>JAZKLR010000068.1:152500-752500 GCA_037103525.1 Ganaspis brasiliensis | reverse complement strand
ATAAGTGTAAGTTAGAAAAATTGTTTAAATTAATTAAAAATTGCGGAAAATAAATGATAATTTAACAAATACCTGAAAAACCATAGTAATTTTACGCTACCTCCCCACCCCTTACACTATGTGTTACATATTTTTTTTTTTAAATGTACTTCGACGGCATATGGTATATGGTCGATTTTCAAGAAAGTCAATTATATCACAGTCAAATTATCTGAATAAAATTTTGTGTTCCCTACATTACAGAAGCGTTTAAAATCAACAAAGCTAATAATTCTAAATCTAAAAATAAATACATTATGTTAAACCATTGTTTATAATTTTCTTTAAAAAAGCGGCTAGCTCTGCCTTTTTTTTAGGATTTAAAATTACCCGCAGTCTTTTAAAAATGGCAAAAACAAAATAAATAAACTGTGGTCAATCTCCCTTTTTCCCAAATAGCTCAGCGCGATTATTAAATGATTAAATGATACAAATGATTATTAAATGATGCAAATTCAGAATTAAGTAAAAATAACTTTGATAAATTATAAATTTTAAAATTAGAAATAGGGGAAATAGGGGACAAATCTTTAAAATAGGGGAAATAGAGAAAAAACTTCAAAATAGGGGGAAAAAGGGGAATAGGGGACAGTCTGTGATCCCTGTCATTAGGAAAGTCTTTATGTCCCGAGTTTTTTTAAATTTTAGCTCAAAATTAATTTTTAAAAAATTGATATTTTTCGAAAGTTTCCTAAATTAATTTTAGGCAAAAATTCAAGCAAATTATGGTCAGAGAGACCTTTCTGATGATATTTCAGGTAATTGTACCAAGTCTCATGACAAAACACTCAATATCGTAGGAGAAAAGTTACGGACAAATTTTGTCTATACCAGTGACGTCATAATCCACCTCATGCCCTTAACAGCTTCTATTATATTGTACAGTTGCTGAAGCTGAAGCGAGGTATGGTCGACAAATCGACTAGACTATACTGTAGCTGTAGTCAGTGAGTCACCAGCCACGTAAGCATCAGTTATAGACATTGCTTCTGTTAGTGCGTTTCACGGTTAACAGCAGTACATACGTTTCTTTTATTTTTTAGAATCTTCTCTTTTTAGTTCAAATGATTTTACTAAAGAAATTAAAGTTGATTAAATGATGTTATTTATGAACATATCAGAATTAAGATTTTAAAACATGGGTCAGTGTAACTTGTGTACAATAAACTATACTCTACATCAGAACTTAAAACTGTAAAGCCGCCACAAATATAAAGTGTCTTACAGTAATATCCAGTTATTTCATTGGTTAATAATTATGTAAGAGTAGACGCTCTTTCATTGATTGAAATTAAGACACCCAAAAATTGACCACATAAATGTCTTACAATAAGACACCTGTTTCTGCAGTGCACCATTGTGGTAATCATGCGCGTATCCAGAGGAGGGGGTCAAGGGGGTCATGACCCCCCCCCCCCTTGGAACAATACATTCATGTACAAAATTTGAACTCTCTGAGTAAAATATTTTGGAAGATAGGGGGGGGGGGGAGGTGGTACATTTTTTATAAAAAATGCAATATGTATTATATTTTATATATTATATTATATATAATATGTATAATATATTTATATATTATATATTTAATAGTATCAAATATATTAAAAATTATTTTGTTTTGTGTACGGAACCCTTGGTTTTAGTGCGAGTGTAGCTCGAACTTGCCCGATTTTTTTAAATTAAAAGAGAATTTACGTTTTCCATCAGCCGAAATATTGTGGTTCGCTATTGCAACGGAAATTTTTACAATAAATTGTCAAAAAGGAAAGTATATAAAAATATTATTTTAAAAGGAAATTTTAATCTCATTTATTTAAAACATTCAAGTTTAAAATGTGATAAAACTTCAAAACCTTTTCGAAAATAATTTGAATTTAGAATTAATTTGTTCAATTATCAAACATAATTTTACAACAATATTTAATTTCTTTCATATATAAAGAATTATAATATGGGTGATTCTCCCGAAAGGGATCACTTCACGTATCTCCATCATGAGTTTCAACATTTACAATAGTTTTTTATTGATATTCCCTTCAATTTGCAATTTTTAAAAAAATTATTATTAATCTGTGTAAATTTATGTATCGTTATATGTTGTTATAAAAATTCTAGTACAAGTTTTTCTTATTGAAAAAACTTTTTGTATTTTGTCTTTTAGTTTTGGTTAAAATTACTAAGCATTTTACGATTCTATTTTAACCTTATTTAAAAAATGTTAATTTAGTATTATTATATAAGAAATTAAAGGTCAGAATTTAACATTTATTTTTCACTTATATTTGTTTATTATAATATTGAAAATGTTTAAATTATTAATTAAAGTTGCATTATCAGTGCGAGTAAAAATTCAGATTCATCTCCGAAGCCTCCTTTTCTCGTTAATAAAAGAATATTTTTAAACGTTTGAAACATTATATGGAAGCTACTTCAAAATGAACGAAAATGTAACCCGAAAATATTATTTCATGTTTTAATTTATATTTTTAAATATTAAAAAATGTGCATTTTTCTTTTACGAAATTTTTCATCTCCGAAGCCTTTTTTATAAGATTTATAATTTATAAATCTAGAAAATTAAAATAAAAAATTTAAGACTTGACTCGGAGTTAGTCTTTTTTAACCTCAAAAGTATGTGACAATAAAATGCTTTTGTAGGCCGCAGATTTGCAAATTAATTTTGCGCAACTTATGTTTTTCTTTTTGAATCTCTTTGGAACTTCTATAACAAAATATAATTCAGAAAATTTAAAAATTTCATTTTTTACTTTTTGAAACAAAAACAGGTCCCTTTCAGAAGAATCACCCATATACCTACTTACTTTTAATAAATTAACATTTGCTAATTTATCTTGTTTTTTAAGAGAGAGAAACATCACAGAGACTTCATCAGCCTGATCAGCTTTAACCTTTTTCAGTATCTCTCTATTTAACTCAACGTAGGGCTAAATAGTCACTTTCTTTAATAAAAACACCTTTTGAGGTTAGGATGATTTCATTTTTGTGTAACATGAAATATCAACAAATTATATCAGCATTATCAATATTACTAACCTCATAATCAAACGGTAAAGGAGGGGTCGGACAAGATTCAATTTTCTTTTTTTTTTGTCGAGAACGGTATGTAGACTCCGGAACACCATCAAAATCCTCTTTTAGGTACCTTTTGTAGGGCCCTCTTTTACTTGTGCCTGCTCTCTCTTCCATTTTTAATCAGACTGGTCCCATTTATTGATTGCCATGGCGTAACACACAAAACAAAACCAAAATGGCGTTACATATTTAATTTCAGCAAAATGAAAACAAACAAAAAACCAACTTTTATTTAGCTATACCTTGACATTTAGTGCTACTGCTGCCAACTGGACAAATAATCCGTTGAAATCAGGGACAGTTAGAGGGACAGTAATAATGAATTTTTTATGAATTGCTTCTTTCCTCTTTTCTGCTTTCCATCATTCCCACTTTATCACAACCCCATTTCCCTTCTTGACAGTTTCTTATTTTTTTGGTTTAACAGTATTAGATCAAGTGGGTTGCAGGACTGTTGAATTTACAACACAGACAATATACCTTCCGCCACCCCTGGTTAAAATGCGCGCGTTTATATAATATTTGAAATCTGTAGATCCGATTGTTAGCTTATATAAAATACATTAAAAAAAAGAAAGAACAAACACATTGATAGTGTTTAATGTAAAAAAATCTTATACTTACATATATTTTTCGTTTTATATAGAAAGCTTCCGGTGTTTGATTTTAAATCAAACATTTAAAATGGCTTGATACGCATGCGTGCCAGCCATAACGCCGTATGCATCTTCAATTCATGAAATGGACACGTTAATCATCATTAACACCTTATATTAAATTTATTGTAAGTTGGAAATATTCACACCACATGGTTTTTTAAAAAATATTTAACTAATATTACACGTTCTTTTTTAAAGTTAACAACCATCTTAATAAGTTCTTAGACGCTATTCCGGTGGTTGGTATTGTATCCAATCAGCGACAAGTATATAATACATTACACAAAAGAAAGAGCCAATCAACTACCATGGCGTGAAACAATAGTGGTAAAGGTGCTGAAGGTGCTGATTGACTAAATTCTGTGAAATGAAAACGTGCAAGTGTTATTCCGTGTTAATTTAATTTGTACAATCTTGAGATTCATATTTGAATATATCAGAATGGAGAACGTGCGAAACTCAGAGTGTGTTCTTGTAAAGTTTTTAAATGAGAACAATAACTTAAAAGTTGGATTCAAAACTTTCTTAGAAAAACCTCTCAATGATGAGGAAATGGCGCAGTGCGTCGTAGAAGAAAAAGTTGTGGCTATTAAATGGCCATTGTGTGAAATTCAGCCTGCACCTAAAATGAAAGGACGACTAAAATCTGAACCGGAATTTCAGTTTGCACTAGTAAAAATTGTTGCATTTGGTGGTAAGTATTCATAATGTATACGGAGTAGGGAATGGGGAACGTATTTTCCACTACCCTGACAAAACGGCGGGAAGTAAGGAGGACTCAATGACAGGTTAGGTCCACCTAACGTTCCCGAGCCTGCCACAAAGGGACCTAGTGGGCACTTAAGAGGTCCACGTTAGGTCCCGCCGTTTTGCCAGGGTACGAAGTTCCAAAAGAAAAATTTCTTTTTGAAAAATAAATAAAAACTTATTGTTGTACGGGGTAAGAGCTAGGGTTACAAAAAATAGGAAGCCTCTTTTTAAGGGGATCATGTATGTGTGCCAAACTCCTGCCATAGCAATGAGCCGTTTCTGAAATTTATAATTTTCACTTAAAAGTTTCAATGAAAAGTTTTTGAAACTTATGAAACTTAAACCATAACGTCTAATTTTTTAAAGTTAATAGTTTAAAAATGGTTTAGTTACGTTTCGAATTAGTCTTTTTAACTGTAAAAATCAAATTTTAATGCAAATAATTTTTTTAAATAATTTTATTTCACGAAATAGAGGTTGGGACCTTCTGCGCAAACTCAGTAGTCTTACTATGGCGCTAAAATGTAAATTTGCATAATATTGGTTAATAATAATTCAAGTTAATTTTAATATTTCTAAGTCAGTGCATGAGTAGTAAACTATTCTAAATGTTTTAATTTTAAAGTTTTATTTCTATAAAAATTAATTTTCTTAATTTTAATTGTTATAACATTATTTTTCCTTTATTTTTAATTAATAAACTAAGATCTTCTTTAAATACGTGAATGATTATTTATTTAATAAAATTGAAATAGGTAATTAATACAAATTTCTAAAATAATAAACATTGTAAAAAACATCTTACAAGTTTGAGGTTTTGAATATGTTTTAATATTAATATAACTTACTTGCTATTAATATTTGGAGAAGACAAATTGCTTTACTTTGGAAAATTATATTTTTAATTTTTGTATTCAAAAAGGTTAATTTTGGGAATAAAACAGTAAACAAAGCAATTTCACATTGATCATTCAAATTAAACTTTAACCTTTTTTTAATAAAAAATTTAAAACTGTTATATATTCTAAATAAAGCAAAACGCCTTAGCCAAATTTTAATAGCAAGTAGTTATGTTAATATTAAAGCATATATTTAAAATCTCAAATTTACGGAAGTTCACAAAAAAACATTATAAACTGAAAAATATGACCAAAATTTTTAGAAATAGAAATATTTCGAATTATATTTTTTTCTTAAAATAACGTATTTTAGTAAAATTTGAACCATTTAAATTAAGAATTAGATAATTAATCAGCTAACTAAAGAAAACTATAAATTGTTTATTTTTCAAAAAATAATTACATTCAATTAATAAATAATAATAGTAATTGGCAGGTTCATTCCCTGATTTTTTCATTTATTTTTTCACTCATGTAAGTTGTTTTAAAATTTAAATTAAATTGTTCACTTCTGAGACTATTTCTTTTAATTCTCCACTATTTTCTTAAAATTTTGATTCCATTTTTCAATTATTTTCTTTATTATTAAAAATTTCTTGCCTTTTTTCAATTTTTTTTTCCGAGTACCAATAAATTTTTTTAAATTTATTTTCTTCTACATTCAATAATAATTATTGTTTTTTTAAATTTTTAGGTTTATTCTTAAAATTTCAATTCCTTTTTGCAATTTTTTATTATTTTTTTAATTTTTCAATTTTTTTTCTTTTCCAAATTATTTTTCTTAATTTTCAATCTAGTTGTTCAGTTTTAAATTACTTCTAACAATTATTCCTATAATTTTCATAATTTTCAAATTATTTTGTTTAAATTTAATATTATTTGTTTATTTTTTAAAATTATTTTTTTTAAGTTGTGAATTAATCTACTTTTCAATTTTTTTTTACAATTATTATTTATTTTCCGAAATTTTCAAATGTTTGTAACAATGTTTTCAATTATTCTCTTAAAATGTTTTCAATTTTTTTACTCGGTTTTGTATTAATCTAGCCATTGTTGGAATTTTGTTTTTAAATTTGAATTTTTTTTCGTTCATTTATAATTTTTTTTCAATTATTAATTATTTTTTCAAGTTTTAATAACATTCTTAAATTTTCAATTTATTTCTTGAAGTTCTTATTATTTTCTCCGATTTTCAAATTATTTTCTTTCAATTTCAATTAATTTGGCAATTTTCAATACAGTTTTTCAGTGTGCAATTTTTTCCAACAGTTATTTCTATAACTTTCTTATTTTTTCAATTCCCTTGTTTAACTTTAATATTTTTTGTTTAATTTTTTAAATTATTCTTTTTAAATTGTGTAATTATCTAGACATTTTTTTAGTTTTGTTTTCAATTTTAAATTATTTTCGTTTTTTCAGTTACTATCTTAAATTTTCTAACTGTTGCCCTAATTTTCATTATTTGATTTGTAAAATTTTTTAGTTAAATTTAATTTTAAATTCTTTACATGTCTTTTACATTTCTTTTACGTTTCTTTAAAAAAAGGAGAAAAAGTTTTTTCATAAAAAAGTGCCCCAAAAAATAGTGAAAAATAAGTTTTTCTAGAATAATTATATTAATTAAATTTTTTTAATAAATATTTTTCACCTGATTTGAGACCTAACTTTACCACAATACCAATCTTAAAAATTTGATAAATTTCATGAACAGTTTCATCCAGCATAAGTTTCATGATTTAAAACTTTCAAAACGAAACTTTCAACAGCACATTGCTAAGCTCAGCTACCACTGTAATATAAGATGCCCAGGTCCGCACTGAAAAAAATGTACTGTTAAAATGACCGGAAAATTCTGTTAAATTGGGCCATTCCGGGCTTACTACACTGTAAAACGTCTGTAGGGAATTTTCCAGTCTTAAACTGGGAACGATTATTACCCACTATAAAACCGGAACTTTTACCTCTTGATGGAAAAAAAACTTGTAGGTTATGTAATTTTATGTAAGCGGAGCCCTATTGTGAATTCCCATATGGGATCCGATTAGGAACCTAAATGGATTCCTATATGGGGATCCATATGGGATTTCATATTCAGGGTTGCCACAGACCCTGGAAAACCTGGAAAACCTGGAAAAGGTATGGAATTTCCAAAAGGGTATGGAAAACCTGGAAATAGTATGGAATTTAAAAATATTTTTGGAATTTTTTTCTTGAGATTTCAAAAATTCAAAAATTTTTGAAATTTCAAAAACTAGTGGCACAAAAGACTTGAAAAAATCCTTCGATTTAACAATCAACATTTTCGTAAAATATAAACAATTCAATAAAAAAAAAAAATTCTTGCTTTACGCAAGAATTATTGTAATCTCTTTAATTTCAACTTAAAAATTAAAATTATCAATAATATTTATTAAACAAATTCTCAGGGCTGTTATTGTTTTAAATCACTTTGATTAATATAATGATTTAAATAAAAAAAAACTTTTAAAAAAACTCCGTATGTCTAATATTTCATATAAAAAAACGCAAACCATAAACAAAACCCACAAATTTGTAGATAAACCTTAAAAGTTTCAATTTTAATATTTATATATTAAAAAAAAAAACATTAATACGCTCATTTTTTTGTAAATTTATTCAATTTGTTTTCACATCTTGTTTATTTTTTGCGAAATATTTTGCAAACTTACTTATTCTTCCGAAAATTTTTAGATTTTCTTTATTTTTCTAAATTTACTGTTGGATTTGCTTCAAGTGTAATATTATAAAAATGTTTTTGGTTTAATTTACTTAAAGTCTTTTATTTTTAAAAGATTTTTAAATTTCTTTTGTGGACTATTTATTTATCCTAATATATACATTTTTTATTTTTTTAAAAATAATTTTAATGTTTTAGTACATTTTAACCAAATTTTATTTTTTTTTGTACTTTTTACATTTTTTTACAGTTTGTTAGATTAATGAAAAAACATTTCTCCATTTTCCTCCTATTTATTTAATTTTCTTTATGTTTCACTAGTTTTTTAGTCCTTCTTTGTGTTTTAATTAATTCTTTAAATTTTTTCATGATTTTTCCATTTCTTAGAAACATTTTTCAATCTTTTCAATTGTTTAATTTTTATTTCGTTATAATTTAGAATTTTTGAAAACATTTATTCAATGTTTCTTTTTAAATTTCTCAATCTTCTACTTCTTTGAAAGCTTTTTTTTTATTTTATAATAAATACCTAAATTTAATATTGTACTAAATATTCTCATTTAAACATTGTTCTTCTATTTCATAGAATTTCTTTTCTTTTAAAACTTTTTTAAATTTACCAAAATTTTTATTCAGTCTTCTTTTATTTAATTTGTAAAATAATTTTCTAATTTTGCTAATTTAAAATTTTTGTTTTCTGTAGTAATATATTTAGCGTTTTGTTAATTATTATTTTATGTAATATTTTAATTTTTAAAATATAAATAGTCAATAGTTTAATTTTTTAAAAAGAGTTCTACTTTTTTTATATAATTTTATGTCAATGTTTCATTCCTTGTTTTTTTTTTTTAATTTTTTCTTCATTTCTATAATAAAAACTACTTACAAATAAGCATTCGGAGATTTTATATACTGATTACATTTTAAAGGCAGCAATTTTTCAATTAAATAAAAAAAATCTGATTTTTTTATTTTTTGAAAAAAATTATGATTTCTATCAGCCCTACAAATTCTAGTCAAAAGTTCTAGTGCAATTCTAGTTGTACCAAAGCTTAAAATATTGGAGTAATTCACTCTGGAATTTGAGAAAATTTGAACCTGGAGAACCTGAAAAAAGCCTGGAATTTCAAAAGATAATTTTTGTGGCAACCCTGATATTGAATCCTATAGGAAACCATATGGTGTTAAAGATTGGGTACCCAAACAGGTTCCCATATAGGAACCCATGCGGGTTCCTATTTGTTATCTGATTTCATATAGGAACCTATATGGGTTCCTATTTGTTATGTAATCTCATATGGGAACCCATATAGGAACCCATATGATTTTGCACGTGATCTGACATAGGTTCCCATATAGGATCCTATTTGTGTTTTTTACATATACATTTTACATTTACATACCACATGGGTTTCTATGTAAGCAGTTTTCATATATCACACAGGAACCCATAAGGGATCCTATATGTAAAAAAGACAAATAGGATCCTATATGGGGACCTATGTCCTATTTAAAAATTATCATTTTCTATAAAGACGCTGATAGAAATAGGAGCACACATGGTAATTTGGTAATTTCGACACATTTAAAGTGGGTACTATTATTATCAGTTTAAAAGTAGCATATTTACTTTTGAGGAAAGGGAATTCGTCGAGGACTTAAACATTCCTTAAAATAGTAAAATTACAACATTTTGTATTTTTTCCAACTTTAAGTATGCATTTTCCCTGCATTAAATACAGTTTTTCACCAGGGACCTAGTAAAGAAAAATTACCATCGCTAGGAAAATTTTGAAAGATTTTTTATAGTGTGGAAAATTTCAGGAAAATGTAACCTGGATTGTAGTAACATTAACCACAATTTAAGGGGCATTCTTTTCAGTGCGGATTTTCTATACGAAAAACGGTACTTGCACAAAATCTTGTTATTTTGTGCCTGAAAATAATGGTATTGTAGAAAAACGTGCTTTGACATTTGTAGTTATATCTCGAAAACTTCTTAATATTTTTAAAGTTTTTTGTCTTAAATAAAACCTGATACTATAAAAAAGAAAATTGTTAATTAAATATTTTGTGTAAAATTTTTGTACATCCGCCTTCGGCTTAAACACATTCAACGATAATTTTAATATTTGAAAATTTTCGATGAATTTTAAAATGTCAAAAAAAAAAAATCATGACATTTTTTAACACAGAATTTCATACGCCTTACAAATTTCTAAGTCAATTTATTCTAGGAGGTCAACCCGACAATTTTCGACGGTTGTTACATGTGCATAATCTATTCCAATTATTATCTTTTATAAATACAAGCGTAATTCTCAGAAAATAAAGCTTGTATTCCTTGCATACCTTAAATTTTTTAGTTGACCAAAAGAGTGAATAGTATCCAATTTATTTACTAATTCAAAGACACCGTACCATAAAATCTAAATGTTTTAATTACAGAATATTTAGAAATGATTGCGAAGAGAAACGATCTGATGAAATATAAAAATTTGGAATCATCTCGCAGCTTGAGAAGCAAGAGACACATAAAAAAATTCAATTCTTTCCTAACTCCTCATGAAGAAAAAGAAATCAAGAAAAGAAAGGTTAGTGTCTTTGTTTATTTAAAGTTTAAAGTTTTTGCTTTACCTAAAATATTTTCAGTAAGAATTTTTTTCTGAATCTCCTCATTTTTTTCAACATTGAAGGCTGAAACGAAGGTAAAGGTGTCACGAAAAAAAAAACTCATTGAAAGAAATCATGAGTCTCAGCAATTACTGGAAGAAGTTAACAAGGCGCCAGGGAATATTGATGTAAGAAATAGTTTTTACTTAATATTTAAGATTTAAAAATGAGGTAGAGAATTTAAAAATTTTGTAATAGCAAGAATAATTTGTTTTTTTATTATTGGGTAATTGCACTGACTTTCCTCTTAGGGCTGTTGCTGACATATTTTAAAAAAATCTTGTTTTAATATTTGTGAAATTCGATGAATTTCTGCGTGCATTAACCATAATATATTATAAAATAAATTTTAATTCCTTCAATGATTAATTATTAATCAAAAACAGGAAGTTCACTACATGATTTCGTTACCTCAAATTTGGCATGTTTTTAAAAACGTTATTATTCAAAAACTACTTAAGGAGGTTCTATGGTATGACGGTACTAGTCAAAACAGAGACCATTATTTTGAGGTTAGGTTTCCCTATCGATAGAATAGGGAAATAATAATAGTTTTAGAATAAACAATGAAAATTGTTAATTTTTATATTATTTATTTAAATTTTTTGTTAAATATTTTTTTTATCGTTTTAATGTTATAAACCATTTTTGAAGTGCGCTTGAACACTTTTATAAAGAATCACGAAGCTCGGTGGCATTTAAAATGGTCTAAAAGCAATTTTAAAAAGAAAAAATCATTCGACATTTTCTAGGTATGAAATCATTCAAATCGTTCCTCAAAAATGACTGAATCCATTCAGTCATTTTGGCCAGTCTTTTTTTAGGTATTCTCTATCGGCAGGGTTAAATTTAATTTTACGAATATATATAATTAAACAATTGTATTTATTAACTTTATTTACATTATTTACTTTTTAAATATGACTATTTTTCATGTGTGATCAAAATCATCATTTTAAAATGTCAGAACGTCTGAACTGTATCGTGTAAAACGTAAAATATTTGTACAAATTAATTTATTGCAACTCTCACAGGTACATAATGACACTTTTTTCATCAGATATTTAATCCTTATACATCTGTGATGTATTAAAAAAAGTTTCATTAATTTGGTAATGCTAAATACTTTGTGGCAAATAAATATATATGAAAAACTACTGATTTCCCATAAGACTCAATGCTAAATGTTCAAAAATATAAAAAAAAGAAAAACACTTATAACTTTTTTCACAAGTATATTGAAGTCTCAAAATTTTAACTGCATCATTATAAAACCTTTGTCTATCAGTGAACCAAATTTGATTAAAATGGTAATGTTAATTCTCTTTACGATAGAACCTCCTTAACAATATGTATTATTAATTACAAAAAATATAAATCACTTTATTCTATCGATAGAAATTATGATATATTATTATAAACATATTTTATTTTGATAAATCAATTGAAAAACAATTGAAAAACACAGGATTTTATCTAGATGAATTTTTAATTCACATTAAAAACATGGAGTACATTAACCTTTTTTAGTTAGAATATTTTATTTTATTATTATAATTAAATTTAAAAAATTTTTCGTTTACAAAATTTCATAACTTTTTAAAACTTGTAATTTTTTTCTGAAAGCTCAAACAATTGTGATACTTTGCAGTTATTATATTGTTAATATAATTTACCTGCTATTAAAATTTGACGATGGTATTTTGCTTCGTTCGAAAAATAAAAAATCTGAAAATTTTTTACTGAAGAAGGTTAATTTGAGGGTTTAAAACATCTTACATCTCTCTTTTCTTATGAAATAACAAGAGAGATGTGAAATTGTTTTGCTAACTTCAAATCCTCATACTTACCTTTTTAAGTCAAAAATTTTCAAATTTAATATTTCCGAAACGAAGCAAAATACCCTCGTCAAATTTTAATAGCATATCTGCAAAGTTTCAAAAATTTTTGAGCTTCCAGAAAAAAATTACAAGTTTTAAAAAATTATAAAATTTTGTAAACAAAAAAATTTTTTAATTTAATTATAATCATACAATAAAATAATTTTATAATAATATCATAATTTCTATGGATAGAATAAAGTTATTAATGTTTTCTGTAAGTAATAATACATATTGTTAAGTAGTTTTTTAGGAATAATAACGTTTTTAAAAATATGCAAAATTGGAGGTTACGAAATCATGTAGTGGACATCATATTTTTATTTAATAATATCATCGAAGGAATTACAATTTATTTTATAATATTATTGTTAATGTACGCAGAAATTCATCGAGTTTCATGTATATTAAAACAAGATTTTTTAAAAATATGTCAGCAACAGCTGTCAGGCGAAAGTCAGTGGAATTAGCCTATTAGAAATATAATTTAGACCTATAATCTCTAGAAAAGTCATTAATCGACAGGTATAGCATGATACAAAAGTTTGCACTGTTTTAACATAAAAAAACATTTGCGAACTTGAGAATTATCAAATGTCGATAAACAGTTTAATTAATAATATTTATATATTGCAAGAGCATAAAATATTCTTTGAGAGATTCATGAAATTTTGTTCATTCCAGAGAGATATGGAAAACAGTTCCGAAGACGAGATGAAAACGGAGTCATTTGATGATTCCAATCCACTAGAGAGAAAGTCATTCAATGTTAGTCAGGACGTAAATTCAGCAGAGATTATTGCAAATAAAGAAAAAATAAATGAAACTGAAGGTAAATGATTTTGATGGATTTTCTGAATTTTGCACTGCTCGTAACATTCACATAATGTTTTTACATAATTTTTGCTTAAAAGTAATCGAAGTAAAGACAAAATTAAAAATTTTTTATTTACGTAAATATTTTAATGGGAATTTGTATAGTAGCAGTTTAATAGTATATTGTGCAACTAGGGAGGAAAGTGAGTGATTTCGCGAGTGTGAGTTTGTAGCACGAGCCGAAGGCGAGGGATGCAAACACACGAGTCGATAATCACTTTTCTCCCGTGTTGCACATACTATTTTTTCTAACACACGTATACCGAAAGTATAAAAACATTTGCTGATAAAAATTAGTTAACATTCGCAGAGTGACAATCAGCAGAAAATGCGCTTGGGCTTCTGTCCATTCCGCATGCGTCATTATCATAAAACACAATTCTGCATGCGTAATTCTCATGAGACACTATTCCGCATGCGTGATTATCATAAAACACTATTTTGCATGCGTAATTGTCATAAAACTCTATTTCTCATTAGGATTTATCATGAAACACTTGCTTCCTTGTTAATGGGGTCACCGGGAGGGAATGTACATTCCCTCCCTGTTAATGACGTCACGGGGAGGGAATGTACATTCCCTCCCGGTCAATGACGTTATGGGGAAGAAATATAACATTCCCTCCCAGTCTCCGGGAAAGACTCACTTTCTGACCTCTTCACAGGTAAGAAAGATTGTACTTTCGGTGCGTGTGTTAGAAAAAATACATATTAAATTTTTAGGTGGGTCAAACCATTGACTTTCGTTTGAGGGCTGCCGCGGTCATATTTTGAAAATATTTAATTTGGGAATATGTAAAACTCCAACATTTTCTGATTTCAGTAACCCTGATATTACAGTTTAAATTTTACTGATTTCTTTATTATAATTAAATAAAAGTAGGAGGTCTACGAGGTTATTTCGTAACCTTAGTCGTGGTATTTTTTGAAATCACATTTTAATTAAGAAATTATTTAATATTAGATATTACAATTTACCACAAAAATAATTTACCTTATTCTGAATTTAAACACGATGGAAATATATTAATCCTTTATTTAAAAATATATACCTAATATCTTATTTGAAAAGTTGTTAATTGCGAAAAATTTTCCGACTTTAATTCGATTACAACTTCCTTCTGCGACCTTCAACAAATTTGAGGTTTTGAATATTTTCTAATATTAATATAATTTCCTGACTGTTAAAATTTGACAAAAGCATTTTGTTTCGTCACGATAATATTGAATTTTAAAATTTTCTACCAAAATAGGTTAATGTTGAGACTTAAACTTAACAGACAATTCATTGAAATACAGCAATGTGAAATTGGTCTGTTAAATTCAAGTCTTAGAATTAACCTTTTTTGGTTGAAAAAATTAAAATTTAATATTATCTAAACAAAACGCTTTTGCTAAATTTTAACAGCCAGGAAATTATATCATTATTAAAATATATTCAAAAACTCAAACTATTTTCTTTAAATTCCAAATTCCATTTTTCAATTTTAAATTAATGCGTCTTTAATATTAAAAGATTCTCGCTTTTTTTCAATTATTTTCTTCTATATTCAATAATTATTGGTTTTTTTTTCAATTACTTTTTTGAAGTTTTAAGTTTATTCTTTAAATTTCAATTCCTTCTTGCAATGTTTAATTATATTCTTAATTTTTCAATTTGCAATCTAGTTCTTCAATGTTCAATTATTTTCAACAATTAGGTATGCCTATAATTTTCATAGTTTTTGAATTATTTTGTTAAAATTTAATATTGTTTGATTTTTTGAATTATTTTGTCCAATTGTGAATTAATCTACTTTTCAACTATTTCTTTCAATTATTATTTATTTTCTTCAATTTTCAATTGTTTGCGACAATAATTTTTTAAATTATTCTTTTAAAATTTTATAATTATTCTTATAATTTTTTCAATAATTATTTTGTTCGATTTTGGATTAATCTGGCCATTGTTATAGAGTTTTGTTTTCAATTTTAATTTATTTTTTCAAATTTTAATTCAATTTTTAAATTTTTAATTCAATTTTTAAATTTTTAATTCATTTCTTCAAGTTTTTATTATTTTCTTGAATTTCAATTATTTTTGTCGATTTTCAATTCAGTTTTTCAATTTGCAATCACTTCCAAGAGTTATTTCTATAATTTTCTTAATTTTTCAATTTTCTAGTTAAAATTTAATGTTTATTGTTTAATTTTTCAAATTATTCTTCTTCATTGTGTAATTATGTAAATATTTTTCGAGTTTTATTTTCAATTGTCAATTATTTTCGTTATTTTTCAGTTAAAAAGTTGTTTAAAAAATATTAATTTGACATTTTAGGATAAGTAATCACTAAATTTCCTTCTATTTAAACAGAAAAAACTATTAAGACCATATTTAACATCATCAATTTTTCAATGGAAGGCGCCATCATAGACTTTGAAGCGAATTTTTTGTCCCCTTTTTGTCCCCTTTTTAAAAAAAAATTGCCCCTATTCCCCTTTTTTACTAACACTAGAACTTCAAATGTGCGCGCTACGCGCGCCATAGAGCATCACACAAGTCTGAAATTTTATATCAAATTAAATTTTGAAAATGTGTAGACAGTTGCTGAGACGAACGCGGGTGTGAGATGAAAATCAATCCCTTCTTCCCCAACATGCAATCCAACACCAAAAACTACGTTTAATTAATATTAATAAAATTAATTAAAACTACAAACACTTAACATTGATTAAATTTGTTTTTTTATAGCAACTCGAATTTTAATAATATGAAATTGGTGTATTCTTAATGAGCTACCTCAGAAACCCTTGATAACAAATTTCAAGCGAATTGAAGCAAATTTTGAAGAACTATAATTTCGTTATTTTTTATTAAAATTCTGCCTACTTATTGTCATGCTTATAAATCGTACTATGTAATTTTCTATTTTTTAAAATGTAATATTAATGTTAGTAATGGAAGTAGAATCGTAACTTGTGGTTTTCGCGCCCTCTGCGAGATAGATATTGTGGCACCCCCCCCCCCCACCCTATATTCCTGAGAAAAATGGAAATTAAAGATTATGTTAATTGATAGAAATTAGAAGTGAAAATGGCGCTAATGTATGTTGTCGTGTGTAACTAAGGGGGGGGGGTCGAAAATAGTGAAACAGAACGTGACGTAGTTTGTGAACTACGTCTTCATGAAATTTATATTTGAAAACTACATTTTAATAAATGAACGAATTATTTCCTCTGTATTAATAATTTTTATATTTCTTGATTTTTAAAGTTCCACTCAAATGATGTTTCATGTACAGTGAATAAACACTTATAGTGTACTAAAGTACTTACAAGTAGTAACATTTATAATATTCAACTTTGAACTGCCTGAAAAATGTAATCTTATTTCTTTGGTTTTATATATATATTTCTTTAATTTATAAAAGACATTTTGCGTCCCACCAATTTTTTTTTTTTTTTTTTGTAAAAATGCTTTTAATTTGTATTATTTCTGTACCCTATCCATCTTATTATTGTAATGCGATATCTACAATTTGCTAGACTTTCGTAATTTGACATATAAATTGCAGAAAAATTATAGAAAACTATGTTGGAAGCTGTTGTCATACTCTTCTTAAGAAGCCACGATTTCTGAAGAAGAAATTAATGCTAAAAAATAAAAGAATTTTACAAATGTGACAAATGTTAAATGTCTGTTGTGATCGCACTAACTTTCTTTTTGGAATACAAAAATTTTACATCAGTGACAAATGTAAATTGTGTGTTATGATAGCACTAACTTTCTTATTGAAATACAAAATAAAAGGAACATCTTTGCTTCTTACTGTCTATAAATGAATATTTTGAATGGTGAAAATGGAAATTACTGTTTTTTTTACATCTTCTTAAAAGTGACAGAAATCGTAATAGAAACATTATTCTACTTTTTCCACATATTAGCAATTTCAAATGTTCTCCAATTTCTTAAATTACCATTTAACCAAACAAGAAATCCACCGACATTGTCATCTCAAATGTAGCAATTATGAATTTTAAAATTACGATTATATTATTTTCTTCATGTCCCAATTTTTGAAATGGAAATAGGTGCGTATCCAAAGCATAATGTGGTGAAGGATTTTGAAAGTTTTTACATTGCAGGAGAGATTTTGAAAAACATTTTGCCTGCAAATACCTTTTGTTCAATACAATTTTCCGATTTGACGGAAGGAGGGAGTTTGAACACCTAAAACCCCCCCCGGTCATGAACCCCGAATTATGAAATGTAATTAAAAAAGTTCCTGATTTATAATATTTATAATATTAGTCGACATTTCCCCAATATTGAAACCTAATGTGCATAGAAGTTTAATGGAAGAATTAAAATGTCCGTCAAGG
Source organism: Ganaspis brasiliensis (assembly GCA_037103525.1). Taxonomy (NCBI): domain Eukaryota; kingdom Metazoa; phylum Arthropoda; class Insecta; order Hymenoptera; family Figitidae; genus Ganaspis; species Ganaspis brasiliensis. The sequence goes on along the minus strand of JAZKLR010000068.1, from coordinate 734,571 downwards.
AAAGTACCCAAACAAAACGTAATATTACTTGAATATCACAGTAATATTATATTGTAATATTGGTAAAATTATGGGACAATATTACAGTGATACTGACGCGATATAGAAATGTCCGCCTCAAGGTGATATTGCCGGTTTATATTGAGGTAATATCACAGAAATATTACGATGTATTATTATCGTCATATTACCTCAATATCATAGTAATATTACCGCAATATCACTGTAATATTACCTCAATATTACCATGTTTTCATGAAAGAATTTTGTAATATTACCTCAATGTTACCGTAATAGTACCACAATAATATATCGTTATATTCCTGTAACATTACCTCAATAGCAACCGGTAATATCACCTTGAGGCAGAGATTTCAATATCACGTCAATATCACTTTAATATTATCCCGTAATATTACCCACGTTACAATATAATATTACTGTGATATTCAAGTAATATTATGTGCTGCTTGGGTATTGAACTCGACATTTGTTTAAATATGTTTCTCTGATTTTCCGGGAATTTTTGCATCCAATATTCGTTAAATATTGAAGAAAAGTTAAAAGAAAATGCTAAACTATTCTTCCTTCTCGTAATTCATCAAAATTGTGTTATATCTCCCATACGTACTAAGGTTTTTTCGACTCTACTCTGTTACAGTAGGTTTTCAATCAGCACCGCAATTCATTGTGAACGATAAAATTGTGGTTTTTGTATATGAAAGAGAAATAAGGATGGTGAATACAAGAGAACAAGGATTAATCTGTAATTACATGGAATATACTTGTAAAAAATAATTTTTTTTTTTTAGGAAAAGGAAGGGCCCCATTCACGCCCTTCCCTGTGAGGTACAACCATTATTAAAATTGCTCTTAAATAACATATGCGGAAAACTATGTTTTCCACATATAATATTTAAGTGCAACGTGTTTACCTCTCCATGTGGGAAACAGGAAGAATAACTTTAGACGCAATTCTGTTATCCTACATTGTTATTGTTATTCTTATTGCAAAAATGTTTGCCAAATTCATAATGAAAAGAAGAAGCATATTTTGAAATTGAAAGATATATAAATATATCACATTTGCACTAAATCATTGCATTACTACCTCATAGAAATGGCCGGTGTTGGGATATTGTCCACTTAACAAAGACGTCGGAAGACACCGTAAATGGTACAAAATTGTTTTTTAAAATAATATATTACTTTATTAGTAATAAATGTTCCTGTATATAACATTAATTATATCCCAATTACATATTATATAACATTCACAATAGAATCCTTATTTTATGAGTGGCACATTTTCTGCCATTAAAATTTTCAACTGCTGAAACATTTAAAGTCAGTTTTATATATTACAATATATGAAAATGTCACATTAATATTCAGTAACCCAACTACAAAGTACCTGCATGCTACAACTTGTTATATGTATCGTAAGATAATACTGTGAAATTAAAGAAGTAGTCAATAGTGAAGGCATTTAAAAATCTTTTATAATTATGACGATTCCAATTTCCCTAATTTTCCTAACTTTCATACTATTCACTTTGTCCATTTTTATGTTTATATACCTTTCAGTTTACCAATATTTCCATTTGTCAATTTAAAATTACCTATACCATAAGAAGCAAGTATTTAAATATTCATTATTAATTCTTGAACCCATAGTCACATATAAAATGTACTTTATATCACAAAATATGAGAATATCAAAGTGAAATATTTTGAAAGGAAATAAATAGTTTGACAAAAATTGTGGTTATAAAATATTAACTCGATATATGTTAAAACATATACATATATTATTGCAGGTAAAACACTTATTCAAAAATTTCTTTATAAACGTAATTCTTAATATATTTTTCACTTCGTTGATTTCCCAAATAAACTTTAACAGAATCAAATGAACGAACCCTTGATAATGCAACATAAAGTTGACCATGATTAAAGACATCTTTTCTTAAATCAATAGCAATTTTATTAAATGTTTGTCCTTGAGATTTGTTTATAGTCATTGCAAATGCTAGTTTAATTGGAAATTGCCTTCTCTTAAATGTAAAAGGATAAACATTTTCGCAGTATAATAATACACGATGTATGAATACAACATTTCCACACTTATCTCCAGTCAATATTTGACATTTAATGACATGATTAGATAAATCTAAAACAAGTAATCTGGTTCCATTGCATAAACCCTCATTAATACTAAGGTTTCTTATTAGCATCACTACTGAATTTATTCTTAAGTGTAATAAATGTGGTGGTAAACCAGATGGTAACAAAGTATTTAAATATTCTGGTAAAATCACTTCATGATCATTAATATTTTCGCGATTATCTATGCAGTCAATACTTTTATATACTTTCTCTTTATCATTATCTAGTAATTGTACCACTTGATTATTAATATCATCAACATCAATATTTCTGGGAGCTAAAATTGCACACAATGCCAACTCCTCAAATCTTTTTTGTTTAATTAGATCTTCATACATATCTTGACAAATATCTTTATTTTTTTTTTCAATTATTTTTCGTGGTAATTGAACGCAATCTTTTTCATCGTTAAGAGTACCATTTCCTATTTTTAGCAAGAACTCTGTAAATTCTGTTTCTTCCGGCAACACACGCATGTTTTCAGACAACGTAAATTTTGAAAAATGTTTCCATAATTTACTGTTTTTGATAGACAAGTTTATAATCTCTGATCTTGTACCCTTTTCTTTGATTGGCAGAACTTGTCTAAAGTCACCTCCTAAAATTATTATTTTACCACCAAAAGGTACATCTACTTGCATCATATCTCTTAATGTTCTGTCCATAATTTCTAAAGCATATCTTGGTGACATGGGAGCTTCATCCCAAATAAATACATCAACATCTTTCAAAAACAACCCTTCCTTAGACTGTATTTTAATACTGGATGATGAATCATTATATAATGGTACGGGCAAACCCAAAACTTTGTGAACCGTTTTACCCATAGGAAGTAAAGTTGCTGCTATTCCCGTAAAAGCCATATTACAAACTTGTTTACCTGCAGTTCTTAATAAATGCCACAAAGTAATATACATAAATGTTTTCCCTGATCCTCCAGGCCCATCGACATAAACGCAGTGACAAACTTTTTCGCTAGAATCATGAGCTGCACTTAAAACAAAATCAACTATTTCTTTCTGTTTAACATTTAACTTATCATATCTTTCTGTTCCTAATCTTTTTTTTTCTTCAACATTAACAGGATGAGGAACATAAACATTATTACAGATGTCTTCAATAGGAGGCAATCCAAGAAAATCATGTAAATTATACCCTTCTTCAGAAAGTAAGTTTTTTAGTTCTGTATATGCTTTATTTTCGGCAATAATATTATCAAAATTTCTAAGATAATCTTCAGACATATTAACTTTGAATTGTTCCCAAAGTTCACCTGCATTAAGTGGACGACAGTGAATTAAAATTCTGACAAATAAACGACGAAGTGATTGAGGCATCATCTACACAGTGGCCTCTTGTAAGGTCTCTTTCCATTCATGATCATTCTCTATAAGTCCTAATGTTAAACAAGTTGTCGTAAATGTATCATGTGTAACTCCATTCACAGTTCTTAAGGACTCAAATGAAATTGCACCTTTAATTGTAAGTAATAATAATCTAAGATGAAATAAATCAATTTCACATGGACTAACGGAATACATTCTTCCTACAACATTCTCTTTACGACTTCTTTTATTCCATCTACATGTCTCTTTATTCCATGAATAGTATTCAGGTATCTGACTGTAGAAATAATTACGAGCATCTACATCACGTTCATTTAAATTAAAATAATCCAATAATTTTGTTGTTTTGTTTAAATCAAACGATAGCTTCTTATCTGCTTGTCCTTGCCGAATCAAAACATTTTGTTCATTTGGCAAATGTATAGGTAAACGGCATACACTATGACTCTTTTTTGATAAATGCTTACCCAGAATTCTCCATGCTGCTTCAACAGGACCTACATATCTATTTTCTTCATAATGATTGATTTCATTATGATTTATAGTAGCTTCACCATTACTATTTGTAATAATAATTGATGCTGCATCATGTCCCTTATAAATATATTTATATATGTATTTAACCGATTTAATACTTGATACAACTTCAACATTTATATGAGAATTAAATTGTTGCGAAAGTTTAGGACAATAGGGTACAACAAAACGATTATCAACAATGTATCCATTAGATTTCTCATATTCTTGACCTGTATCTTTTCTTCGATATAAAACATAACAATTATCTTCCAATGTAGTTTCTTCTTGCAAAATTTTTGGAAATTTTTTGGAACATTTACCATCAACAAAACACCAATCTCCACAAGGACCATGTATATTATTTGACATTATAATTTCATGTAATGTAGAATTAACATTTTTGTCAGGAATCTCTGCTGAAATATAACGATCTACAGTTTCAGTTGTTAAAATTTTCGAATTGGATTTCAATATTACCAACAAATGAATATGTGGTAATCCTCTTTTTTGGAATTCTATAACATAAACATACGATTTAACTTCTCCAAAGCATTTTTTTTTAACGATACAGTCAATCAGGCGACGTACTTTCAAGAAGAACACCCTCGCAACAATGTCAGGTCTGTCTGCCGCAGTTTGAGTAGGCAATAAATTTTCTACAATTTCTTTCCATTGTGGATTACATGTCATTGTTATAAACAAATCTGGTTTGCCATGTTTACACACAATGGCCATTGAGTCTTGATATTGTTCCATCATATGTCGAGGTGAATTAATAAATGTGGATGGCAGTACAACCATTTTTCCAATAGGTGTATCATTTTCCTCTGCAGTATTAGTAATATGATCTATTAACCCTTTGTATGTTTCACTTCGCAATTGGGTTTGATGATTTGCACAATATTGAAGTCGATCTTTTTCAACTTTTACATAACTATCAACTAACCACTGTTGAAATAATCTACCACCATATAGAAACTGATTGAACACGTTCTCTCTAATTCCTATTTTATATTTAACGTAATCTGCTCTTGAAATCCTATGCTTTTTCGATCTTTTTTCCTTATCTCCTCGAATCATATTAATACAATAACCTTTATCTCCAAAAGGATAAAATATAGGATAAATAAAGGGTTCTACACAAGGATCCAAACTACTAATTAATTGCAGTTCTTTACTTGCTTTATTGTAAACTGTCACATAGGATTCAGGTATTTCACCTTCACAATTTGTATTAAAAATTGCTGCTACTTCATTTACTCTTTGAAAATTGAATCTCCGTGGATCCATTCCTTTCTTCAATGTAAATAATAATTTTAGTTCTGGAATTTCTTCATTCCTTTCATTTGCCAACGCTGTTTCAATTTCTAAAACATCCTTCATCATATTGAATGATTTAGTAAATACATTATGTTTTCTCATTACATCCTCTATTTCTCGCAAAACATCTCTATCTAATCTTCCATTTTTATTGATTCTATAATCAATAGCATCATCAGGATCATAAATGAATAGCTGACCATAGGAAGGATCGTCACCAATGTCAGGATATAAAGCATTATTCATTTGATAATAGATTTGTCCTTGAATTTTAAAACAAAATGGTCCTCTCCTTTTTTCATTAAAATTAATAACTTTGGCATTAAATGAGGCAAATGCAAATGAATTATTGTAACATCTTATGTTCTTTTTAAAATGGTTTGATTTTTTGTTTGAGCCGTCTAATAACCCTTTTAATTCCAACGGATAATCCAACAATTGTAATTTGACACCACCATGACCACAACAATCATTATATGACTTTAATTCTTCTTTGCCTTTTCCTTTTTCATTAGATTTATTTAATTCTTTATTGTCTCTTTCTTTCTCATTCAGTTCAGATTTTTTAGCAACTTGTTCATCTCTAAAGTGTTTTGCTTCACAATGCTTGCAAGCAAATGACATTTCACCAAGATAATCTTCTTCGTAAGTAGGTGAATGAATAGGATTAAATAATAATTGATGTTCTTCTGGATAATCAATTGATGTACTTACTGATTCCTTTTCTACATTTTGTTCCTTACTTCTAACACGATAACGCTTCACTCTGTCCTTGGTCAAATGTTTTGTGTGAATCCTTTTTAATTTTCTTTTATCATCTTCTGTTAATTTATTAACTGGAGAATCAATCGATGTACCTACTGATTGTCCTTGTTTCAAACATTTGTCATGAGAAATAATGTCTCTACTATATGTGCATGTACGACACTCTGTCTCTAATATTTTCTCCTTCTTTCTTAGACGAAAACGTTTCACTCTTTCTCTGTTTAAATTTTGTGTGTGAATTCTTTTTGATTCTATGTTATCATCTTCTGTTAATATATGAACTTCTTTATTGTTATCTTCCAATAATCTATTCTTTTCTACTTCACCTATTGCATCCAACGTGCATGAAGATTTTCTTCGTTTCATTGCAGTTACTGCAATCGATGATGCATCACTTATTTCTCTTTTCCTTTTTCTCCTGATTATAGTATCCTGCACTTTAATTTCTTCAGATTTATTAGTATAATCAGAAACTGATGCAGATGACGTTGAAGGCATTGGATCTACGACATATACATTATGAAATTCACGATTTTCTCCAAATTGAGAATAATTAGACGATTTAGATTTATCTACGGAATTTTTTTCTTTTTTCTCCATTTTAATCACAATTTTATTTGTCTGTAATAATATGTTTGTTATCAGGGAGGAGGAGAAAAATTTATATTTACACGTAGGGAAATTTACATAACCTCACATCATGTGACAGGTTCGAAAAATAGAATTCTTTTTGTCAGATGTGACACATATAGCATATGCAGAATATATGATTAAAGTTATTTTAACGCATTCGTCGTTGTTAAAAAGGTTTTACAGTGTGAAGGCAGGATGTTGGAACACGTCGTCAAGTTTTCAAAGAAGAATTGTACTGAATAAGGTTTTAAAAAAATTTTCAATTACTTGGAAGATATCAAGGAAAAACTAAACAAATAACTAAAATTTGCAAATTTAACCAAAAATGCTAGTTTTCCAAATATACTAACCAAAAAGTCCAATTTTTAACCAAAGTTTCCAATTTTTAACCAAAATTTCCAATTTTTAATCAAAATTTACAATTTTTAATTAAAATTTCCAATGTTTAACCGAAATTTCCAATTTTCCAAATATTCCATAACCAAAATTTCCAATTATCCAAATATTCCAAGAACCAATTTACCAACAACCGAAGTTGCCAGTTTTACAATCAAAATTGCGAGTTTTTGTACCAGTATGGGTCAAGGGAGGTTAACGATTACGAATTTAATGTCAACTGACAATCAGATGAGAAAGAAATTGTTTAATGAAACCTATTTTCCATCCCAGCATACCTACCTTTATTATCCCTCGCTCACTCCCTCCCTCTCTCTCTTATTCTTTGAAACCGAACAAACAGCCTGTTTATCTATCTATCTCTCTCTCTTTTTGAAGCTACCTACCATCCCAAATTGGGAACATTAAACGAAGGTTTAAGTTGTAATTACCTTTTGTATTATTAGCGGTGAAAGATAGGCGTAACGTAATAATAACATTGACAGGCTCAACTTCAAACGCTCATCCGTGCAAAATCCACTTCTGCAGCTAAGGTCACTTACAATATGAGTTGATACAAATAAAATTTGAGCAGAGCTTTATTCCACTTGACAAAGAACACTCCACATATTTCTTGAAACAGAATTCAACATTAAACGACTTTACCGACAATAAAGAAATATTATTGTTACAGTAATGTATTCTAACGTAGAATTATTGTGTATTCCAAACTTCTTTATTTTGAAATTGTCCAATTTAATATTTTACCAATTACTGTAATTGCCAATTTCACAAGAACAAAATGTACAATATCTTCATTTACCAGTTTAGCTGTTTCTCTATTTGATTAATTATCAGAATGACAAATTTTGTACTTTCAATTTTTTCCTACTTCATTTTGGATCTAGAACTAAGATGTATTATCAGAAGATAGAAAACAATTTTTTCTAAAATTTTTGACCTTTATAAAATTTCAAGATTTTTTTTAAAAATAATTTTTTTTTTAATTTATACGATAGATTGTAGAAAATCATTTAAAAATCACACAAAACAATTGTCGATGAAAAAAGAGTCGAAATTGTGGAAGTGGTTATCTTTTCAAAATTTACATTTTTTCGAGAATAAATATCTCCAATTCCGCAAATTATTCAGTTCTCTATTTTTGACATTATCCCATAATTTTAGGTCTAAATTGCATAAGAAAAAAAAGTGGCACTTCTGAACATCATGAATTTGGATGAGTTAAAATTTGACAAGTTCCTACTCTTAAATATTTATTATTTTTAATTTCTTTTCCAATTTTTTCTTCAGTTTTAAATTATTATTTTAATTATTAACTCATTTTCATTTATTTTACCTTGTTTTTAATTATATTAATTATTTTTATTTTTCATTTAATAAATTTTCAATCATTATTCTTAAATTATAATTATTTTCGTTATTTTTCTATAATTTACTTTCTATTTTATTTTCTTTTATTTAAATTATTTTTTCCGATTTCTTTAATTCTAAAGTTTTAAATAGGTTTTGTTCTATTTGCATTATTTATATTTATATATTATATTAAATTATTTGTAATCCAGTTGTAATTATAATTTTCAATTCAGAAAATTATTTACGAATATACTTCAAATTAGTTAAAATTTAAGTAAACAATTTTATTTTACATACCCCAAATGAAAAACAACTATTTTCTAATTCAGCACACAGTACAATCCAAAAAATAATATAAAAAGACGATTATTGTTATTGAAATTCTAAAATCGTTATGAATTTTAGTAGATTAAACTTAACATATATCCATGTAGTAAGAAAAGATCAGTAAGACTTGTTGAAGCTTATAATTTAAACACAATGCAATAGCTATACTTATTTTAAATAATGATATACATACATTTAGGTTATACTACGGAGCTACGCGTTGAGTAGCGGCGCGGCGACACCAGTCCGCGCTAGCGTAACTTAATAATTTTTTTTTCGAAAACTATAAGACATACCATCTTGTTCTTTGTCTTAAAATCTTAAGCACATTATAGGCTATGTTTATGAATTTTTTGAAAAAAATCGAAGATATGATTTTTATTTTTTTTTAGATAAATAATTTTTTTTTGTTAATATAAATTTCATTATAAACAATTTTTTATTTATTATAATTTTTCTTAAAAGAGCATTCAAATACGAGTAATTTAAAAAAAAATTGATTCAAATTGCTTGACAATTACGGAAGTTATGATTAAACAAAAAAAATAATACTCAAAATTTTGAATTTGAATATTTTCAAAAATATTTTGAATTTTTCAAAAATACTTGGGATTTCTTTTTTTAACCACGTAAGGAACCCAAACCATCAATTTCATAAATATTACTCAATGTGACTGAAATTGTTATGATCACTTGGCATGGACTCGACCAATAACGCCTTTTCAACGTTTATAGAATAAATTTTAACTAAATTTAAATAATAAGCTACCTCCTATTACGTTCTACCTATTGCAGTGGTCTTTGTTTCTTTCAGCATTACTGAGAGAGTATAGCGATGTTCGGAAAACGCTTCTTTCTTTTAGCAAAAATGCCTTTAATTTATACCATTCCTATCGTCTATTAACCAAGCTAATGTAATAGGAGATCTGAAATTTGCTAAATTTATGTAATTTGACGTAAAAACGACAGGAACCTTGTCGGAAACTATTATGTTCATTAAAGAGAAATTTTTCTCTTCACGATATTAAAAAGTTTTCCTCATTTCCGTTGATTTTGGAATCTTTGCTTACGAATCTCATGTTACTTTTTAAATATTGAAATTGGCGGATCTAGTATGGCGGACGTCGAAACTGACAACTCGATGAATTCACTAAAAAATTGTTATTCGGGGGTTTCTGGGGTTGCTCATTATGAATTTAATGTTTAGTTTTTAAAAATTCAAAATAGCGAGTGGAATATGACGGAGGTTGAATTTAAATAATTGCCGGATTCAATCGACAATCGTTAATCGGTGGTCTTCGGGGTCCCTTATGAAAAATAAGTATTGGATTAAGTATTGGATTAAGTACTGGAGTAAGTATTGGATTAAGTACTGGAATAAGTATTGAAGTATTGGAATCAGTATTCGATTAAGTATTGGTTTAAGTATTGGAAACTCCAATACTATTTTCGCAAAATATTCTTAAAAATTTTACTGGTTGCGCACTAAATTTCTATGGCTCCCAGCTCTGCGCAGTAGCTTTTTTTGTACATTTAAAACCTAGAAATACATAAAACGCAAAACCACAGTTCCACAGAAAATTAAAAAAAAATTTGTTTAAAAATGTGTTCCGCGAAAATAGTATTGGAGTTTCCAATACTTATACCAATACTTATCCCTATACTTCAATACTTATTCCAGTACTTAATCCAATACTTACTCCAGTATTTAATCCAATACTTAATCTAATACTTAATCCTATACTTATTGTTCATAAGGGGTTGCTGATTGCTAATTTGATGTTAGTTCTTTAAAATTAGAAATGACGTATCCAATATGGCGGATGTCCAAATGATAAAGTTGCCAGATTTACTGGAAAATAAGTGAAGAATATACTCATTGCGGGAAATCTTTGTAAAAATGGAGATATTTGTGAAGGGAGATGGGAATGAAAATGAAAAAGTAAGAATAAATAAAAAAATAATAATATATACTTCATCTTGAAGAAATAATATTATATGTTTTACCTATAAATACACCTTTAAAATGTGAAAAAGTAAAGAATAATCAAAGTATCTTATTATAATGTAAACTCAAAAAATAAATGAAATAGAAATAAAGCAGAATTTGCAATATATATAATTCTTTATTTTTACATATATTTAATATCACATTCTTCAAATCTCATAAGGTATGTACATTGTCATTAAAACTAAATGTTCACTTCAATATAAAATAAAATAATATGTCATGTATCGTAAAAAATAAAAAATGAAAACAATTATGTTCAAAACACAAAGAAATGTAATGAAGAACAAAAAAATGGAAGTAAATACATAACGGTAAGTTTCAATTAAGTTTAATCCAAACATGCTTGCACTTCCTGGCTTTTTCTTGAATTTGTTTCCGGGATGCATGACGATAATCTTTTCAAATTAATTTTAAAAATATCGTTAAATATTCTTAAAAATGCTTCTAAAGTGGTTTTTAAACTGTTTTTGTAATGTTATTTAAATGTTTAAATATCCAATCTCGAATTTCAGAGACTACGATTTTAAATTCTTAACGTTAAAAAAGTGTACGAAAAGTTAAAAATGAGATCTTACAGAAGAATTATAGTGATTAAAAAATCCAAAGAATAAGATGTTGTATCGATAAGAGTATATAAGAGGCTCTTATAAAATTCTTTTCTGCCTGTAACGAGTGCAGTAAACAAGAAGAGGAGTAACAAAAAACTAAGATGATCTTTTTCCAATACAGAAACGATTATTGATTGAATACAAAGCTCTTCTAATAGGTGTACATTCTTTAAATCATGATTATTATGTCAAAATATTTATACTTGAAGCTTGACAGAAAAAACTGAAAAAAATGTTTAATAATTAAATAATTAAAGAAATTTTTATTTTGTAAAATTTTATAATTATTAAATAATTAAGTGCCAGCTTTTGCGGTTAAACTTAAAAATATAAAATTAATTAGTTTAATAAAAATATATTATAAATTTTATAATTTTAAAAATATAAAAATTGAAATTAGTTAGTAAAATAAAAAATTTTAATAAAAATAAATTAATTTATAAAAATAATAATTAATTAATTTTAAATGGTTTAGAAATTAAATTAGGATTAGATACCCTATTATTTAAATTTAGATGTATTATTAATAAATTAAATTTTAATAATTAAATTAATAAATTTGGCGGTGTTATCACTCAATAAAAATATATTATAAATTTTATAATTTTAAAAATATAAAAATTGAAATTAGTTAGTAAAATAAAATATTTTAATAAAAATAAATTAATTTATAAAAATAATAATTAATTAATTTTAAATGGTTTAGAAATTAAATTAGGATTAGATACCCTATTATTTAAATTTAGATGTATTATTAATAAATTAAATTTTAATAATTAAATTAATAAATTTGGCGGTATTATCACTCAATAAATTAAAATCCCTCTAATTAATAAAATTATTAGAATTATTAAATTTATTAATTTAATATTAATAAAATTTATAAGTTTTATATTTAAATAATTAATATCCCCACTAAAAATTATTGAAGTTAAAAAAATTTTTATATAAAAATATATAAATCCTACAGAAGATATAATTAATATATATCCTAATATAAATATTAAAAATGTATAAAAAACTGAAGCTAATAAAACCAAACACTTCTTTATAATAATATACTTTAAATATTTCTTTCTTTCTGTATTACTGTAGTTAAAAAATTTATTTCTTTTTTTTTCTTAATATTTAAAAATGTTTATAAAAAAATACAAAAGCGTGTCAAGGACTTTAAATTATTACTGAACAATGAACATTAGTCTGATAATAGTCTGATAACTGAAACAAAAAAAAAATTCTGTATTACTGTAGTTAAAAAATTTATTTCTTTTTTTTTCTTAAAATTTAAAAACGTTTATAAAAAAATACAAAAGCGTGTCAAGGACTTTAAATTATTACTGAACAATGAACATTAGTCTGATAATAGTCTGATAACTGAAACAAAAAAAAAATTAAACACTCCCAGGAGATAATAAGGCGTAAAAGAAATTATTCTTATTTTTAAATTAAAAAAATTTTTACCTTCATAATTCCTTTGACGATACGTATAACTCAACACGAATCCGATGTCAAAAATACATTTTGACAGGCTACCGAATCACAGAAGCAGTCGATAAACGATAGTTACATTTTCAAATTATACCTACCTTTCAAAACAATTTCTCTCAATTACCTCTTTCAAGGTACCTGCCATACGAAAATTTTCAAATTATACCTACCTTCCTTATCTCTCAATCTTAAACTTATTTCAAAAATCTTCGTTTCTCTCTACTTCTAATTATACCTACCTTTCTTATCTATCTCAATCTAAAACTTATTTTAATCTTCGTTTCTCTCTACATAACCGTCCTGCGTTACACTTTTGCGTTACAGGCCCATAGCTAGCTGATTTCTTATATAGGAATAGGGGCTGTTATCCCTGTAATAAAATGGCGTTTTTAGTCCACATTTAAACTTCTTACAATTAATAAATATAGGCTAAAATAAATTTTTTTTAAAGACATGGTAATTTACATTCTAAAGATTTCTTTGTGATAATTAATTTTGTATAAAGAGCTTAGTTATAATAAGAAAAATCGATTTACAATTGATCTTAAAACTGTCAATTTTCGTTATATTTAACAACATATTTAATAGAAAACTTGCATACTTACAAAGATTAAAAATCAATTCATTAACTTTTCTTATCCACCAAAAAAGACTTAAAAAATTATTTTAAGTATTATAAAATTCAATTTCGAGATTTCAAATTCATAAAACATATCATATTTCAACACATGATGTTTTTTTCTGGAAGCTTTTAAAAGATTCCAACTTCACACATATTTAAGTTTGTACAAAACTTAACTTTTAAAATGTTTAAGTTTTAAAATTTATTGCAAATGAGGTTAAATTTAAAAAATTTTGTAAATCTCTAAAGTGGGTTGATTTGGCAATAATAGATTTTTAATCGATATTATTTAAAATCATTTTTATAATTAAGATTAATTAGCAGGTTCACTATAAAATAAATATAATTTTTACCTACCATTATAATGATATTTCGAAGAAATATTATTTATTTAATATATATTATGTTTAAAGAAGTCCATAAGATATCAAAAAAATGAAAAAAAACTCCACTAGCGGTCTTGAATTTTTTTAAATGTATATTTAAGCAAAATAGTTCTTAAATAGGTAAAATGTGAATATTTTATTAAATGAAATAATAATAAATAAATAAATAACAGTGCTCCGTAGGTGTCTGTTTTCCAATAAAAAGTAAGATCAAAACTTGCCTCTTCCTATTCATCAGTTAACAGAATATAATCAATTTTTATTACAATCAAGAATAAATTGTGCAAATCTGAGTAATATTTGTAACTATTATCACTCCAAAACTGCCTTTTTTTAATGTCTTTTTTATATCTAAGACACAAAAAATGTCTCATTTTAAGACACTTGTTCCCTCTTAATTAAAAAATTCAGAGTGATATCGATCGTTATTTGAAATATTTTCCCCATTGCTTTGCACTTACTTATGCATCTATTAAATAAATATTTCTATACAAATATTAAATCAGGGTGTCTACTATAAACCGGGAAAACCGGGAAATAACCGGGAATTTAAATTGACCGGAAAAAACCGAGAATTAACCAAAAATTTTCCGTCAAATCGGGAATTTTCTTACTGGGCTAATAAATTTGACTAATAAATCAATTTGTTTTATAAATAAAGATAGTAACTTTATGAATTTTTAACCAATCTGATTATGCGTTTTAATTTTGTGTAATTATGCGACAATTATGCAATTGAAAAATAAAAAAGATACATTAAAAATTAAAACATAATATATTATTCAATTCTTCAATTATTCAACTGTTTTCAGAAATTCACAATTATTTTCTTCAATTGACAATTATTTTTTTCAATTATTTTCTTCAATTTTCAATTATTTTTATCAATTTCTAATTTTTTTCTTCAACTCTAAATTATTTTTTTCAATTGCCAATTATTTGTTTCAATTTTCAATTATTTTCATCAATTTCTAATTATTTTCTTCAGATCTCAATTATTTCCTTCAATTTTTAATTATTTAATTCAATATTCAATAACTCTCGACTTTTTTCAACTTTTTTTTTCAATTATAATTTATTTATTTCACATCTCAATAACTTCTCCAATTTTCAATTATTTTCTTCTATAATCAATCATTCTCGGCTTTTTTAAATATTTTTTTTTTTTAATTATCAGTTATGTTTTTGAAACTTCAATTCAATTCATTAATTATTATTCAACAATGTTCATGAAATCACATTTTCCTCAATTTAAAATTAATTTCTTCAAATTACAATTATATTTTTTATTTTTTATTGTTTTCTTCAAATTCTATAATTCCTGGTTGTTCAATTTCTTTTTTCTTTAATTATCACTTATTTTCTTCCACTTTCAATCCAATTGTTCAATTGTTCAATTATTTTCTTTAATTCTTAATTATAATTTTCGACATTCAATTCCATTTTTAAATTTTCAATTGTTTTTTTCAATATTCAATAACTCTAGGCTTTTTATAATGAGTTTTTTTAAAATTCTCAATTATTTTCTTCAATTAACAATTTTTTTCTTAAATTTCAATTATTTTCTTAAATTTTCAATTATTTTTTCATATTTCTTTCAATTTCTCAATTTCTTTCTATTTTTAATTTTTTCTCAATTTTCTTCAATATTCAACAATTCTCAGTTTTTTTAAATTATGTTTTTCTTTCAATTTTAACGTAAATTGATAATTTTTAAATTATTTTCACCAATTCACAATTCTTTCCGTCGATTTCTAAATTTTCCTGTTGTTTTCAAATATTGTCTTCAATTTTTAAGTACTTACTTCCCAACTTCAGAGATTTACAAAATGTGCTGAAAAAGAAGTTATTTGATGACTTTTTTTCAACTATTAACTTTTACCTCTTCTTGAACAGAATCTGATAACACAAAAAATATAAAAAGATTTTCAAATATACTTTGAAGTGTTTAGAATCGATTTCCATTCTCAGAATTAAAAAGTATTATTTCCCTGCCGATGCACAGTACCTGAAACGTACCTGAAATATTATTTTAGGTATGATTCAGGTATTCTTATCGACAGGGTTATTTAACTATTTATAGAGTTTTCCTAGATCCTTCTTATTTTAGAAATTAATAGGAATAGACAACTGTTTTTCGGCTTAAAATACGCAGATTTTGAATAAGATAAATCTTCGCCAAGTGGAATGTAAAATAGTATATTAAGCAACAAAGGCATTTTGACAGGTTCGATTTTCGGGCTTCGCCCTCGACTGTCACTCGTACACAAACATCAACGTAAAGAAATTGGATGATTTTAAACCCATGTTACTTACGATATTTTTTATTCCAAAGGCACAAACGTGGCGATTTTAGATAACCTGATGACAGGGACTAAAAGTCATTCATTTGTTTGATTATATAAAAATGGCGTCAATTTTTAACCAAGGGCAAAAAAAAACACACGCGCCATGCATCCATTTTTGCCCAAGGGTAAAAATAGACGTCATTTTTATACAATCGAATAAATGAGTGCCTTTTAGTCGCTGTCTTCGGGTATCTAAAAACACAATTTTTCTGCCTGTGGGATAAAAAAATTAATATTATTGAATTAAAATCATTTTGAATATTTTTGTCTTTAATGAGACTTGATGTTTGCCAGTCATGAAGTAAAAAGTTAGAGGAAAAATGGGTCTATAGATGGCCATGTAAAATACAAAAGAAAATTGTCCGAGTTCAAAGTTTTATCTTCTTCAAAATCTGCGTATTTTAACCCGCAAAACATTTGTCTATTCCTATTCGTTTCTGAAATAACAGGGAGCCAGAAAAAACTCTATAAATAGTTAAATAAATAATATTTTTAAATTTTGAGAATAACAGTCGATTCTATATCTATTCTATATTGATACTTCAAAGTATATCAGTGAATTTTTATACATTTTTCGTGTTATCAGATTCTGTCTATGAAAAAATAAAAGATTATGCTTAAAAAGAAGTCATAAAAAATGTGTTCTTAGCACGTTTTGATCACAGTTAAGAAACATTTTTTTTTTTTTTTTTTTGAGAGCATAAGAGACACGTTTTTTAATTCACAAAACTTCATGCTATCATAATTTTTTTACCGGAATGTTTAGGGATTCTTTTTCGATGAAATAGAAGCAAAAAAGCCAGGGGGTTAACAGTAATTTCAAGGTTAACAGTAGCATGTATTTGCTAATAATAAACAAAGAGCTTTGCAGGTGCTATATTAACCACCTCTCTCTGCTAAATTTAATCAAAAATTGGTTATTTTAGTCAACTTATTTTCTCAGTGTGATTAAATCAGTACGTTAAAGAACTGATTTAATCACACAAAGTTAAATTTCTTTTATTTCTATCCACATGAATAATGAAAAAAAAACTTTTCATATAGACTTTAGGTCGAAGCAGACAAACGATTCGAAATTTAAGGACACAGAAATTGACAGCCATGAATTAAAAGCAAAAATTAAGGAACTTGAATTACAAATCAATGTTCTACGAAAAGAAAACCAGGAATTACGAGGAATGAATAAAACGATTGGAGGTAATGAAACTTAATTTTTAATAATTTATGAACAAATAGTTACAGGGGCGGCGCCAGTTGTGTGGATAGTGTGGAGTAGTCCACACACCAAATTTTTTCGTGTGTGGATTTCCACACACCAAATTACGGATTTAAGTGGTTTTTTTAATTTTTCTATTATTATTAGTAGTGCTCATAGTTGCAATATGCGCAAAAATTGTAAAAAAATCAGAAATTTTCTTGTAAATAATAATAAAATTAATTAAGGTAATAGTCACATCAAAAGCTTCAGTTTTGACCCCCCTACCCCCACCCATCAAAAAACATCTGAACTCCACACTCGATCTGGACCTCTTTCGCCGCCCCTGAATAGTTACAACTTCTAAATATATACTCGCACAGAGAGAAAATAAATGTGACGGTTTAGAGACTAAACCTGTTATCTTCTTTCTTGCAGATTTTTGTCAGTAGAAGAAAAAGTTAAAAACAAAAAATGTACTAAACAGAAGAATATGTCTCGTTATAATAAATCTTCAACATTTAAGGATCTTTAATAACAAAGTATTTTATTTTTCACTAGGGGTCCATTCAAGTATTACGTAAGCATATTTGTAGAGGTTTTAGACCCCCCCCCTCTCCCATGTAAGCATTTTTCAATGGATAAAAAAAAATTTTATATGGAGAGTAAGCATTTTGGGACCCCCTCCCCCCTCCTTGATGCTTACGTAATAATTGAATGGCCCCTAGGAGGTTTTCCTTATTTTTCAAGTTATTGTCCTATGGATAAAAAATCACCAGAAAGTGATTTCGCAGGTTTACACTCTGAACCGGCCATGTAGTTTATAGTTATGAGAGTAAAAATTAACGCTTTTATAGTGTTAGCTAGGTAAGAATGTAATACTACAAAAGCTAGAGTTGTATCCTCTTTAATTGTGCAAGCCCGGCAAGAAGCCTTGAAAAGAAAAGAATTACATTTATTTGACATTTACTCAAAATCGCAATGATTTTTTTTATATGAAATACTTGAATTTCCCTTAAATACTTACTTCCAGAAATAGAAAAGAATATTTTTGAAATTGAATCTGTTTTATTCTAAAATGATTTTGTATTCCATGCATTAGAATAGAATTAAAATGTTTTAATTCCAGAAACTTCTTCTATTCTGTAAAACAGCATACGCATTCATGAGTTTTCTATTCCCAATAATTCCTTTTGATTTGAGTCTACAAAATATTTAATTCCGTAATAGAAAATATAGTTGACATTTTTTCTTTCCCTGGCAATTCTCTTCACACATTCAATTTAAAAGGTTCATTTATGTTTGTATTTTCAAGTCACGTGTAGCTCAGTGGTTACTTTCGTGGACTTGTAACATAAAAATTGGGGATCGATTCTTATATTTATTAAAAAATTTTCAAAAACTGAATTATAAGGAATAGAATTTTGTTATTTTTAATTC
This sequence comes from Ganaspis brasiliensis, assembly GCA_037103525.1. Taxonomy (NCBI): domain Eukaryota; kingdom Metazoa; phylum Arthropoda; class Insecta; order Hymenoptera; family Figitidae; genus Ganaspis; species Ganaspis brasiliensis. The sequence continues at coordinate 715,645 of JAZKLR010000068.1, read as the reverse complement.
ATAATGCAAAATCATAAAATGAAGGTAAAACTCAAGTATTAAGTAGAATTAATAAAATTAATTCTAGGTTATTCCAGCCTTCTTGCGGGGGGGGGGGGGGTTGCAACTTGATGGTTAAATTTAAAGTCTTCTGCCTCTAGCTGTTGCTGGAAATTTATTTACATGAGAGCCATGTATTTTGTACATTTAATTCTTACAGCTAAACTCACTTCCTTTTGCTTGCAGCAAGGGAGCTAATTGCAATTGGACGAGTCCACCTTTGAGTCAATGGAACAAACTTTAAGCCTGTATGATCCTAGTTCAAAAAAGTTGTACAAGTCTCGGACCTGTGCTTGTATCATTCCTTGTGCATGATCAGTGACCTGGACTTGGAACATCTTCTTGTACACGTTCTTACATAAGATCTAGTACAAGAAAATCGATTCGTATAGGATCTTAAGCAGGTTCTTGTTTCGAAAAAGAAACAAAATTTCAACACCAACGAGTTTTGAACTCATCCAACTCAACTGACTGGTGCCTCAAATCCCATGGTCGTTATTTGTATGGATATAAATCTACAAAATCTTAATCATACTCTTTCCTAAAATGCTGCTGCTTTGATCTGATTAAGGTTTTGTATATTTATTTCCTTACAAACGATGGTCGTGAGGTTTAAGGCATTCGTTAGTTAGCTTCCCAAGCAGTGATATTGAAATGTCCGCCTCAAGGTAATATTACAAGTAATATTACAGTGATATTGATGTAATATTACAAGCAATATTACGATGATATTGAGGTAATATTACAAATATTTATTTATTTCAATATTTATTTTACATTAAATAAAATATTTTAAAAAAATTCGGGGCACCTGGGGTTCGAACACGCAACGTTCAACACAACGTGAATACGCCTTGTACCTCTCGGCCATTTAGCTCTTGGAATATAGTGCAGAAAGTGTTCTTCATATTGTACCAAAGAGGATTTAAGGTACTACATGAAGAACACTTTCTGAAATACTTTCCAAGAGCTGTGATGGCCGAGAAGTACAAGGCGTATTCACGTGGTGTCGAACGTTGCGTGTTCGAACCCCGTGTGAGCCAAATTTTTTTAAAATATTTTATTTGATGTTAAATAAATATTTGTAATATTACCTTAATATCATCGTCATATTACCTTAATATGACTGTAATATTACCGTAATATTACTTGTAATATTACATTAATATCACTGTAATATTACTTGTAATATTACCTTGAGGCGGACATTTCAATATCACGTCAATATCACTGTAATATCACCCCGTAATATTACAATATGATGTCACTGTGATATTCATGTAATATTACATGCTGCTTGGGTTGGATTAATTCAAAACTGGTCAGTGTTAATTTTCTTCTGTTTTTTGAAACAATAACCCGATCCAAGATAGTCGTGTGAGCCAATTTTCTTTTGCAAGATTATATAGAAGAACTTATTCAAAAACATGTTCCAAATTCTTGTGTTAAACCCATACGTGTTTTTGTCCACGTCCGGTCCTCTAATTATACACAAAAAACGATACAAGAATAGGTCCAAGATCGTGTACAAGTTTATTCAGCTGTGAAGTTATTTAATAGCCTATTGAATCTAAATAAGAACTTAATGCCAATAACCAAACCAAACCAAACTTTACCATCAAAAAGTGTAAAACTCTTGCATTTGTAGTATCATATATTTTTCCTATTGACCATAGATACTTCTAACGCTATAAATAAATTAAGTCGTTACTCTGATAGATAAGCGAAGGGTCGCCATCATTTTCTCCAAAACTCAATTAAGGGGTCTGTCTTACACAAACGACCTTTTTTCAAGATTTTGTTTTTAATTAATTTTTTTTAAAGCTTTTTTATGTTTTCGTACAACAAAATGCACATATTAAATTACAATAAAAAACTTTGTTTATGGATTTTTTAAGATTTCATTCCGAGAAATCACCGCTTAAACTATACCACTTTTTTCCTGTTTGTCACGATATCTTTAGAAGGATGCATGTAAAAGTAAAAACTAAAACGGATTCTTAAAATATAGATCACTCGCTATGGCATGAATTAGGATTTTTGTGATCGGGTAAAAAAAAACAAAATGGCGGCCGTTTGAATTTTTTTTACCTTGTTTTTACAACTTAAATTGTTAGAAAGTATTAGTAAATATTGATGGAAAATTAAAATCCTAGTTCATGCCAAAGCCACTTATGTGTAGACGAAGTCCTGAAAATTTGAGCCCGATCGATGCAATAGATATTTGTAAATCGTGACAAACTCGTCAAAAAACACGGTTTCCAGAAAAACGCGTTTAAAACAAGTTTTAAAAAAAATTGCTATTTTTGTTATACTTTGCATTAAACAAATAAATATAAACAAATAATTAAATATACAAGTCGAACTATACAAGTCTTTCCCCAACTTTATTATCTTTAATTTTTAAAAATTTAATAAAATTGGTTAAAAAATAAAGGTGCTAGACCTTTTGGAACGGTAAATTACATTTTGCTCTGACTGTGCGGAGACATCATTCTATTTTTTGGCTTCTGTAACCTCTTCTTGTGCTTAGAAATAATAATAACTATTTTTTCCTGATTTCTAGATACATATACAGTATAAAAAAAATATTTTTGGAAAATCGATGTTTTGAAATTTTTGTATGAGACAGACCCCTTAAGATAACGCATGGGAAAATTCCTAAAACACAATTTTCTTATTATGAAACTTATTGTCTGTAAATATTCTTATCTTATGTTAAACTATAATATTTGTAGCAACTTTAACAATTATTATATTTATGAGAAACATTGGTTAATCTGACTTTTTGACAGAAAAATACTTTTTGACATAACCTCCAAATACATTACAGAACCTTCTGCGCAGACTCGAATCTTCGATATCACATTCGGTTTGTATTCGATATTAACATCGATATATTTCGCGGATTTCGCGCGTCTGCGCAGAAGGTTCTGTAATATATTTGGAGGTTATGTTAAAAAGTATTTTTTTGTCAAAAAGTCAGATTAATCAATGTTTCTCATAAATATAATAATTGTTAAAGTTGCTACAAACATTATAGTTTAACATAAGATAAGAATATATACAGGCAATAAGTTTCATAATAAGAAAATTGTGTTTAGAAATTTTCCCATGCGTTATTTTAAATCTCGGCCTAGAGGTAAATCAGCGCCCCCTACAATTTAGTCATGATTCACGACACATTTATCTGTGCAGTACCTACGGGCTGAAAAGATATAAGAATATAGTGCTATCTCTCTCTCGCTCATGTGCGGGTCCATCATGAGTCTTTTAAAACATTTCGGAGTAGGTCCGGGGATTGAAATAAAACTTCGTATTTTTATTCTTAGTGTTAAAATGTTCCAAAAACAAGAGGTTTTAAGTAAAAACAATTCATAGTTAAAAAAATAAAAAATTTGTTTACATTTTTTTAAAATAGCTATATATCTTCTGAACGGTTAAAGGTAATTAAGTTTTCTTGGTGGCAAAAAATTCAGTAAAATAAGGCCATTAAAATATGTTCTAAGCATTTTTAACATATTTTGTTAATTAAAAAAGTTATTTAAACAAATTAAGATAACTTAAGAGCGTGATGTCCAAATTGTAAAATTTAAAGATATTTATAAGAAGGAGATGTAAACAAGCTTAGGAAGAGAAATTTGAAATAAAACTTCAAATTATTCATTTCTTTCACAAAATGCGATGTTTCGTCGGCCAAGATTTGCCGACCTCATCGGGCTAAATTTATTAAAAATTAGAATAGTTTCGCAACGTGATCACTTCGCGTCGTACCAGCCATTGTACTTTCATCCGGTATAAAACATTTTAATATATTTTATTTGGTTTGGATTCAACAGCAATAAATCGAAAAGGTGTCCAACTTGGGGCCTTCTCCCCTAATATTATCACAATGTCGCTGTAATGTTACTATAATATTAAGGGGCATAGACAGTCAGGGACTCTTAAATATACGGTTTTTATTAATTTTTTTTAAGGAAAACGGATGACGGTTTTTTATTTTAAATCTTTGCCTGATATTAACCTATATTTAAAGAACATTTCTGAATTTATTTATTAAAAAATGATATAAATCATAAAAGTTAAAATAAATTTATTCGAATTCCTTAGAAAAAAATTTTTTTTTTGGTGGACATCATAACTCCCGAGAGGATCATCTAAAATCAAAAAACCAAAAATTTTTCGTTACTTAGCATGCTTACTTGAGCGAAGTACATTTGAAAAAATTTTATTTTTTTATTTTTAATAGCACTTTGGAGTTAAAATCGTGATGTTTGCTTAAAAAATGGATCATTTTTATTTTTTTAAATAAATTGTAAACGTTGTAAAAAAAGTATTCCACGCTATCGCAGAGGTTTGTAACCAGAATTTGTGTTCAACTCAACTTTTAGAGAGAACGGCTGCATGCATTTTCAATGTTCTTTTTTTAAAACATTCAGTAATAAATGTTTAAGAGATTTGTGAAATTGATTTGAACATTAAATCCTGATTTCAAACCACTGTGCGCCGCAAAAAACGATACGATAGTCACGGGTCAGGATACGCTACGCCCAAAACGCGCTCTCTCTCTCTCTCTCTCTCTCTCTCTCTCTTCCAATTTTACTAGCATCGACATCTTTGCGAGCTTCTAAATATTAATTGTAGACTAAATCCACTTTTTGTTTTAATTAAAATCACTGTTAGTTAAAGACTAAGAAAATTTTATATTTCATTTAGATTGGAGTGATGTGCACTTAATGGCCTGTAACGTAAAAAAACAAATGGAAAAGATTGATATTATTTCCAACAACATTTACGGAAAAATAAAATCCCCTGCTCAGATTTGTAGCAGTAAGAAGAATGAGGTAGGTGTTATACAACTCAAATTATTTAGTTTTAAATTAACATACTTCACAGTACATATTGTTATAAGCTTTTCAGGCTGTCTAGCGTACCGGAAATTCAAGAAAAGCTAATAAAACCACGAAATTTTTGTTTTAAATTCGGGAATTTTTCTCTTACATTTTATTCTAATAGTAAGGTTTATGTCACAGTTCAGCACCATTTTAAGATTTTTTCATTCCACAGGCACAAAAATGGCGCTTTTAAATACCTGAAGACAGGCATTGAAAGTCGTTCATTTATTCGAACATATGAAAATCGCGTCTATTTTCATATGATCAAACAAATGAACGACATCCAATTCCTGTCATCAGGTATCTAAAAGCGCCTTGTTTGTGCCTTTGGAATAAAAAGTATCGTAAGCAACATGGAAATAAAAACAGCCAAATTACTCCTTGGGGGATAGTATTTTCCTGGGGTATGTTTTCCGTGGGAGAAGTATACCCCGGTTTGGGGGCTTGCCCCGCATAGAAATTAAAATAAAAAAATTAAATAATTATTTTTTTAAAATATATCCCCTTTTAGGATGACTTACTGAGAATAATTTCTATGCGGGGGATTGCTTCCCCTTACCATAAAAATTAAAATCAAAATAAAAAACTTATTTTTGTCAACAAATATCCTGTTTTAGGATGACCCCACCAGGGGTCATTTCTATGCGAGGCGACCTGCTTCCACTTGGAAATGCTTCCTCAGCCCCCTCCCTTCGATAACCACCTTTCCTCAGGGTCAAATTCTTAGTTTATTTTCACTGTAAAAAGAATGTCTTATTTTGAAGCAGAAAAGCTGAAAAATAATTGCAATATCATTTTCGTAAATCGCATGTGAAAATGTGGCGTGTTTTGAGGAAAGATATCTTAGGGCATTTAGCGTAAGACAGCTTTTTTTGGCGCGACGAGAGAAAAGCTACTATACGGTAAAAGCGCTAAGGTACCTTTTCTCAGAATTCCCCACATATGCGTACCAAATCTTCGAATCAGAACAAATCGAATAACCAGAACAAAGTATATTCCGTTTTCTTAAAGTAATTTAAAAATTTGAAACTAATAGTAGGAGTACCTTATGTGTATTACATTATAGTATCTAATATATTGTATACAAATCTACTCTTATATCTCATTGCTTTGATAAAATATTTTAATTTAAGGTACCTTCAAATATTGGAAACCCACTTGAAGTGCAAAGAAGTGATACGAACGCAGGGAAATCATTTATTAATAGAAACCATGAAAACTCTTTTGATGATGAAGAAGATGAAGAACTCAGCCATGGATTAAGTGGGTCATGTTCTGAAATGTTAAGCAATAATAGCGATACCACCGACAAAAGTATAGAAACGAATTTCGAAAGAAACGAATCACCTGAAACAAACTCAAGAAACGTTTCTTTTGAGGTAAGCCAATTATTTGCAATATCACTTTATAGCATTCGAAATAAGTAATATTTATTGCAAGCGGGATTTCCACTTGTGATCACGGAATGTGCGATGATGAGGATGAAATATGTCGATTTTCAACGGAAATTATGTGACACGTATTTTTACGAATTGCGAAAAAAAATGTTCCTAGAAGTTATGAGCTTCTTGAAATTTGAAAACTTATCAGTAATAAATCGCAATTTTTTTCTTGAATATCTCAATTAGAAAAAAGAATATGAACATTTAATGTTCATATTGTTTTTCCTAATTGAGATATTCAAGTTTTCTTTCCAGTTTCTAAAGGATTTTTTAATCACTTTCAGTGTTCATAAGAAAATTTTAGAACATTTAGAATTAACAAAATGACAATGGATTTTCAAAAATATTAAAAAGATTATATCGAAAAACCCACTTTCATATTCTTTTCTAAATTCTTTTAACTTTGTCTTATTATAAGGAAGCTCTGAAAATTGCATTGGCTAAACGATTTTACTAAAACATCTAAACATTAACTAAAAATAAAATTTAAAAATAATTTTTTTTAAGGAGGTTTATCCAAAAATCGATTTTTTACAGATTCTTATAAAAATTTAATGACATTTTAAATGCAGTATTTTACATGTATGGTTACAATTTTATTGAAATTTACAGTTTTGTTGGTAAGATATAAACTTATGAAGTTGAAACTTTTATATGGAAACCGTAACAAAACGCGCAATATGACTATATTTTAGTTCATTAAAAAAAACGGATTTACAAATTTTAAAAAACAATTAATATATTTTAAACTATCGCTCATATTAAAAAATGTCATTTGTGAAAAATAAAAAATGACAATGAAGTTGAAAGATCCTCAACAAGATATACTTATTGTATGAACAGAACTGTTAAACATGATTGGAATTCTGCAGATTTATTAAAAAAATTTTAATTCTTTGCCTCACTGTTGAAAATGTAAGCGAAATATGAAATCTTTAGTTACAAAAAATTCTACTTTTCTTTCAAGCAAATTTTACATTATTAAAAAAAAATTTATTTTTATTTTTTGTTTTTAGTAAATGTAAAAATTGTTTAGCCAATGCAATTTTCACTGTATATTTTCTTTATAATAAGACAAAGTTAAAAAAAATCATCAAAAAATATAAAAATGGGTTTTCCTATAGATAATCGACTTTTTAATATTTGTTAAAATCCCCGGGAAGAAGGCTGGAATGGAATGTAATTGAAAATTTTAATCCAACTGAATTCCTGGTTTGAATCCAAAGCTTAATTTTCAAGTTAGCAAAGAAAAACAAGAGTATCCTATTCGTTTTAATTCCGGCTACTCAACATTAGTAAACAAAATTATACTAAAATATTAGTTATTTTGACATAACCTAAAAATGAATTTGACTATTAATTAGTTATTTTTTACTAAATGATTAGTAGAAATATAACTATTTGAATTAGTGACTGAGTTTTTGCTTTCAAATTACCCTAATAGCACCGACCGTTCCGTCAACGTGACGGGAACGGTCCAGTGGGCCCTTCGGTACGTTCCACCGAACTGTTCCCAAAAGGGGACCAGACCGTTCCGGATTTCACTAGGCCGTTATTTTAGGAACCTTAATACACATTCAAAAAATTAATAATGTTAATATCGTGCGCAGTAGTTTTCTATCGCATTTAGAGCTGCGCAGTTGATTTTAGTGATCACTGTTCTATAGAAGCAATCATATTAGCAACTATGAATAATAATAATAAAAAAAATTTCAGTTTTTTCCGCATAATTTTTCCGCAATCCGCACTGCGATTTTTCAAATGCGTTTGAACGTTCCTAAAATAACGTTCTGGAACGTTCCGAGGGAACGTTCCTGGCCTAGTGAAATCCGGAACAGTCTTGTCCCCTTCTGGGAACAGTCCAGTGGAACGTACCGAAGGGTCCACTGGACCGTTCCCGCCACGTTAACGGAACGGTCGGTGCTATTAGGGTAGTTATTTTTAACTAATTCAGATTTAGAGAGTAGGTGTTGAAGCTGATTGAAAAACACTAACAAAATCTAAAAAGATAACATAAATATCTGAATAGAAAAAAAATGTAATTTTAAAGAAAGAAATTGAGTTTTTTTAACTGAGAAAATAAGCCTCTAGCCAATTTCTAGGTTAAGGGACACTGAACAAAACTCACAATATACCGGCGATTCCAACCAAATTTCAAGGTTAACAGCAGCATTTAATCTGCTAATAATAAACAAAGAGCTTTGCAGGTGCTATATCAACAATCTTTCTCTGCTAAATTTAATACAAAATTGGTTATAGTTAGTCAACTTGTTTTCTCAGTGTAAATTTCAAGAGCTCATAGCTTTAAGGAAAACCTTTTTTCGCAATTCCAAAAAAACGTGTCACCTAATTTGTAAAAAAATGCTTTACATCTTTAAACAAGTCAAATATAAAATTAGATTAACATTTAGAATTTTATGTTTGATATAGAATATTCTATAGTTTGTTTCTGTTTAATGTTCTGACAGCTGCTTAGAAGATTGTTTAAAATTTCTACTTTAACGATTTGTTGACGAAAACTCGACTCTTTTTCCGAAGAAGGGCTATGCACCTATTGCAATTTTTAATTTGTGTAAGGTTTGGAAACATATTTGCTTATGGTCATCTACGTTTTCCTTGCGAGAACAAAGTAAGTGTTTTATTTATTATCTCAAGAAGCTGATGCAGAAGAGAAATCGCCTAGAACAAATATGTTTCCCATAATTCGTTTTATCCCAAGTCCACTTGTTTGATTTCAGTGCCGATGTCATATAATCTATATGGGTGATTCTCCACGAAACCGACAATTTGGTTACTGTTATTTTAGAAATTTTATTTTCTAATTAAAATAAAAATCGTAATGTAACTTCAAGAATGAAATATCTGTGATGGGCCGGACAAATTGTTTATAATTATTGTATTTTTTAAACAAATTAGCTGTTACCGCATACATGTACCATAATCGGTTGCAGTATAACAAAATCGATAATTGGATTTACAGGAAAGTGAAATAAAAATAATTAGCATTTTAACTTTCAGATTTTATATTTGTTAAAAAATATTTGTTTAAACAAATTATAAAAAAAGTCACATTTAATTAAAAGTATGGATGCAAATCGATTCTACAAGAAAAATTAGAATGATTTTGTTCTGATCATATTTTATTTTAAGGCATAATTTGTTAATAAAATCGCTATAAACAAATAAAGTAATCCATCGTGATAATTTATGCGGTAATTTATGAAAATATTAAGGTAATTTATAATAATAATGCAAACGAAATTCAGGATTTGAAAAAGTGAGTCATGAAATTTATGTAGTATGTAGTATTTATGAAGTCTTCGGTAACTGTCCAGACTGTAGCTTCCAATTGCGCGTCATGAAAATTTATTTTGGAGACTTTGTAGAAATACTTGAAAAATTAGAGAATGCTTATTGACTCTTTTGTAGATATTGCCGAGTTTTTTCTCATATCCACCGCTCTTGAATAAATTCGGTAAATTTTCGTGAATAAATTTTTTCCGTGTGGGGACAGGCTTCACCATGACGATTTGGCTCTTAAATTTGAATTTAACAAAAAATATTTAATCTTATAAATTAAAGTGGCTACAGGATTTTGTTTGTGATCACTAGAGCTACTTTTTCACGTTGGATTCATTACCATTTAGTCAGTATGTAACTCTATCTAAATCTGAATTAGTGTTTTTTTCTACTAATGAATCAGCGAAAAATCGGTTAATATTAAATAAGTCCGGTTATATGCTATTTTTGGAAAACAGGTTTTTTGCTTTTCGGTTAAACCGCTTAAACCGGTTATTCAGGTTAAACCGGTTGTTTTAAAAAAACAGGATTAACCGGTTATTTTGAAAAAATGGAGTAACTGATTATTGAAAAAACTCAAATAAAAGCGGTTATTGCAAAAGTACCGAATTAATATTAAAACTAAATTAATTTTAAAATTTAAAAGAATTTTTTTAAAATTCTTAATTTAAGATTAAAATTAAGTATATATTAAGATTGTTAAGTATTAAGATTAAGCAGTAAATAGGTTAATTTTGCTTTCGAGTGAAAACATTTCACAACTTTCTTCACAATAATTTTTCTAAACGCAAACTTGATATTTAATTTTAATCTTAAATTCAATTTGAAAATTAATTTACTTTTAATATTAATTCAGTTCATTTTCTAAAGCCGGTTTTATTCGGATTATTTCAATGACCGGTTTTATTTGTATTTTTTAAAAAACCGATATTTTGGTTTTTTCAAAATAATCGGTTATCAGGTATTTTCAGAATGACCGGTTATCCAGTTTTTCAAAATAACCGGTGACGGTTATTATACCCAAAACCGATTGATAAACCGGTTTTTTTAGAAATCTAAACCCGGTTATAAATTTCCATAACCTCCCGGGCCTAGATATTTCACTTTCAAATGAGTAATTTTCTATTAAAAATTAGTAGTTTTTAACTAAAAAATAATGAAATTTTTTAATATTTATTAGAAACCGATTTCTCGCTAATTCTTTAGTAGAATAAACCACTTATTCAGATTTAGAGAGCTTGTTTTAACTTTGCCTCGGTTTTCTTCTTACAATTTTGCACATTCTTTTTCTGGGTCATATCAACTATTAAATTCATCAACTACATTTGTACTGAAAACATTACTTAAATAACGATTTATACTGTTTCAGAGTCTCGTAGAAGGCGATGAAAGTGCTTCTTCAACAAAAGGGACTCAGCATTTAAAAGCAAAAGGCGTACGCATTCGAGAAGACATACAAGTTTCTGATAAAAACAAGTTAATTAACGTAGGAGGAAGAATATTCAACATTAATAAAATACAAGCCTGCGATTCAATTTCCGTCATCAAGTACACATCAGACTTAGCTGATATTGTATTTAGTAAAAAAGAATTGGCAGGCTGTACTTTAACAGGAAAAAAATCGAATGCAAATAAAAACAAGGATGTACCTCAACTCCCATCTCTTGACAAAAAATGTGTGGATGCAATGCTTAGTAAGTAACATTTAAGAGCTACCCTTATTCTCACTCCCTTAAATTTAAATGTCAGAAGATCCATAATTTGAGACCTAAAATCATGCTATTTGATCAAAAATAAAAAAATCTTTAAAAAAGTGTATATTTAAAAGAAGACGCCAATAATATATCAAATTATTTTTCAGGTCATGAAATTTTTTTTTTAAATATGTATAGCTAATTCGAGCCTAAGGGTGAAGTCTCATACGAAGTACTAGAGTATCAGTGGATTAGAATAGACTAACCAGATAATTGGTCACATTGGAAAGTATTTTCTGATTGGTTTATTCTAATCCACTGATACCCTAGTACTTCGTATAAGACTTCACCATAAGAACAAAAATAATCTCAGCTGATTTCAATTTTGATGTTTCACGCTCTTAAAAGACAATAATAAATTTAATAATTTTTCAAAATTTCGAAAATAGTTTTAAAATTATAATTTGATAATTGATCAGCCTTAATTAATAGAGGAATGTCTTAATGTGAGGGCCACTTTTAGATAGAAATAAAAATGTGTTTGCAACTAAGTTAAAAGAATTAATGTATTCCGTTAGACAGCTAAAACCTTTACATTAATTCTTTTAACTCAGCTGCAAATACATTTTTATTTTTATCTAAAAGTGGTTCGCGCATTAAGACATTCCCCTACTATTTTTTATTTATACTTATATTTAATACACAGAGTATTTATTGTCACGAACAAGAAAATTATTTATTTAGATTTTATTGTTTGTGGAAATAAGATATAGTTTTAACTCATCACGGAGTAGTAAAATGAGTCGAATTCCTGACTTATTTATTCAAGCCTTTTCTGTTTGTATTTATCTTGGGAATAGTAGAAGGAAATTAAATTGTTAAGATTGATTTACCATTTTTAACCATTTATTTAAACAACCAAAAAATGTTTAAATGTTACAAATACAGTCTAACGTTAAGCAGAGAACAATTTTGTGTGTATGTTTTGTCGTGTAGTGTGAATGGAACGAGATTATACTTTACCAGTATACCGCCAGTATTGATGAGTTGTTGAATTTGATTTTTATATTTAGTTTATTTTCTTAAATTTTAAATTCTCAAAAAAATAAAATAACTAAAATTCTACCTTTGAAAAGTTCAAAGGGCAAAAGAATAATTTTCAATTGATTTTATTAGTTATTCGAATTAAACCGGAAAAATCAAATAATTTGGAAAACCGATTTTAATTCTAATCCCGACTTCCAATTTCTTTACAGTTAGATTAATTATCGCGACCACTTTCGATGAAAATTGCAAGTCGAAATGAAAACGATTAGAATACGCGATAATAACTTTGATTTTTTATTTACGAGTTCACGAAAGAACGTCGCGGCCACTCTCGAATTAAAAAATCAAAGTCAAAGAAATACGTTTAAGAACTCACGACGGGCAGACAACTTTTAGTATCCGAGAGCTTTTACCTCTTTGATAGATCGATTCGTTGTGCGCCCAGTTGATTCCTTTAATCAAACAAGTCGCCTCTGTTCTTTTGTTAGGAAATGCCAAATTTGCAGTATTTGCAATTTTGTATTTCCGAGGCATTACAGGTGGTGTTGCTACCTGGATATTTTTGATGACCCATCATCTTTCCTAGTCGTTGTATCCATACGCGATGGAAATAATTCCAGCAATTCACAGCCTGATTTATTTATTCAATTTATTTTTCATTTTTCTTTTTATTATTATTATTTTTTTTTTTATATTACAAAATTAGTTTTCTTTGTTCTTATGTTCTTTCCTTTTTAGGTCTGAACTTCGAGGCTTAGATAGTTCTAAATCAAATAATAGAATTTCCAAAGAGTGTGGGTTTTAAATTTCACTCCTTGTAATAATTTATTCGATTATTTATTGCTAAAATGCGCATGGAATGACAACAACCAGCGATAGATGCCATCTTATTTATTTTTAGTTTGATTACTCATTTATTTAATCCTTTGAATTATTGTTCACCTAATTTTTATTTTTATTAATTTAATGAAATTTATTTTGTTTAAGAAATCGGAAGTCAGTCAAGGCAATTGATTTAATTAATGATTTTGTATTCATATAAATTTAGTTTTTAATAATTGTAAACAAAAATAGAAAAATAACTCATCATTTCGAAAATGCATTAGTGTGGAAACAACACACTATCATGGTATGCCGGCAAGTGTATGTATGTGTATGCTTGGGTGTGTTCGCTATACATCAGCGCTCACACGTGTGTTATTTCATATGCTTGCTGCAATACTTCTTTTAGTTTAGTTATTTTGCAATGCGGAATTTGAAGTAAAAATGTTTCATATAAAATATTGTGGAGTATATTGACCTCCAAGTAGGATATATAATATATAATTATGATTAATTCTAATATAATGATTTTCATTTTCTGTAACATGCTTATTGACTATAAGGATAATAGAACTTTAGACAATTATTTATTTTAATTTTCTATCATTAATTATAATTTTCTTCCATTACAACTCGCCCCTTTTTTCAATCGTCGTCCCTTGACGATTAATCGCCTAATTTTAAATTTTGTAATAATGTTAATATTATTATGTTCAGTAGAATTAATAATTGTATATGGGACTTTATTTCTTTAGCACCTGAGAGCAGGTCCAGAAATGCTACGTTTGCATCTTTGTGTTATCTGTTTCGCCGGATGCTTCATTTCAGTGTTTAGTGTTCATTTCGTCATTGCACGGTACAGAAATCTTTTCTTCTTTTTATTAATTTCAATTTAAAATTTTGTAAAAATGAACATTGTTTTGGAAATGAGTTGCTGCGTGATGGTGATTGATTTATTGCGAGTGATTTTTAGTGAGGACGAGGATGTGATGTGTAAAATAACATCTTTGGAAGGCTGGAATTATTTCTTTAATTGTGAGTTGATGCAGATTCCTTGCGAGGATAGTTTAATGTATTGGGTCGAATCAAAGGAACGGCTGAGATCGTCCATAGTGGAATTATATTTTGTGATCAAAACGGTTTTAACATTACCGTTCCTGAAATATGAGTAAGTATGTTTTGCCTATTTTCTATTATTTTACTTTTCTATAATCGCTTTTTCGTCTCTTTTTTTTTTTGATAGTATAGTTATTAGTTTCATCTATTATCTATTTTTATGTATTTCTATTGTATTTACATATTGTAGCACGGCTTATTTCCTTTAGATTTCATTTGAAATTAAAATTTCGAAATTTTGATTATTTAGTTCGTTATGAATTAATGGTTTTATTAAAACCACTTATTAGATTTCTAGAACATAAATTACATATAATATTATTTAAATTTTAGTATTTCAATAGTTGTTTTTCTGATTTGGAATTGAATATCGTGGTTTCTTATTCGTATGTTGTAATTAAGTTTCAAACTGTCGAAGGTATACGAAGTCGGCCGAAGTTAGTCAAGCTTTGTCGAACGAAAATGACACTTACGTGCTAATACGGTTTTTCAATTTGAAATTTACCGAGTATTTAATTAATGAGTTGTTTTACTACGGACTTTAATTACGTTTTTGTTTGGTATTTTGTTTATTTATTTATTTTAATTACTTATTCATGCTATAAAATAAAATTTTTCCCCCTTTTTTTTTTTATATAATAATAACATATCGTTTTTCATCCTAATTTGGCTAAATAAGGTTGTTCATGTGAAAATTTTTAGGAATAATTAATTTAAGGTCCCATTATTAAACAATTAAGTAATGTTAAAATTTTTATATCGCGTTGTTAAAGTTGGCGTAAATATTTTAATGTGTTTGTCGAGTTTATTATTCATTTTGACGTCTACCATAATTAAATTTTAAAACTAGCATACTCCTTAAATCTAAATTAGCAAGACATAACCAATTATTAGTAAGAATATAACTAAAAAGATAGTTAAAATTTGAACAATTGAATTTGTAAACAGAATTTTACTAAAATTTTAGTAATTTGACATAACCTAAAAATGAATTTGACTAATAATTAGTTACCTTTCACTAAATGGTTAGTAGAAATATAACCATTTCAATTAGTAACTGAGTTTTTGCTTTCCAATTAGCCATTTCCAACCAATTCAGATCTAGAGAGTATAAATTTAAATCTGATTTATATTAATTAGTAATTCATGGTGTATAACATAATATTATAAAGTTGTAACATCGGTGTTACTTTTTAACCGAAATGAGGTGATTTCTATTTAGTCTATTTATTTTTAATTAATCGCCCTTTTTTCAATCGATGTTATGATACTAAAATTTACTTATAATGCTGACACTTAATAACATTTTCTTTAGATACTTCGTAACTATCCCGGATTGGCAGGATTTGCCTATGTCGCAAGCTTTGGCCCTAAAGTTTCCAAAGGTTCCATTCGACCCTCTGTTAATGCGACCGGATTTTTCTCATCAATGTTTCGTATGGACCCAGGAGTATACTTGGTGTGGGGTCGTAGGATCTTTTAAATGTCGCGGTTACTGGCGCCCGGTTAGTTCTTTTACAATTTTAAATTTCTACTAATTGGAGCCCCTCCTTGGGTGCAGGTGAGATATAGCTATGCCGTTTATTGTGTATAACATAATGTTATAACGTTGTAACATGGGTGTTACTTTTAAAACTGCATATTAAAATTATTTTTATAAAAATTATTTTTGAATTGTTCTTATATATTATATTTTAATTTCGACTTAAATTTAAGATTTAATTTTAGTTTATTCAAATAAGATAAAAATAAAAATAAGTCAGTTTATAAATTAGACTTTAACTTTAATTTAAATGAATAAAAATAATTTTTAATCCCGTTAATTTAAAATTATTTGAAATAGTTTAAAGATAAAAATACAGTATTGGAAATATTAATTGAAAATGATTTTTCTTTTATTAATGAGATAATAACAATAATAAATTAATAATTAAATAATAACCATTAGTTAAATTAAATAGCATTATTGTTATTTTAATTTTTACTAAATAATAAAATTTGTCTTTCTTATTATGAATAATTTATGTTATTATAAAGCTTAAATTTAATATTACAATTTTATTTAGAGATATAATTTTTTTATTTTTAGTTGGATTATTTAATGTAAATAAAATTGATATTATTTTTATTATTTATTTATACATATATTTTGCTTAGCTTTGCTCATTATCTTACTTTTAGTCTATGTTTTTAGTTGTTTTTCTTATGATAACATTACTGTTGAATAATTTTTCCATTATTTAATCAAACTATTCCTAGTCTTACTAGTATCAATTAAATAATTTAATTAATATGTGTAAAAGTAAAATTTTTTTTTTTTTTAATTTATTAAAAAAAAAGGAAAATAAAAAAAAACTGAAATAGATAGATTTTATTCCTGTTATCAGTAATTGTAGGTGTGATTACCTATAAAACTATTTTCTACCATGATTTTATCAGAAAAATACTAATTTCTTTTTCAATATATTTCAGTTGAGATTTCGACACCCAATGGCTGAAACAGCCAAATTAGCGGGGGGATGCTATTGGCTCTCTATTGACGACGAATTGCGGGAAGTTACACTTGACGAGCTACCCCGCAATTTCTTTGAATTTCCCGCCTATCCTTGTGAGCCTGCCGTAATTCTGGTCTATGTTTTGGAATTTTTACCGAATAAAACGAGGTTACGCATTGATTTGGTAAGAAAAGATTTCTGTTCTCTTGCATAATTACTAAATTTTTGTAGTGATGTATTATGATACAATTCTTTTTTTTTATTTCAGCGGACCCGTTTTCACATCAAAAAAATGATCTCGCCTTGCTGGACCTGCGCTCGAAAAATGCGTAAATCCCTTTCTGCTCGATAAACTCGTTCGTTATTTTAACATTTAGATTATTTTTCTATGATTAAATTACACAATTATTAACCCTTTTTATATTTTCTTAGTATTATTAATAAAATTTTGCTTTCATAGTTTTTGTTTAGTCCCCTTTTTACTCCCTAATTAGATTAATCACTTAATTATAAAGTTCACAATAGTTCAACTTAAACTAGATTTCACTTTCTTTTTTCCTAAGACACTAAGGTGTCTTGGGGTGGCACTTGATGCTTTCTTGTCCTTGGGCATGGCGTTAAATCACGCCAATTATGCTCGGTTTTTGTTTCTTTGGAAGTACTATCAGGAGGTTCCTCTGTCGTTTCGTCTGATGTGGGCTCTGGATTCTCGTTGTTTTCAAATCGCACTTGACTAGGATGATGATTACGAACGGGTAAGATAGGGCTTGATACCTTTAAATTTTTATTTTTACCGCTGCAAAAAGTCACGATTTTAGTAAGCTTGCCAATTGGTTTTCTGAATACATATAGAAGGAATATCAATACTAATATAGTGCCTCCTCCCAGAGTTGTATTGGTGAGTCTATTATTTTGTGCCGTTTCTACTTGGTGCTGGCTTAGGATTTTCCATTGTTTTTCGAGTTCTGCTAGCGAGACATCAGACTTTTCTTCGTCCCAGGTTAAGATATGCGGGCCTATTTCAGTTTCGTTTATATTACTTCCGTACATCCTTTGATGTTCCATTATTTTTGGAAAAATTTCACTCACATTTAAATCGATCATTGGTTCGTATAGGTATTCTTGTGGATCCTCGAGGACATTGAAAGCCGATATTATTGCGTTATCAGTCTTCAGGGTGCATCCTCTGGCTATTTGTATGATCCCTGTTCCCGAGATTTCCAATTCCTTAGTGGTTTCTCCTCTACACGTGAGATAGGCTAGTTCTGGCTTGATTAGGGTATATATCCATCCTCCTACAGTACTTAGTGGCATCCAAAATGGCTGTTGATTTGAAGTTATTCGGATATCACAGATTTTTAACGCGTCTAGAGAAGGTTTTCGAAGTAATTCCAATTCACAAGACCTTACTCCTTTGGCTTCATAGATGGGTTGGGTAAATTTACATATATATTTTCCTCTGATGAAAGCGCAGGATTGCAGAGTGGTTTCCATAATATAAAAATACTGTTGTTTATCCTCCCCGACGGCAAGATATTTAGTCCTTGGTCTTATATAGGCTCGGGTTGTGGTATTGTCGGCAAGTGTTTGAATGATGGGCATTGGATGTAGTTGGTATAGCCGGTAAGAGGTTTTCTCTAACAATGGAATGTCTACGGCTATGAAGAGTTTGTCGTTTTTGATTCTAGGAAAAACGGCTGAGATTTTAATTAAATCGATTATATTAAGTTGATAAGGATGTAGCGGGAATTCTACATCTGATAATAAATCTTGAACTTCTCTGGAGATTCGAAGGATTTGTTCATTTTTCAATAAAGATGGATGAAGTCTTCCTTCTTGAGCGGTGTTGATTACAGATATGAGCTGTTCGAGACTCTTCTGATGTTCGTCGATAGAGAATTCGACGGTTAGGGCAATTCTCTGCAAAGAGTCACGGTACATATCGATTGAAGCGGTGTTAATTACTTCTGTCATATTGTTAACGAAGGATTTTAATTGAGTTTTCAATGCCATTAACTCCGAGTCTCTTTGCTTACCCTTTTCGTGTAATTCATGAAATTCTGAACGAACAAGATGTACCTGTTCACCCATAAGTCTTGAAATGTTATTTTGTACTAAATTTAATTCGTGTATGGCTTCTTCGTATCTGTCACCATCTTCGTAATTTAAGATTCCGGCTGTTGGTCCGGCGATTTTGCCTATGAATCCAAACCATGGTAGTGTTCTCTTCCTTCTGTGAATCGTCATCGGTGTAGATTCCGCTGCGTAAGTTTCAGAATGGTGACGTAACTCTTGTACGGCGTTCGATAGTGTGATTTGTAATGTAGCAACAGCATCAAATTTTTTTCGTAATCTGGAGTAGCTTAGTTCTTCGTAACATCTAAATTGGGCGATAGCAAGGCAATGTTCCATGGTCTCGTGGAGTCGTTGCGAGAAATCTGAGAGCGGTTTCTGTGCAGGTGCAGTGTCTAGATAGATCACTACTCGCCAAACGTCCGTGGAGTGTTGCAGGGGTCCTAATCTTTCATAATGAATCCCGATGTTGGTTTTGAATTTGGTATTGGAATAGTTTGCTGCCGCTTTCTGACATCTCACTTTGGAAAGCAGGATTCCCCAGATGATCCATTTCAGCAAATGCAACATGATTAATCTAGAAAATAACACATAATTTATTAAAATTTTGGAGAAGAGGGGTGGCTCTAAGATAGAGCGCCCCGTTTTGCTAATTCATCTGCCCGTTCATTTCCATAACAGCCACTATGTGCAGACTCATAACACCACTGAATATCCAAGGTTTTAAGTGCTTCTTTTAATTCTAAAAATTCTAATTTATTTTTAACAAGTTGGTTATTGGATGCTTTCCAATGATTCGATTCCCATTTTCCTAACCATTGGGTATACCCATCAATTAGGAATCGGGAATCACTATGAATTTTTAATTTTTTTATGCCAGCAACTATTGCCTGAGTTGCGGCTGATATCACGGCTTCGATTTCAGCGGAATTATTAGTCTGTCTGCCTGATGCTCTTTTGGAAATGTTAGAGGGATGATTTTCTGAAAACCATACGCCAATACCAGCAGTTGCAAGTTCCTTGCCGTTTCGGAAACAAGATCCATCGGTATACACGTGTATGAACCCATGCCTATCGATTAGAAATCCGTTTTCCGAGACGTTTAAAGACTGGTCTAGTCATATGTAAGCTAGTTTCAGTTTGTCAGCGTGTTTTGTTATTCTTGTTCCGTCCTCTGCTTCTAAAATAACATTATGATTCTCAGTGAATCCTACTACCTTGTAAAGGCCTTCATAATAAGCATCGAGCTTACCGGACCTTACTTCAATTTTTACTCTAACAAAGTCTCCTAATTTTGCATTAAGGGGTTTTTCCTTACGGTCATAATATTCTTTAGTTTTTAATTTTGCTTGTATGATGTTATTAGCAGCTAGTTTGCGTATTTCATACATTCTCGTGATCAACTCCCTCAAGTACGAACCATACGTTTCCAACTTTTCTTCTTCAGGGAAGGAAGATGGCATTCTAGCCTCCCTGCCGAAGACCAGCTCGAAGGGTGTAAAGTTCGTGGATTCATGTACGGAGGTATTATACGAGAACATAGCAAAAGGCAGCAACCTATCCCAGTCATCATAATTATTAGCATAGATCCTGATATATTCCGTTAGAACAATGTGACTTCTTTCTAGAGCTCCGTTAGTTTGAGGTCTATAGCCGGAAGTGGTCACTTGTTCTATATTAAAGATTTTTGCCAATTTCCGCAAAACTTTACTAGTAAACGATTTTCCACGGTCGGTCAGAATGCATCTGGGTGCGCTGTGTACCGAAAATAGGTGGGTTGCAAGGGCGTGAGCAATTGTCGTTGCACTAATGTCGGGAATAGCTACTGCGATACAATATTTACTAAGGTGATCCTGCATTGTTAGGATATGTTTATTTCCATTTGGTGTTGTGGGTAATATGCCAACCGTGTCCAAAGAGACCTTATCAAACGTATCTAGGGGTGTGTCTGTGATAAGCATCGGCTCTTGTGTTTTTACTCGCGTAAGTTTCTGCTCGGCACATTCCGAACACCGACGGATAAACTCAATAATGTCCTTTCTTAAATTCGTCCAATAAAACCTACTTTTTATTCGCCTATAAGTTTTTGTTAACCCCTTGTGTCCTCCTATGGTACTACAATGGTACTCCTTAATGATTTTCTGTCGTAATTCTTCTGGTGGGGTGATTACGTTTCCATAACAAACCGTAATCTTTATGTCCTTGTCCCTAAAAATGGTCGTTAGTAAGTCAGTAAGAGTGTTTTTAGGGAGGTCGTCACATAGGTTTCCAAAACGTGCAATCCGAAATTGGTCAATTTTATCATGGGTTAGAGCAAATAATAAATTCCTTAACGCTTGTTCTAAGTCTGTTGAATTCGTGGAGTCGAGATACTGATTTTTCAAAACTACTGAGTATATTTTATTTTTTCCTTTTTCTGTAACGATTATTTGTCCCTTTTTCGGTTTTTTATCTTTAATTTCGTTCATGTCGATTCTGCCAATTGACAGAAGTAATTTCGTGACGGGAGTTACTACTTCGCAGTCGCTTGAAATAAAGTGAACTAAATTGTCATGCTGATATGTTAGTGATTCGCGACAACTATTTAAGACATTAGTTCGTGTAGCTAAATCTGGGATGTTTCTATCCTCGTTGCATTCCATGGCTTCGGGAGAATGGATGTAAGGCATTTGTAATTGTAAATTAGTGGGGTTTGGATCTATAGGGATTCTTTCAGAAGGATTGTGGGTTGCCATTAATGGTTGGGTAATATTTTCGTGAACGTTGGTCTGTAACCGTCTTGGTTTTGGTTTCTTAACATCAAGTCTTACTTCGGTTAAATTCGGTTGTGTTTCGTCTGTCGCTTCTGTAATATGTTCTAATTGATCAGTTGGTTGAACGTAAGGAGTAGAACGTGCGACAGGGCCATGACTAGGCATTGGGGTTGCAAACGTCACCCCTTTTTTTGTTAAGGGTGCTAGAATTGATTTATCGGGAGAATCGCTTTGTACAATTGTGTCAACGTCCGTAGGATCTTTTTCCTGCTGGATCTCGCAATTTGATTCATGTTCCGTTTCGTCAAAAACTGATCCTAACTCATTTTGGGCCATTAAATCTCCTATTTCTTTAAGTTCTTTTGTGATACGGTCTATGGTGCTATCTATCTGGGAACCTATAACCGTGGGCCGATCTTCCGATTCTGTGGGATCCTTTTCTTGTTGGATGCCCTTGCCAGGTTCTGTATCAGAAGGGGGGTGTTCCAAATCTAAGAAATTTGAGTCCCAGTACCAAGATTGGTGATTTTTACCTACCGTTTTGTCGAATTTACTAATGGATTCCTGAATGCTTTTTACGAGGGCTGGGTCTAGTGTGATATTAGGAAATTCTTCATCCGAATCATCGCCGTCACTACTACATGGTGGGGGACTAGCATATACAAGAATGTCCTCAGGTTCTAGGACTTCTTGGGCATTATCCCGCGTTTCTAGGGTTTCTGGAAAAATATTTTGCCGCGCGACTTCTTCCTCATCGCCCCTTTTTTTGTCACCTTGATCTTCCATTTGCGTATTTCTAACAGGGCTTTCACGAG
The DNA here is from genome assembly GCA_037103525.1 of Ganaspis brasiliensis. Taxonomy (NCBI): domain Eukaryota; kingdom Metazoa; phylum Arthropoda; class Insecta; order Hymenoptera; family Figitidae; genus Ganaspis; species Ganaspis brasiliensis. The sequence goes on along the minus strand of JAZKLR010000068.1, from coordinate 693,154 downwards.
TTGGCACCGTTGCCGGTACGTCTAAACTAGGGAGACAGCTAAACCTATGTCTCTGAACAGGAGTGTCAGACTCCTGTTCAGAATCACTGCTTTTATCTGCTTCTATACCTGATCCTTCTGCGTCAGAAAGGTTATCCCGATAGTCAGGGATTGTCCTTTTTGTTCTGAGTCTATCAGCTATACTGGTATTGTCAGTTTCTGATGCTGGTTTAAGAGAAGGGATTTTAGATTTAGATCCTTTAGGTCTACCAGGTTTCCTTTGGATTCCCGCACTGACATTTTTGGATGTACTAGGGATGGGTTGAGGAATTGGTAGTTGTCCCACTTGCTTGGGAATTTCGAGGGTAGATTTAGAAGTCTTTTTTTTTGTTAACTTTTCAACAACTTCTTTAGCCTGTTTCCCGGGGTCGGATACTAGTCTATCTTTTCTTGGTGCTAGCGTTTTCTTTATTATTTCTTTCGCGGTTTGTTTGGCCGCACGATCATGCGTATTAATTGGATAGGATGTTATCCCTAACGAACGGACGTGTGCTGGGAATTCTTTGTCTGCAAGGCATGCTTTAAATTGCTTTGTTATGGTATCAGGTTCCATTGAATCACACTCATTCAGTTCTGAGTCAGAGTTGTGGTCCTGATCGGGTGGGTTATTCGATATTGCTGGTAACCATCGATTTATTTTACCTGATTTACACTCAAAGTCATAATCATAGTCCTTTATTTGGAATAGCCACTTTGATAACCTACAAACAGGAGTCCTCGCTGCCTCGACCCATTTTAATGGCTCGTGATCGCAAGACAAGATAAATTTGCGTCCGTATAAATACGGTCGGAAATTTTCCAGTGCGTGGATCGCTGCTAGGCACTCCTTTTCTGTTTTAGAGTAATTAAGCTCATTTGCATTAAATACTCGAGAATAGTATGAAACAGGTAAATCAATGCCATCCTTATTTTGTGTTAAAACAGCGCCAACTGCAATATCTGAGGCGTCTGTAGTTAAACGAAATGTTTTCTCAAAATCTGGATACTGCAAGATAGGGTCCCGACAAAGTCTTTCCTTAAGTTTTCCGAAACTTATTTCCTCGTTTTCCCCCCAGTGAAATGGTTGGGTCTTTTTTAATAAATTGAATAATGGTTTAGCCACATTTCCGAAGTCTTCTACGAACCTTCGATAATATCCCGCGATACCTAAAAATTCGCGAACATTTCTCTCGGTGGTAGGAGTAGGGAAGTTTTCTATGGCGTCTAATTTCTTTGGGTCGGCCTTAATTCCTTCTCTAGTAATAATATGTCCTAAATAAGTTACCTCTGTACGAAGAAACTCACATTTTTCAGGTTGTAGAACCAAATTGGCATCACGAAGCCTAGACAAAAGGCGTTCCACAATTACGTCATGCTCTTCGAGAGTTGCAGAGAATATAATTATGTCGTCTAAGTAGACGAAAATCTCTGAGTACTGCATGCCATATAATACTTGATCCATTAAACGCTGAAATGTGGCAGGAGCATTTTTGATGCCCATGGGCATTCTTAGATATTCGTGATGTCCTCTCCTGGTTGAAAAGGCAGTTTTCCGTCTATCTCTAGCATCAGTTCCAATTTGGTGGAAACCTGAAGCCAGATCAAGGACAGAAAAATACTGGGCACCACCCAGTCGTTCTAAAATAGAATTTATGTGAGGGAGGGGATATGCATCACCCACTGTTTTCTCATTTAGGGCTCTGAAATCAGTTACAACTCTCCACTTAACCTTGCCACTGGAATCCATTTTTTTAGGCACTATTAGGACCGGAGAATTGTAAGGTGATGTAGAGCCTGAGATAACTCCATCGTCATACATTTTAGAAACATGCTCTTCTATGAGAATTTCCTGTTGTTGTGGTTGACGGTATTGTTTTATTTTCACAGGGTCCTCATCTGTCGTGGGAATTTTATGTTTTACTAGAGGGGTGATAGGCAATTTGTCAGAAGGAAGTTTAAAGCGATCATGTCCATTTCTTACCCATTTGTGGACGTATTCTAATTCATTTGGGTTTAAATGGGTAGAGGGAATTTTCCTTAGGATTTCTTTAATTCTTTCTTCTGCATTGTGGAGGGGAGTTTGGCCCTCCATTGAATCATCATCACTATAATCGTGGCCATAATCAAACGGGAACAATTCTTGTGGAGGAACTTCAAATTCCATATCGTCTTCCCTAGTGTTAATAGCAAAAACTTGACAATTTCCCTCCCTCTTACAAGTTAAAGCATTTCCGATAAATACACCCTCAGGTGACCTAATTTTTGGAAGGTAACCTTCCGGAATGCTGTTATCCTGTAATGGAACCGAAATTTGTTGTTTTGTCCTTGCTTTAACATGGAGAATCCTAGGAATAGGTTTGATTTCCGGAGCTAATTCACACCGGGCTCTATTTGATTCTGGATCAATAAATGGAATAGGATCTATTGGTCTGGTGTTAGTAATTAACGAATTATGATAAAAGGAAATGTTAGTCCTTTCTTGTCGTAAGAAATTGCGTCCTAAAATACCTTGCACCGAAATTGGAAACTTAGGTTGGACTGCATGAAAAGTTCTATATTTTCCCATAATCAATAATTCGCATGTTCCCAGAGTGTGCACACGATTCAAGGTCACTCCCGTGATAACCGAAATTTCGTTCTCCCTAAGAGGTACTCGGGGATCTAACTCCGATACCTTGATTAGGTTAACATCGGCACCCGTGTCGATTAGAAATTTACCGTTTCCTGCTGTCAATTCTGGGACATCGAGCTTTATAACCGGAGATTCAGCTATGTTATCATTAGTAGTATGGTCTATTGATTTTCTAAGAATCTGACTGCCGTAGGACGCTCTTGATCTTGTTGACTCGCCGTCGCGTCGTTCCGACGAGTACGATCGGAGTTTAAATGATCAGCATTTCGTGTTGGCAGTGGCGAATGAGATCTGTTAACACCATCGTTAGGTGTCGAATATGATTCACTACGATAAGGAGAGTCTGGTCTGCGCAAGATTCCTTGAATTGGGGGATCATATCTACGATTTTCGTGTTGATATTGTGGATTAGATGAACGTCTGCGTTCTAAAAAATATCGTGGGTCCGAGTGGTTTCTAGGAAAATTTTCATATTGCCTCGAGTAACGATCGGGGGATTGATAACGATTTGGACTTGCAAAATTACGCCTAGCTCCATTTTGTTGCCAATTTCTTTGGTCGGGTTCGTATAACCGGACATCCTCGGCTGGATGTCGATTAGAACGTGGGTCTTGGGGGTACGACCTATCATAATAATTATCATGTCTTGATTGGTGGTTTACTCTATAAGAATTTGCTGATGAGCTTCGTCTTTCAACAGCATGCTTAGCATACTTAAATGCTTCGGTTAACGACAGTGGATCTCTCGTGTCAACCGAAGCAGACAACTCATCTGGTAATCCTCTAACAAAAGCTCTTGTTGCAGAGTCTCTAATAGGAATCATTGTGGTAGTGGCAACTTCGCGGGTGTGTGAGATTTCTAACGCGGCTTGAGCTCCGCTAAGATATGAATTTAGTCTATCATAATATTCGTTGACTGATTCTCCGCGCCTCATTACAATATGGTAAATTTCATTGAAATAATAATCGAACGGTTTACCCGGAGCAAATCTTTCTTTTAGCAGATCGATTAGGTCAGTGATTTTGTTAAAAGACTTATTTCTGGTACATTCTCGAGCTGGACCCAATAATTTTCCTATAACGGCAGTGATTAGGGATGATTCGCACGACGCTGGGACATAACTGGCGGCATTAACGATGTCTTGTAAAAAATCTCTAATCGGAATATTTTTACCGTCGTAGTTTGGTATGTGTGCTGCAGCTTGTTGGATAGCGAGCGTACTTGCGATGGAATGTGCAACCTGGATTGCAGCATTCTCTTGGGGCGAACCAGCATCTTGGGGCGGATTAGTTGTACTATGTCGCGTATTGGGTTGAAATCCTAAATCAGTACGCGAGCCATAGACGTCTGCAACCGAAGATGCACTCCGATCAACCGGAGGTGCTGCTCCTTCACCATTATCGTCGTTTTCGTTAGCCATTTGATTTCGATTTGGAGTCTGAGTGGGGATTTATACCAAAAATAGTTTTTTTTTTTTTTCTTAATTCGTGTTTATTGCTTTGACGACTGAGTCTAAAATTTCCTCGAATGTTTGTTCTGTGGTAGTATCAAATTTTTCGGGGAGGGATTCTACACTTTTTAAAGTACGAGCAATAGCACGTTCGTACCTTTCCCTAACCTTTCTACCGGCTCGACGACCACGTTTACTTTTCTTTTTAACTACCAGGCATTGTAAAACAGGCATGTCATCGTAATTAAAATTTTTCTTTATTGATACTTATAAGATTTCTAAGCATTTGTTCCTTAAACAAACAATGAAAACAGATTATTTTGTGTAGAACAAGCCTTTAACAAAACAATCTGTATATAAAATCCCAATTTGGCCTAAATTCAATATGTATGGCCTAAATGTGGAGTTTTACTTTCCTTTCATCGATTCTAGAAATTCTCGAGAGTTCCCATCCTGACTATTCTTAATAATTCTTGAAAAAAAAAAGGGAAATCTATTATTTCTTAAGAACCAGACTGATTAAGAAGAAATAATCGATTTGGTATAATTCTAATTTGGCCTGTACGCAGTGGATGGCCTAAATGAAAGAATGTTAATACCTTATTTCATTTATTAATTGAAGAGTCAAACAGGGAAATTTAGAAAATTCAGTTATCGATTCTGACAATTTTAATTCTTGGAACTCTTTGCTTTTATGTTTCCTTCTGCTTGATTAAGTAATTCTTCAAAGAATTCCGAAAATTCTTTCGAATTCCTAAAAGTCCTAAGTTCGTTTATAGGCGGATTAACTGCTAACGCTAGGTTGGTAGCCTTGTTACTTTGTTCCGGGTATGCCGGTACCTCAGGGATTTTTGATCTTTGTTGTTCGATTGCTCGTTCAATTCTCTGCCTTACTAATTTTCCCGATCTACGATTGTTGCCTTTGGAAAAGGGGACCGGATTCGAAGGGTTTTGCATTTGATCAGCTTAAAGAAATGAAACGAAAATCTTGGCCAAAAGTTTTTTTTTTTTTTGATTAACGTAACTTATTAGGAGTGTATTTTAATGCCTCTTTACATTGCGTTATCGAAATTTCATAAAAGAAAATACCTTTAAATTTTGAAATCGCAGTCTTAACTATTCTGCCAATAAAAGGCCAAATTGTTATGACGGTTTAGATTTAACTACTATAAGTGCCTCCAAGGCGCAGTTTTAGTTAAATCCTAGCAATTTCAAAATTCTTAAAATTTTAAGCAATATTTACCAAACTTCTATAAACGTAAAATTTCAGATTGCGATTGCAATTATTCTGCCAATAAAAGGCCAAATTATTACAATTGTTTAGATTTAACTACTATAAGTGCCTTCGAGGCGCAGTTTTAGTTAAATCGTAGCAACCAAAAATTTTATCAGTTAGTATATAAAAACTTTTACACTCAAATAGGAAACGTCAATTTTCACGATAGGTTTAGCACGAAATTCATTTTATTCGCGTCGAGAGAACCTTTTTTTTTTTTTTTTTTATTATTATTATTATTTTTTTTGTTTAGTCCCCTTCACTTGTTCAAGTGGCTAATCACTTTCAACAAGGTTATTCAGGGGAAGGTTTTTGTATTTTTAAAGAAGTCAGAGCTCGCGAGCACGCTGAGTATAACTACTGTCCTCGCTGTCTCTTTTCTGCGTTTACCCAAAGTGCAAAGGTGACCATTTTTCTTTCAATGGTCTAAAAAACGACTAACATTTAGAGACAGCAAAAAAAAATCTAATTTAAAATTTTTATTTTATCCCGCACTTCACTTTGGTTTAATTAAATTTGTTTATATAAAAAAACTGTTTAAATTAATTGCCAAGTTTGCTAGAATATGGAATGTGAGAGAGTACAGTATCCAGAACGTTAGTGAAATAAATTCCTTCTTTGAAAGTCACAAAATTTCCAAAAATCTAAAAGTCACTATTCAAAAATAAAACAAACAGTGAAATTCAATCCCACCGCTGCCACCAAAATTATTTGTCACGAACAAGAAAATTATTTATTTAGATTTTATTGTTTGTGGAAATAAGATATAGTTTTAACTCATCACGGAGTAGTAAAATGAGTCGAATTCCTGACTTATTTATTCAAGCCTTTTCTGTTTGTATTTATCTTGGGAATAGTAGAAGGAAATTAAATTGTTAAGATTGATTTACCATTTTTAACCATTTATTTAAACAACCAAAAAATGTTTAAATGTTACAAATACAGTCTAACGTTAAGCAGAGAACAATTTTGTGTGTATGTTTTGTCGTGTAGTGTGAATGGAACGAGATTATACTTTACCAGTATACCGCCAGTATTGATGAGTTGTTGAATTTGATTTTTATATTTAGTTTATTTTCTTAAATTTTAAATTCTCAAAAAAATAAAATAACTAAAATTCTACCTTTGAAAAGTTCAAAGGGCAAAAGAATAATTTTCAATTGATTTTATTAGTTATTCGAATTAAACCGGAAAAATCAAATAATTTGGAAAACCGATTTTAATTCTAATCCCGACTTCCAATTTCTTTACAGTTAGATTAATTATCGCGACCACTTTCGATGAAAATTGCAAGTCGAAATGAAAACGATTAGAATACGCGATAATAACTTTGATTTTTTATTTACGAGTTCACGAAAGAACGTCGCGGCCACTCTCGAATTAAAAAATCAAAGTCAAAGAAATACGTTTAAGAACTCACGACGGGCAGACAACTTTTAGTATCCGAGAGCTTTTACCTCTTTGATAGATCGATTCGTTGTGCGCCCAGTTGATTCCTTTAATCAAACAAGTCGCCTCTGTTCTTTTGTTAGGAAATGCCAAATTTGCAGTATTTGCAATTTTGTATTTCCGAGGCATTACAGGTGGTGTTGCTACCTGGATATTTTTGATGACCCATCATCTTTCCTAGTCGTTGTATCCATACGCGATGGAAATAATTCCAGCAATTCACAGCCTGATTTATTTATTCAATTTATTTTTCATTTTTCTTTTTATTATTATTATTTTTTTTTTATATTACAAAATTAGTTTTCTTTGTTCTTATGTTCTTTCCTTTTTAGGTCTGAACTTCGAGGCTTAGATAGTTCTAAATCAAATAATAGAATTTCCAAAGAGTGTGGGTTTTAAATTTCACTCCTTGTAATAATTTATTCGATTATTTATTGCTAAAATGCGCATGGAATGACAACAACCAGCGATAGATGCCATCTTATTTATTTTTAGTTTGATTACTCATTTATTTAATCCTTTGAATTATTGTTCACCTAATTTTTATTTTTATTAATTTAATGAAATTTATTTTGTTTAAGAAATCGGAAGTCAGTCAAGGCAATTGATTTAATTAATGATTTTGTATTCATATAAATTTAGTTTTTAATAATTGTAAACAAAAATAGAAAAATAACTCATCATTTCGAAAATGCATTAGTGTGGAAACAACACACTATCATGGTATGCCGGCAAGTGTATGTATGTGTATGCTTGGGTGTGTTCGCTATACATCAGCGCTCACACGTGTGTTATTTCATATGCTTGCTGCAATACTTCTTTTAGTTTAGTTATTTTGCAATGCGGAATTTGAAGTAAAAATGTTTCATATAAAATATTGTGGAGTATATTGACCTCCAAGTAGGATATATAATATATAATTATGATTAATTCTAATATAATGATTTTCATTTTCTGTAACATGCTTATTGACTATAAGGATAATAGAACTTTAGACAATTATTTATTTTAATTTTCTATCATTAATTATAATTTTCTTCCATTACATTTATATAACATAATTTTTATTTGTCTAAATTTAAGGGTCAATTTTTCAAAGTTGAAAAATGTAAAAATAAACTCAGGTATTACATGTAAAGGACCTTATAAATCTATCTTACACTTAATTTAAAAAACTGCTATTATGAAAAAATTTTAATTCAAGAACATCTAAGTTTAAATATAATTTATAAATGTAATTTATTACTAGAAAACAATTCAGAACATCTTTATATGACCTTTATAAGTCCACTCCTTATAATGGACTTAAATTAAAATTAAAACGTCGTTAATTCAAAAAACATATGTATGTATATAAATAATTCATTGCAATTTTTCTACCTTAAGGCTAATCGAGCCTGAGAACAAAAATGATCTCAGCTGATTTCAATGTTGACGTTTCACGCTCTTTAAGGACAAAATAAATTAGTTAATGTTAATTTATTAGAAATAATAATAATAATAATAATAATAGAGTGGTGCAAGTGGCGGTTTTTCTATTTTGATGCTTTAAAAGCTAGCTAAATATTATTTTTCAATGATTTTTCCAAATTTCGAAAATACTTTGAAATAATATTTAACTCTTTTTTTATAGCAACAAAATTGAAGTTTCACAACTTGCACCGCTCTGTATTATTTCTAATAAATCAACATTAACTAATTTAATTCGTTTTTTAAGAGAGAGAAACGTTAATATTAAAATCAGGTGTCAGCATTTTTGTTTATAGATTTGATAAGCCTTGAAGTTAACTTTAGTGATTGCGTGAGATTTTTTTAATAAAAATGGATTTATCAATGTTCAAAAACTTACTATTCAACTTTGTTAAAGAAAAATGTTTAATAAATAATCATATATATCAAGGAAATTATGGCATTTTAAAAAGCACACGAATATCTGGTAATGGTATTTATAATTATATAAAAATGATTATAATTCATATCATAATCTTAGAACATTTAAAATTATATTATTAATAAGATTAATATTAATTAATTGTATTGTATATTTGCAGAACTTACCATGTCAAAATTTGGAAACAGTAGCGATGTCAAAAGTCTGTTTAAATCAAGTCTACGAAATAAATGCAGTAACGCAAAGGGCCGTACAAGGAAACCATTGCAAAGTTTGAATTAGATTCAGAACTTTGATTTGTTTATCAGTATTTCTTCCTGCAGATACCGTCCGATTTATATGTCCAGAATGATTGGCAGTCTTCACTTGCTGTTTTTTAAAATAATTAATAATAATTATTATTTTAATGATAAGATACGTACGACCTTCTATCTATAAGAAAGGTCTCAAAATTCGTTTAGTTCCTAATTTATAAATCACTCATATTAATAACAAATTTGCAAAATGCAACCATATAAAAGTTGATGTTCTTTTAAAGATTTATGAAACTATATGGTTAATGAATTCATGATGCTGAAATGGGCAATAAAAACGAACAAAATTTTGTTTATTGTGCTTAAAATTTTAAAGTTAAAAATATTATTAATTATTCATTAAATTTGCTATATAATAAAAATAAAAAAACATTTTAATGAGCAATTTGACAGGAAAAGTATGAAAAAATTATTTTTTTAAATTTATTATTTTCGTTCGTTTTTTTAGAAACGTTGCCAACTTACCGTTATAATGATTCTGAAGCATCAGGATTTTAAAAACACAAATAAGTATTATTACTATATATTATTTAATTAAAAACTAATGTTGAATACTCTTTACCAAGTATCTAAAGATTTAGAAAATAATAATGTTACTTAAATGATTTAATTGATCTCTTTTATCGATTGTCACCAAGAATTGTTTTTCTTTTTATTGAATAAGTAGTGTATTTTCTTTTATTTAATATTATTAATTGTTTTTGCAAACTTAAAATTTGAAAACTGAAGCGAATAATCCAAATATTAGACTAGTAGGATTCGTTATCGTTAAACATTGTTATCTTAGAAAATAATAGAAGTACAAAGAACGAGTTTCTAGAAAACTGGAGTGAATAATCCAAATAATAGATTAGTAAGATTCGTTGAAAAAACATTGTGATTTTAGAAACTAATGAAAATATAAAGAATCAGTTTCTAGATAGGTAATTCGTTGCTTTCGTAAAAAGTCGATTAGTTATTACAAAATAATGTGTTTAAAAGTTATGTGATTTTAACTTGACAATATTAGTATAAGTAAAACCTTTGATTAACAGTGTTACATCGACATAATTTAATTTTGGACAAAGTGTAAAACAGCGATTATTAAGTAGATTTATAAAATTTTGATTTTAAAGAACATTGTGATTTTAGTTATATGAAAAAATACTTGAAATACTTACTTGTTGAAGATTTCATTAATTCTCTGTAATTGTTCATTTATTTGATAAATAAGAATTCTTTTAATCGATTTGTGTCTCTTTTCCTATCATGTAACCTTCATTTATAAATTCCAAATTTTTTAATCCATTATAAGTACAAAAAAAATTATTAATAATATCTATAATATCAAAATAAAAAATATTTGACATTAATATATTAGTTACGAAGTTTTAAGGATTTTAAAATTCCCCTTCACTGAAAAAATTAGAGTAGTTTTGATGAAAAAAATTTAATATTCATAGAATAAACTAAAATAAAGGAATAAATATCTTCACAAAATTAAGCTATAAATAATAATGTATATATTTTAAAAACAAAACTGTAACAAACAAACAATAATGGAAAAATTAAATTTATGGTAAAAATATTTTCAAATAATCCCGCCATTTGTTTCATCCAATAGAATCACTTACACCTCAAAAGAAAGATTTCTGTATTCCATGACAGTTGGTCGTATAGCTCAGTAGGTTAGGTACTCTCGTTAGCGTCCGTCGAACCCGAGTTCGATTCCCTGTCCCCCATATTTGTTTTTAAAAATTACCTAATAATAGCAGGTTTTAAAAATTAATTAGAGCAGTAGCAATTAACCTTCATTCCGCCACAGTACAATAATTTGTATTTTTTAAACCTTTTTTTATTTTTTTAATTAAAAAATTATCTCTATCTCTAATAAATTATGCTAACTAAAGCATAATTTTAATTTATTTTAACTTACGTAACCTTTATGTGTACGCTGTTCTGCAACACCAGTTGTTTATTATGGTTGGTATTTTACTGTTTAGATCCTTTTATTACTTAAAAAATCATTTATTTTAGCGATTTGTAGCATTTTTTTTTTTTTGACGTTATTTATATTTCTGGCGTAAATTTTTTGACGTAATTTACTTGACGTCGCGAAAAAACGTCATGTAATTCACGCCAGGCGCGTATGACATAAATTTCATGTCATAAACTTTCGTAAGGGTGATGCTAAAAAATTAATATTCTGTACATATGATTTTCTGCGAAACTTATATTTGGCCAAATTATTATTCAGTAGGTTTTATATTCTATAAAACTAGCAATCTGCAAAATTTTGGTTTCGAAAAAATGAAATTTTAGAAAAATCTGATTAGCAGAAATTAAATTATGATCAAAATCATTACTATTTTTTACATACGATTTTCTGCACATTAATATTTGCCAAATTATTATTCTGTACAATTTATTTTTTAAAAAATTTTAGGTTTGCAAAATTAATATTCTGCAAGAATAATATTATTAATGTCCGAGTCGATCAAATTGATTTTCGATCAATATCGGTAAAGTTAATTTTTGATTAAATAGGCAAGTTTCTTCTGAGACAAATTCCAATTTTACCAAATTTATTTTTTAATAGAATCAAATCATTTAATATAATTATAAATCTTATGTTCACTACTAAAATTTTTAGTTGGAAAGAACTCACCCGCTAGGTAGACAATCTGGGCCTTGTAATGTTCGCCGTCGCTATATTTTACTAAGTAGGTTTTGTCTTTACAAAAGTCGTTATTGTGGGAACAATTTAAGTTTTTAATGTCTTTAACTTGACAAATAAAGAACTTTTTGTCCAATTCAAACCTTACGTAGGCGTAAGCGGGAGCCATTTTTCTTACTTTAAAAAACTTTTGACAACTGTCACTGTTAAGGTTGTTTATTATGTTTCCATGGAGAATAAAAAAAATGGAAAGATGACCAGAGCACTGACATTCAAGGATAATATTAGGGTTACCAGACGTACCGATTTATCGTGAGATCTTCCGATTTTTGTCCATTTCTCCCGCTCTCACGATAAGTTGTGTTTTCTTCTGATTTTTCAATAAGAGGATAAAAACATTTACTTTTTCAAGAAAATTATAAATTTCTACAAAAAAAAGGTCAATCTAAGAAATTTTATACCATTTAATTATGTAAGAAAAATTATTTTTATGTATTTTTAAAAGTTTAATAAAGTATTCGATATTATTTCAAATTTCTATTCAAAATTACCTGCACAAAATTTTTAACGGTGGTGGGGGGTGCGTTTGGGAGGGGGAAATCTTCCAATTTTATGACCTGACCAACTGGTAACCCTAAGGATATGTAAATGTATGTTGTACACCTAGGTGCATTAATGCCTTACCCCCAACTGGTTGTCCCTGCCCATGAGAATACGTGAGAAAGAAAGAGAGGTCCGGGGTAAGGCATTTATGCACCTAGGGTGTACGTAACGTACACCGAGGGGCTGTTTAATGTTTCTACATAGTGCTACATACAAACTGTTGGTGTTTAGGGTCAAATCAAATGTCTGCGTCAATAGTCAGGGTAAAATCCCATGTAAGCAGAAAGCGCAAAACCGAAAGCAGAAATTATGAGAGTGAGAGAGGTAGGTAGATATCTCTGTCTCTCTCACTCTCATGATTTTCTGCTTTCGGTTTTGCGCTTTCTGCTCACATGGGATTTTACCCTCAATCTGCAAATCATGAGAGGGAGAGATGGTGGTATATTCTTTCCTTCTTAGGGTAAAATCCCATGTGAGCAGAAAGCGCAAAACCGACAGCAGAAAATCATGAGAGTGAGAGAGACAGTGTTATCTACCTATCTCTCTCACTCTCATGATTTCTGCTTTCGGTTCAAGGCTTTCTACCCACATCGGATTTTACCCTTACACTCATGATTTCCAGCTTGCAACTTGACGCTTGACGCATCCATCTGATTTTACCCTTATGTACAGATTTCGTTAAAGGAGCAACTGGAGCTCAAGGATTGGACAACCTATATTTGACATAACTTTTAGCTACAAGACAGTTTTGAAAACTGTGATTGTTTGAAAGGTGAACAGTGTGAAAAAATTTTTGATTTCGTAATCTTAATGTATGGTTTTAACAAAAAGTTTAACTACATATATTGGCTAATTTGTTGAAATTAGGGTAATGATCCAGATAAGTTGCTTTTACGAATTTTTAAGTTTTTTAATCGTGATTAAGTGTAAGTGGTGTATTTTAACACAAAGCCAAATAATCCAGTAGGGGTGAGTGAAAAAGTTGAGTAAAAAGCTGCTTATATTAACTTACAAATAATTAAAAAAAGAGCACTGAAATATACCTTTATGTTTTTTTGAGGTTATGCAGGTTTGTGCACGTAATATACCTCACTTAAATTACGTGCGGTTTTTAAGTATTTTATGTACATGTACTATTACGTCCTGAATTTTATACACCACGGAGTAGTACACAATAGCCCCAAGCACAATGAAAAATCTTAAATCGTAAGAATGAGAGGAAGTAGCACAGACATATATCTCTGTCCTGCTTCCTCTCATTCTTACGATATGCGATTTCAAGATAAAGTTTCATTCTGCTTAGGACTAATGCGTTTTCTGTTGGGAGGTGGTAAATGACATATACTACAAACGTAAAAAACTCACGTAATTTACGTCCAAAACTCAAAGTTACGCGTAACTTCCCAAATCTGCGGAGACTGTTTCTGTCCTTTTCTGTCTCATGCTCTGCTCCCGTAACCGTATTTCTATCTGCTTAGGTCTTAGGGTACCGTCTCATGCTAGAAATTAATGGATCAGGGATTAGAATAGACCAATCAGAAAATGCTTTCCAATGTGACCAATTATCAGATTGGTCTATTCTAATCCCTGATCCATTAATCCCTAGCATGAGACGGCACCCTAAGCAGAAAGAGTACGGATACGGGACCAGAGCATGAGACAGAAAAGGACAGAAACAGTCTCTGTCCTTTATTATCTCATTACCTTCTCCCGTAACCGTATTCGTTGTGCTTTGGAATTTAGGGCAGGGTTGTGTACGTAACATACCGGAGGTATGTTACATAGTTTATTACTGTATGTTACCTAGGTAAGTTACCTACCAAATTTGTTACATAATTCAGTTTTTTGGTGGTGGTGGGGGGGGGGGGGGGGGGGTAACATACCTAAAATAGGAATGTTACGTGATGTAACATACCGGTAACATACGTAGAAAACCTCGAGTGACGCGTCATTACCCAACCCTGCTTTAGGGTGAAGTCAGACACGAAGTACTAGAGTATCAGTGGATTAGAATAAACCAATCAGATAATTAGTCCCAGTGGAAAATATTATCTGATTGGTCTATTCTAATACAGTACGCTTCCATTTAATTGACCTCTATTTTAAATGAACTTCCATTTTATTTGAACTTTTTGTACATTTTAAATGAACAAAATTATCCCTACCGCTGATGTGCACGTAAGGGTAAATGTTACATTTTCCCTCAGCTGCAGAGTGTTTTTGGCATTTGCGTAAAAAGTGGGAAGGGTCAATTAAAATGTTTCATCCGGTCCCGACGAGGTCAATTAAATGGAAGCGTCAAGAAGACTATTTACATTGTAAAAAATACTTCAGGAAAATTACGTCCGTATTGTAATGTTACTTTAGAAACTTTCTGTAATATTACTCTTTGGAAAGTAGCAATAATACCAATCAACTTGAATTTTTACAGCTTTCAGTAATGTAATATTACATTTTTCAGTAAATGTACATTCAGGGTTGTGAATGTAATACTTTGGTAGTAGGTAATAAAAGCACCTACCTTCATAGTATCAAATTCACCAGTAACTGTAAAGTTACAAAAGCATGTAAAAATCCTGTTTATAATCTCAATGTTATCATTTTGAAGTAAAATATTATAGTTTGATGTATTTATCAATAATCCTCTTATGTAAAATTCCCAGCAAAAATGATTAATTATAGAAACCTAATTGTGATACGTCTTAAAAAAGTTTCACATATTAGTTGTTAAGATATTCCTTGAAAACGAATTGGTTATGTGTCTATTTTGACCGTCAACGGGCATTTGATTGAAAAAAAAATTCAACTTCTGTTGAATTAAGAAATTTAACATTTTTTCTTCCTTTTGTTACAAAGAAATGACAGAAGTTTTCGAAAATTTTCATAAGGTTGAGGGTAAGATCAGGTGCAATGCCAAATTTTAAAACGATAAATACAAAAATTTGTTAAATTACATAATTTATTTATTTTACATTGCTTTTTTATAATTTCACAATGAAATTCATAATATATTTTTATATTAGAATTTCTAATACTTATATTTATTTCATAACTGGCGAATTTTCTTTTCTGTAATTTTACAAAAGCACAACAAAAGCATTAGGAATTTTACATAAGGTTAAAGTATTATTCCCATCTCTGCGCGTAAAATCCGTAAAATATGTAAAACTGTTACTATAGAAGTAGGTAATAAACGCTCCTACTTCCATAGTGGTAAAATTACCGAATCATTTTTTTCAGTGTACAGGAGAAACATAGCGGTAGTGGGGGTATACAAGGAAAATGTCTGTGCCAGTAGGCAGAAGCCCTTTAGTTCGGTCAGTGCGCGGTCATGTGTTCTATTACTCTGTCCACACCGGAAACAGCTGAGTGTGCGCAGAGTAATAAAATACATGACCGCGCACTGGCCGAACTTAAGGCTTCTGCCCACTGGCACAGGGCTTAAGCAGATAGAAATACGGTTACGGAACCAGAGTATGAGACAGAAAAGGACAGAAACAGTCTCCGTCCTTTATTATCTCATGCCCTGCTCCCGTAACCGTATTTGTTGTGCTTTGGGCTACAGCCACCCTCATCCCCACTCCTTTCCTTACAAATAAAGCGAAGCTCTATCTCCTGTACATATATAGTCTTCTTGGGAAGCGTACTGTAGAGTAAACCAGTGTGAGGGTAAAATCCCACGTGAGCAGAAAGCGTAAAACCGAAAGCAGAAATCATTAGAGTGAGAGAGGTAGATAGATCTCATTATCTCTTTCACTCTCATGATTTTCTGCTTTCGGTTTTGCGCTTTCTGCTCACATGGGATTTTACCCTAACGTCAATCGTCAATAAGGTTTGGTAATTTTGTCAAGAAGGTTGGGCACAAAACCCAAATTTACATTGAAATGCATGGAATTATTATTATAAAACAGGTTTACGATTAATTTATTGTAAAATTGCATAAATTATTGCAATTCGAAGGTAAAATAGGTTTTTTTGCGTCTTTGCAATATACTTATATATTTCTTATCAATTATTATTTACTTTGTACTTAACAGGTAAATAAACAATCGCAATGACAGAATTTTCTAACCCATTTTCACTATTTTTTTGTCATTTAAAAATAAAGCAAATAACTGATAATATATATGAATATATTTGAGAAACGTAAGGGTACTGGCACATGTGAGAGAACAGAAGAATAGTGGAATAGAATAAACCAATCAGGAAATGCTTTCCAATGTAACCAAGTATCTGATTCGGCTATTCTATTCCTCTATTCTCCTATTCTCCCACATCTTCCTGTACCCCAATAAAATATGTTTTATTTCTCACCCTTAATAATTCTAACCGTGTTTTATTGTATTGTTATAAAAAAAAACTTTTTATTAAAATTCCCATACATTTTCAATGTAAATTTGGGTTTCGAGCCCAACCTTCTTGACAAATGACAAAATTTCACGGACTTGTGACGTCACACTGGTTTGCTCTATCCGCTGATACCCTAGTGCTTCATATGAAACTTCGCCCTTAGGGTGCCGTCTGATGTTATGGATTAATGGATTAGGGATTAGAATAGACCAATCAGATAATAGGTCACATTGGAATGCATTTTCTGATTGGTCAATTTTAATCCTTAATCCATTAATCCCTAGCATGAGACGGCACCCTTAGGTCCTTACTCAAGATTGCTTAAAAGCCCATCACTAGCCTTAAGGCTCTTATATACCTCTTCCATTATGAGTTTCTGCAATGGGATAGACAAAAACAGACAATATTTCTGTTCCTTACTATCACGTTGAAAAAACTCAGATTGGAAGAGGTATATAAGCGCATTTACGCACAATGAATCTTAAACGCTAATCCTTAATCGTAATAATGAAAGGAAGCAGGACAGAGATAAATGTGACTTGGAAAGTTAAAAGGGACCTTACGTCAAAAAAATCGATTTTTTTATGTTTAGTTCATTCAAAAGAGTGAACTTTTCTCTTTCAGAATCATCTATCAGTTAAAAAAATCGATTTTTTGACGTAAGGTCCCTTTTAACTCTCCAAGTCACATATGTCTGTCCTACTTCCTCTCATTCTTACGATTAAGGATTAGCGATTACGATTCAATGTGAGTTAGACTAAAGCTTAAAGCACAACGAATACGGTCACGGGAGCAGGGCATGAGATAATAAAGGACAACGACTGCTTCTGTCCTTTTCTGTCTCATGCTTTGGTCCCGTAACCGTATCTGTAACCATATCTGCTTAGGCCTTTAAGCAGATAGAAGTACGGTTACGGGACCAGAACATGAGACAGAAAAGGACAGAAACAGTCTCTGTCCTGTATTATCTCATGCCCTGCTCCCATAACCGTATTCGTTGTGCTATGAGCTTAAGCCCTAATAAGGATATTCAAGTTGGGTGGGGAGAAATTCAAAATGGCGGCTACCTGAATGAAAGGTTTGCATTGCAGTCAATTGAACGAAATCAGTTTTTGTACAATAACTTTTAAAAAACAAATTTTCGAACTTATGTTTATTAATAAATTATTTTTCATTTATCGAAAGATATTTTTTAAAATAATAAAATCGTGTAAAATTTTTATATGAGTTTTTATTATTTTAAAAAAGAGCTTTCAATAAATGAAAAATAATTTGTTAATACACATAGGTTCGAAAATTTGTTTTTAAAAAGTTATTGTACAAAAACTTATTTCGTCCCATTGACTGCAATGCAAACCTGTCATCCACAGGTAGCCGCCATTTCAAATTTCTCCCGTCCGAACTTGAATATCCTCATTGAGCAATCCAGTGTGACGTCACATCACAAGTCCGTTAAATTTTGTCATTTGTCAAGAAGGTTGGGTCCGAAACCCAAATTTACATTGAAATGCATGAGATTATTATTATAAAATGGTTTTACGAGTAATTTATTGTAAAATTGCATAAATTATTGCAATTAAAAGGTAGAATATGTTTTTTGGGTCTTTGTAATATACTTTATGTTTCTTATCAATTATTTAATTTGCACTTAACAGGTAAATAAACAACCAGAATGACAGAACTTCCTAACGTATTATCAATTTTTCAGTATGTTTTTGGCATTTAAAAATAAAGCAAATAACTGATAATATGTATGAATATAATTTAGAAACGTAAAAAAATATGTTTTATTTCCCACCCTTAATAATTCTAACCGTATTTTATTGTATTGTTATAAAAAAAACTTTTTATTAAAATTCCCATACATTTCAATGTAAATTTGGGTTTCGAACCCAACCTTCTTGACAAATGGCAAAACTTAACGGACTTGTGACGTCACACTGGTTTACTCGCTGATCTGTTGCCTAACGCACAATAAATCGTAATTGCTAATCCTTAATCGTAAGAATGAGAGGAAGTAGGACAGACATATATCTCTGTCCTGCTTCCTCTCATTCTCACGATTAAAGGTACGCTCCCAGCTCGACGTCTGCCTGCCTGCGCGTGCAACCGATATGAGAGAGAAAAAGACAGAACTATATTTCCGTCTTCTTTTCTCTCATGTCGCTTGCACGCGCAGGCAGGCAGACGCCGAGCTGGGAGCGTACCTTAAGGATTAGCGATTAGATTACGATTCGTTGTGCTTTAGGCTATTGACAAGATCCAGCCAGGGATGGGTACGTATAATACCTGAAGTATTATTTACGGAAGCGCCTAGGGGCCAACCTAAGGCACCATTTACAGTGAGTGGGTTGCAAGCTTTTCTCGACAAGAAAACTAACAACTAATGGCCTGTTTACACCTTCGAAAAAAATTTTTTTTTGCATGAGAGTAAAGAGGACAGATACACAGTCTGTCCTCTTCTCTCCAATGCGAAAAAAAATTTTTTTCGAAGGTGTAAACAGGCCATCACTGTTGTATTCTATGGCTATTGGATCTTCGGGGGCCTAAGGCCAAAACCAACCAACCAACTAACAGTTGTTAGTGAGTTTTTTCAGTGTTTTTAGTTTGTCAAACGATAATGCAGAATTTGCATTTTAAGAATAAAATTAACTAAGTTTTGTGTCAATGACAGCACGGAAAAGTTAATTATTCACAACTGATTACATAAAAAGTCATTATTTATTGCAGGAATGCAAATTGTCAATTTTCGTGTTCGACTTATTGACATAACCTGGAATTATCAAGTTCTTAAAAAACAAATTAATAACTAAAATTTTTTTTTTTGACAATCATGTTTTAAATAAAAAGTTGTAAACGTAACTTAACATAAACTTTGTTTAATGAACAAAATAAGCTTGTTTCAAAAAATTGTTAAAAAATTTAAAGATAAATAAAAAAATGTTAAATATTATTTGGAAGAAACTGAAAATTACTACAACACAATTCGTTTCTCTTAAGTTAGGTGTACAACATTTCATTAAATAAAAACAATATGATATTGATATCAAAAAATATAATTTAATATATGTGAATTGAACAATGAAAAGGGGACTTTGGTGTCAAAAAATAGTTTTTCATTTTAATATATTAACCATGGAGAAGTATAAGGAGACCGAACGACATACATTAAAAACGGCAACGATTTCGGTTCACTAGAAAACACTGAATGAAGCGCGAGCGCCTCTTGCGGGGTTAATTGGAAACTTATCGAAAGTTTTCCATCATCCGTTTCACTGTCATTGACTGACGTGATACTGTTTGCGGATAGGTTAAGTTCGAATTGTAAATCATAATATTTACATTGTTATTTAATAAAGTTTAAAATTATTAAGAAAAAAAGTGTTAAGTGAGAAACACAGGTCATGAGAAACACACTTATCCACAATACAGACGGACGGCATTTTGCACTTTTTCTTTGGCACGATACTTCACATCCTTCTAATTTATTATACACAAACCGAATGGTTTCCTTTTATTTATTAACAAAGCAAAACTAGAAAACCATGCGTAAACAAAAGCCTAACGCACAATGAATCGTAATCGCTAATCCTTAATCGTAAGAATGAGAGGAAGTAGGACAGACATATATCTCTGTCCTGCTTCCTCTCATTCTTACGATTAAGGATTAGCGATTACGATTCGTTGTGCTTTAGGCTAATCAAAAAAATATAGGTTATATTATGCTTTTCCTATAAACTCATGTGACTGTAATATAGTTCATAATTTTGTCACAATTAGCGCATTGTTCCGTTCGGGGTTATCTAGAGTACCAAAAACCAAGCCACTTTTCAAATAGATTTCGCATGGCCGTTCGGTCTCCTTATACTTCTCCATGATATTAACTATATATTTTAATATATTCATTTTCAAATTTAATATATATACACACTCCAAACAAAAATCTGTTATTTTACAACGTCCGACGATGGAAATTTATTTCACTATGTCCAAAATAGTAAAGTCACAAGCGGTGTGTAATCTAACATAACCTGTAAGTTATTTTACAACTGAATGTAAAAATCACGTAAAAATACAAGCGTTGTGTTCCTTACAATAAAAAGGAAAAATTATACGAAAAATAAGTCAGCAGCTGGGACTGATCACGGGATCTTCAACTTGAAAATCCGACACACTGACCACTGCTCCATGAAGATATTTATCATAATTTTGTTTTATTTAAATAAGTAGATAAATATAGATCAAATCGCGTATAAAATGAAAACAAATTTTGATATTATGCCCAAATAATACTTATTAAACTAGTGTTTTTAATTGATAAAATAGTTTATCACTTCTCATTAGTTTTAATATAGAATTTTAAAATCTCTTGTTATAACCTACAAATAGTCTACATTATTTACATGCGTTGTGTTATTCAACAGCCTCGACGAAGTAAAATTACGGCACCTTACGTAATTACGTAAGGTACGACACATTGTGTATTTTTATTAAATAATGTACACCGAGACACATAAATGCTGTCCTTCCGGTTTATTGTTCAAACAATAGACAAACAATATACCGGAAGTTAAGCATTTATGTGTCTCGGTGTATATTAACTGTCGTTTGTTAAAATACACGTCGGACATAGTGAAACTATTTTCCAACGTCGGATATTGTAATTTTACACAACACTGCTAAAATACTTTGTCGCAAATAATATTTTTACAGTATAATGCTGAATTACACATTGGCACGTAGTTAACTTACGACGTCTAACATATATTTCAGCATGTAAAATAACATGTTACATGTTTTAATACACTGATTTTTTTTAGAGTGCAGTCAGAAGCCTAACGCACAATGAATCATAATAGTTAATCCTTAATCGTAAGAATGAGAGGAAGCAGGACAGAGTCCTACTTCCTCTCATGTCCTACTTCCTCTCATTCTTACGATTAAGGATTAGCGATTACGATTTATTGTGCGTTAGGCTAGACATGAAGAATAGTTTAGGGTTTGCGAAACCGGTTTCGAATATCGACTAAAATCGAATATCAGCTTCGAATAGTCGAAAATAAGGATATTCAAGTTGGGTGGGGGGAAATTCAAAATGGCGGCTACCTGGATGACAGGTTTGCATTGCAGTCAAAGGGACGGAATCAGTTTTTGTACAATAACTTTTAAATAACAAATTTGCGAACCTATGTTTATTAACAAAATATTTTTCATTTATTGAAAGTTATTTTTTAAAATAAAAAAAATTCATATAAAAATTTTATACAATTTTATTATTTTAAAAAATAGCTTTCGATAAATGAAAAATATTTTGTTAATAAACATAGGTTCGCAAATTTGTTTTTTAAAAGTTATTGTACAAAAACTGATTTCGTCCCATTGACTGCAATGCAAACCTGTGTTCCAGGTAGCCGCCATTTTGAATTTCTATCCACCCAACTTGAATATCCTTATTGTGTAGTCGAATACAAGATTTCGAATAACCGAATATTCTTATCGAATATTCGAAAATATTGAAAATTGTTTTTTTATAGACTTAACAGTATTTGATAAATACAGTTTTGGCCGAGTTTAGTTATACTATAAATAAAAGAATGCAATAAATAGTTATCGATTAAAAATTCTAATTCAAACTAAGACGTATATATAAGTTCCTCCAAAAGAGAAAGTCGAAAAAAACGTTATATCCTCCCTAAATCCAAAATATGTTTCAAATTAAAAAATTAACTCCAATTTTTTAAACAAATAACTCATAAAATTTTGAATGTATTTTCTACAGGAAAAAGCAACTTTTCTTAAATTTTGCAATACAGAATTGTAAAAAGTCAACTAAATCAATAATGAACTGGGTCAGTTTTTTAAAATTACCTATTTAGAAATCAGTATTTCGGTATTTATTAATTAATTTATTTATGTTAACTAAATTTTTTATTTTTTTGCCAATTTTCGAATTTTTGTGTTTTTAAAATAATAAAAAATTCAGCAAAAGATTGCCAATATCGACAATATGATAAATGAATTAAGATATACCGTTATTAAACACTTTTTATGTCATTTTTTAGTTAGAACAGTTAATTAAGTATATTTAGTATGTGCTTAAAAATTGTTTTTAAAAGTCGAACACCGCAGTCGAAATTCGAATAATCATGTCGGTTATCGAATTTAATTCGGTTACACTAGTTTCGACTATTCGAATAATCGATAATTGAATATTTCTTTGGGTTATAGATCCCTAGAATAGTTTTTCCTTTTTTTGGCCTATACTGATAGATTTTGTGACTCTTTTTCACGTGGTGTGAAAATCTTGTTCTACGATTTTTTGACACCAAGAAGTCCCCTTTTGACTGTCCAGATCACATATTTATTTTCTTTGAAGGTTTTGAAGAAAATATGTAACAAAAATGATGAAACAAATATAATTTACATTAAAAAAAAATGGTGAAAAGATTCTAATAAGCTTTTATTTCTATAAAGTGGATACAAATAATTGTTTTCAAAATTTAAAGACAAAACAATAAATTTAAAATAAATATCTGAAAGAAAACTTTAGCTACTCAAACATTTAATGAAAATAATTTCGGTTATTATTTTATTTGTTTTTGAAGAAGTTGATAATTCCAGGTTATGTCAAGAAATCGAACACGAAAATTAACAATTTTCATTCCTGCAATAAATAATGACTTTTTATGTAATCATTTGTTTATAATTAACTTTTCCGTGCTGACATTACCACAAAACTTAGTTAATTTATTATTAAAATGCAAATTCTTCAAAACACTGAAAAACTCACTAACAACTGTTAGGGTAAAATCTCATGTGAGCAGTAAGCGTAAAACCGAAAGCAGAAAATATGAGAGTAAGAGAGTCAGTGATATATGACTGTCTCTCTCACTCTCACGATTTCTGCTTTCGGTTTTGCGCTTTCTGCTCACATGGGATTTTACCCTTAGTTAGGGTACCCTCTCATGCTAGGGATTAATGGATTAGGGATTAGAATAGACCAATCAGATAATTGGTCACATTGGAAAGCATTTTCTGATTGGTCTATTCTAATCCCTGATCCATTAATCCTGAGCATGAGACGGTACCCTTAGTGTTCTAAAATTCTCGGTAAAACATAATCCGAGAAGGAAGGGAAGAAAATTGCGGTAAATTACCGACAAGACGAGAATTTATGAGAATTAACGAGAATATTTGTTTTTATGGTTTTTTAATTTCGTTTTATGCTTTAATTATATTATTTTATAATAAATAGGTTAAAGAAAATGCATAAAAGAGTTATTTAAATTTTAATTATATAATTGAAACAACGAATATGTACATAAAACTGTAAGATCAACGTTTCTATAAACAATTAAACATATATCACACTTTTAACAGTATTGAAACAGTCTTTGCGATTTGCACTTTCCGTTAAAATTTAAATAATAGGAAAAAAGAGATAGCCATGCCAAAGTCATTGAAAAAGTTACTTTAAGATTAATTTTATTGAATGATTTAAATCTATAAAAATCTGGTAACTCTCTATAATATTCTTAAGTTTATGCCCAACAATAAATGAATACGAAAAGTAAACTAGAATAGACCAATCAAAAAAGGTATTCCAATGTGACAAATTACTTGATTCGTCTATTCTATTTCACTATTCCTCCAATCCACTGAATGTGTACAAATTCTAGTCATTTAATCATTTAAACAGTTTTTGAATCTTCTCATAAATTCTCCGAGAAAAAACGATCCGGTAATTTACCGCAATCTTCTTTCTCTTCTTGACGTAAATTACCGCCTTTGGAACACTACTGTTAGGGTGAAGTCTCATACGAAGGACTAGGGTATCAGTGGATTAGAATAGACTAATCAGATAATTGGTCACATTGGAAAGTATTTTCTGATTGGTCTATTCTAATCCACTGATACCCTATTCCTTCGTATGAGACTTCACCCTTAGTTGTTAGTTTTCTTCTCCAAAAAAGCTTGCAACCCACTCACTGCAAATGGTGCCTTAGGTTGGCCCCTAGGCGCTTTCGTAATTATTACATGCTTTTAATTACCCCCTATCTACACTACGCTTGTCTTACGCAAATGATCACGTGCATAAGACATTTTCATGTACAGTCGGGGACATTGATGCCTTCCCATTTTCCACTAGATTTTTTCATGTGTTTCCATAAAAAATCTAGTGGAAAATGGGAAGGCATCAATGTCCCAGACTGTACAGTCGGGGCTATTAGCCTAAAGCACAACGAATCGTAATCGCTAATCCTTAATCGTAAGAATGAGAGGAAGCAGGACAGAGATATATGTCTGTCCTACTTCCTCTCATTCTTACGATTAAGGATTAGCGATTACGATTCATTGTGCGTTAGGCTATTGATGCCTTCACATTTTTCCACTAGATTTTTTATGGAAACACATGAAAAAATCTAGTGGAAAATGTTAAGGCATCAATGTCCCCGACTGTACATGTAAAATACATCATGTATAATACATGCACATCCCTGGTTATGGAACAGAGTATGAGACAGAAAAGGACAGAAACATTCTCTGTTCTTTATGATCTCATGCGCTGATCCCGTAGACCCGTAACCGCATCGTTGTGCTTTGGGCTTTAGGCTTATTACTCCCAAGATGTTGAAAATAGAGACCTGGCTATTTGTTTATACAAGAGGCCATTAAACCAAAGAAGAAGAAGAAGAAAATAGAGACGTTCTACTATAAACTATATGGCCATTATCAATTGTTTTATTTTTAGACCTATTAACAAACTTCTCACTGCAAAGTCAGCGTCAGAAAAAATGTACGGGAATAAAAATTATCTGCAGGTAAGAATTTATTTCATAAATATTTATGGAGTGTCTAGACGTCCGGCTAGCCGGATAAAATAATTTTGTCCGTCTAGAATTACTGAAAAAAACGCCTCAGTACCGCACAAAAAATTTTGTCAGGACAAAAATATTTTATCTGACTGAATATTTTCTTTCTGAACCTCAACGTTCATTTAGAAGGACAAAATATTTTATCCGGCTAACGGGACGTATAGTTATAGCCAAAAGAATACGATTTTTATTTAAATTCTAATTATATAATTATAACAAATTGTTTTTCACAGAATACATTTAGAAATCCTCAGAGATGTATGGGCTCGTACCTGGTACCTGCGATGCAGAGCTTGTGTGTCAAGGTCGAGGTAAATAATAGTAATTTTATAGTAAATTTACGACTAAAAAAATAATTTCTCATAAAATAATGTCAGGTATCACAGTTTCTCCCCTTTTTCCCCTTATTTACCCCTTTTTTTAGAAAAATCATCTAAAACACCTAAAATCAAGATTTTATCACCTAAAACACCTAAATTAAGATTTTTCTCCTCTTTGATATTCTTTTTTTTTTTAAAAAAGCTTCTATTTTTCCACTTTCGGAAATGCAAAATTTATCCTTTTTTAGGATGTCTGTACAATGATGAGAAATTAGTTATTGAATTTAAATGTTTAAAAATTATTTTTTAACTTGAAACTGTTTTTTTTTATATTATTTATTGAATTAATTTTGATTTTAAACAGAAATCATGAAAAAAAACATAATTAAAATAAAATTGTTTTAAAAAGTTAAATAATACGGAGTGTCTATTTCGCCAGACGTCTGGCGGTTTAAGCAACTCAAATTAAATCGCCAGTCAGCTGTCTGGCGATTTAAGAGAAATGAATTAGTTCGCCAGTTAAGAAAAATACACAGCAAAAGACTGGCGATTTAAGACGAGTAGCTTATTTCGACAGTAAAAGAAAAAATATATCATACACGATAAATTGAGGTTAAGTTACGAATATGTCAAAAGCGTAAAATAATTTTATTATACTCAATTTTTTTCTTTTTCGTCTATTAATACAATTTTTAAATATAAAATTATTTCGCATTAAAGTCCCTGTTAAAGAAGTAGTCTTTTAGTTTTATTGTTTTAAAAATAATGCTTGCTTCCATTTTGGCGGAAAATTTAAATATTTATTTCCACAGATTCAATAAAATATATATCCTCATTGAGTCGTTTTCTAGAAACATTTATCAACTGCATATTAATAATTTTCAATAACACTTAGCTGTTTAATAGAAATTGACTTGACATTAAGCTTCAATTCAATTTTTCAATTATTCAACTATTTTCATAAAATCACATTTTTTTCAATTTCAAATTATTTTCTTCAGTTTCCAATTATTTTCTACAATTCTCAATTATTTTCTTCCATTTTGAATTATTTTCATTAATTTCAAATTATTATTTCTCAATTATTTTCTTCAATTTTCTACTATTTTCTTCAATTGACAATTATTTTCTTCAATTTTCAATTATTTTCATCAATTTCTAATTATTTTTTTTTAATCTGAAATATTTTCTACGATTTTAAATTATTTAAATCAATTTTTAATTATTTTCCTCAACTCTAAATTATTTTTTTCAATTGCCAATTATTCTATTTAATTTTCAATTATTTTCTTCAATTTTCAATTATTCCCATCAATTTGTAATTATTTTCTTCAGATCTCAATTATTTCCTTCAATTTTTAATTATTTTATTCAATATTCAATAATTCTCGACTTTTTCCAATTATCATTTATTTATTTCACATCTCAATAACTCCTCCAATTTTCAATTATTTTCTTCTATAATCAATAATTCTTGGCTTTTTTCTATATTTTTTTTCAATATTTAATTATGTTTTTGAAACTTCAATTCAATTTATCAATTATTATTTAACAATTTTCATAAAATCACATTTTCTTCAATTTCAAATTATTTTCTACAATTTTTAATTAATTTCTTTAAATTACAATTACATTCTTCATTTCTTATTGTTTTCTTCAAATTCTACAATTCCCGGGTTGTTCAATTTTTTTTTCTCCAATCATCACTTATTTTCTTGTACTTTCAATCCAATTGTTCAATTCTTGAATTATTTTCTTTAATTCTCAATTATAATATTCGACATTCAATTCCATTCTTCAGTTTTCAAGTGTTTTTTTCAATATTCAATAACTCTAGGCTTTTTACAATGATTTTTTTTAAATTCTCAATTATTCCCAATTATTTTTTTATATTTCTTTCCATTTCTTCTCAATTTTCTTCAATCTTTAAAAATTCTCAGCTTTTTTAAATTATGCTTTTCTTTCAATTTTTACTTAAATTGATAATTTTTAAATTATATTCATCAATTTGCCATTATTTCCGTCGATTTCTAAATTTTTCTGCTGTTTTCAAATATTGCCTTTAATTTTTAAGTACTTTCTTCAATTTTCAATTATTTTTTTCTTTAATTTTTAATTATTTGGTTCAATTTTCAATTGTTTGTTTCAATATTCAGTAATCTCGACTTTTTTCAATTATTTTTTTTCAATATTATTTATTTCTTTTCATTATTAATTGTTTCTTTTAATTCTTAATTATTTTTTTTTTTTAAAGTTTAATATTTAATTCTTCAATTCTCAATTATTTTCTTTAAATTTCAATTATTTGCTTCAATTATCAACTGTTATCTTCAATTTTTGTGGCCATTTGTAGGTCTATTTATACTTAAAATAAATTTTAAGTTAACATGAGAAAAACCGGGAAAAATAGGAACAAAAACCGGGAATTTTGTGGGACGAAATTAGTAGACACCCTGATTATATTACAATTAAAATAGAGATTTAAATTGAATTCTTAATGTGTTTTTTACACCCCAGGATTATTTTCTGCTTGGAATTAAATTTAAAAAATAATTTTTTATATCGAATTTTAATGTCAAGTCAATTTCTATTAAACAGCTAAGTGTTATTGTAAATTATTAATACACAGTTGATAAATGTTTCTAAAAAACAACTCAATGAGGATATATATTTTATTGAATCTGTGGAAATAAATATTTAAATTTTCCGCCAAAATGGAAGCAAGCATTATTTTTAAAACAATAAAACTAAAAGACTACTTCTTTAACAGGGACTTTAATGCGAAATAATTTTATATTTAAAAATTGTATTAATAGACGAAAAAGAAAAAAATTGAGTATAATAAAATTATTTTACGCTTTTGACATATTCGTAACTTAACCTCAATTTATCGTGTATGATATATTTTTTCTTTTACTGTCGAAATAAGCTACTCGTCTTAAATCGCCAGTCTTTTGCTGTGTATTTTTCTTAACTGGCGAACTAATTCATTTCTCTTAAATCGCCAGACAGCTGACTGGCGATTTAATTTGAGTTGCTTAAATCGCCAGACGTCTGGCGAAATAGACACTCCGTAAATAATATTCTTATTACCATGTTTTCTTAATTAATTACAGCAAATTAATTCTGAATGAAAAATGTTTTTGTTTAATATTTTTTACTCGTTTTACACAATTATTACTAGTTTTGCGTCATAAAATAAAATAATACAAATGGTTAATAAAAATAATTTGAACTAATTCTGTCACATTCTGCTAAAAAAAGAAATAAATGTTATGGAAATTATTATATTATCTAATGTATCTAATTATATTTTTGTAATAAAAATTTTGCTGTCATATTTTTGATAAAATTAAAACATGTTTCGAGTACCATGTATTCTTGCTGAAATACATCAAATTTATTTTATTGGATGAAAAAAAAAATTGTTTATGAAATATATTTACTTATTTCAAACTAAAATTAATTGCTTTGAATCATACCTAAAATAAAAAAATACAATAAAAGAGATTAATAAAAATAATTTGAATTGATTTTGTCATATTCCTCTGAAAGATTTTCAATTTATCGTCTTTAACA
Organism: Ganaspis brasiliensis; assembly: GCA_037103525.1. Lineage (NCBI taxonomy): Eukaryota > Metazoa > Arthropoda > Insecta > Hymenoptera > Figitidae > Ganaspis > Ganaspis brasiliensis. The sequence continues at coordinate 663,739 of JAZKLR010000068.1, read as the reverse complement.
TTATATCCGAACAAATTTCACCACAGATTTTTATGTTTCCTGTTTAAAATCTAATTATTAAATAAATAATTTAAAAAACCATTTGAAGTTAAAAATTATTTTAAAAATTATTTAATTGCAACAACAATCTTCTCGTCGTTGAACAGACAACCTATTAAAAGATAAATTTTTGTATTTCTAAAAGTGCTCTTTTTTTTTTAAATTTTCATAAACAAATTGAACAAAAAAAGACTAAACTAATTAATAAAACTGTTTTGAAAAAAAGAAACAATATAATTTTGTAAAAGAAAACTTGAATTATTAATATAACCCTTTTTTATTAATTTCCAAAATCCCCTTTTTATTTAAGAAAATCCCCTTTTTTGAAAATCGAAATCCCCTTTTTCACCTAAAATTTAACGAAGAAACCACTGTAATCCCTGTAATGTTCTCTACTTTTCTTAAAATTTGAGCCAAAAAGTACTAAAAAAAATCTTAAAAAAGTCGCATTTTATCCGAAAAAATTACATGAGGGTTTTTGGGGTCGCTGATTACGAATATGATTTCGGGTTTTAGAAATTCAAAATGACGTATCCAAGATGGTGGACACAAATTTTAAAAAACTATCGTATTTGTTTAAAACTAGTTACCTGGGGGTTTTTGGAACTCCTAATCAAGTTCTAAAATGTCGGAAAATACTCAGAAATGTGACCCCTAACCTTTCCAATTGATAACCAGAATTATGATCTCCTAAAAACTATGCTAAAGAAAAATAATCGACAAAAACTTTGAAAAAAATTATTAATTTCTATAAAAAAAATTCTAGTAAAGTTCTAAAATAGCGAAAAATACTCTGAAATATGCCTCCTAATTTTTCCAATTAATAACCATTCTAATGCTTATTATATTTTAATTTTAGCCTAACATTATTGGTGCAAACGCCTCGTATCCTCCACTTCCACCAGTCAACCAGGATTTGTTTAACAAAACCTATTTTGCAAACCAAAACAGGTTGCGTACTGCACCAAGCGGTACAACTGGAGCCCACGGCCTTAATAGAGATCAACAGGAAACTCATGATCCAGATGCAGTTGTAAGTGATGCCCCAGTCCAAAATTCTCCTGAAGAGAGTGATGAAACTTCCCATCTAAATCAAGAAAATACTAATCCTGAAGCTCGAGCTCCTAGAGGAGAACAAGTTAGAGCTCAACAACCTCGATCTCATGGCGAAAGATTTTACCATGGGAACCAGAAGTGGGATAATAGACAGCCTCCGCTGATAGATTTGACTGACGAAAATGATTATAATGCGGTACCGCCTGCTAATAACGGGAACAACCGCCCTATAAGAGGTAAGGTATTATACTATTTCAAACATAACACTTTCTTGTACTGATTCAAAACAAAACCAATGTAGTTAATTGCTTTTACTGAAAATTATAAAAATAAAAAAGTTTTAAGTTCCCCAGGCTTTAAAAAGGATACACTTTTACACTTCTTAGACACTATTTTGGGTATGAACTATTTTTACTATTATTTTTGGTCAAATGCAACTAAACGACACTTTTTTTAAAAAAATAATGTACATAATAAAAGATTTATATATTTTTAAAGCAATTTCTTAAATTTGAAAAAACCGCCAGGTTGATTACACAGCCTCACAAAAAAAAATTTTTGTGCTGGACACTACGCTAATGTTTTCCAACCTATTTTTCTTTGCTGAAAAAGTCAAAATAATCAGATTGACTAAAATTTTTTAGATAATCTCAAAAAACTGCTCAATAAACACAAACAAAACTAAAAAAAAAAATTTGTGCTTAGATAATATGCTACTGCATTTCTACATATTATTTTTCGCTGAATTCAAATTTAAAGTCAAAATAACAAGATTCGCTAAATTTTTTAACATAATCTCAAAAAACTGCTAAAAAAGCAAAAAAAAAAAAAACAGAAACAAACTGTTTGTGCAGGAACAATACGCTAATGTATTTCTACGTATTTATCTCCGCTGAATACGAATCTAAAGTCAGAAAAACCAGATTGGCTAAAATTATTGAGATAATCTAAAAAATGCGATGAAAACACGAAAAAAGACAAAGAAATTTTTTTTTACCGGAACAATATGCTAGTGTATTTCTCTGTATTTTTTTTGTCTGAATTCGAAAAAAACTTGATTTCTCAAAAAACTGATGAAAACACGAAAAATGTCAAAAAAAAAATTTTGTTTGTGCCAGAACAATATGCTATTGTGTTTCTACGTATTTTTTTTTTTTTTTTGCTCAATTCGAATTTGAAGTCAGAATAAACAGATTAACTAAAGTTTTTAAAATAATCCTAATAATTTGCTCAAAACACGAAAAAAACAGAAAAAAATAGTTTGTGCCGGAACAATACTCTAGTGTATTTATTAGGGTGATTTTTTTTGATAATTTTTTTTTCAGTCCTTATTCGAAATTTGGTTAAATATATCAAAAAAATTGCCTAAAAGTTACAGCCCTCAATATTAATTTTAAATACTCGCCCAAAGCATTAAAAGATTTTCCATGTAAAATATATGTAAGTCGACGTACTTTTTTTTAAATTTCTATAACTTTGTCGCATTTTATACTATTCTATTGGTCTTGTTCTTGATTTACTCAGAATCAAACACTCTACAAAAATGCCCATTGGCGCGAAAGTATAAGTTGTACTGGTGAGTTGATACAGGCCGCTAAAGATGAATTTTGCCCAAAATTAGAGTTTTATTGCTGTTATCTCCAAAGAATTTGATTTCACCAAAAAAATTAAAATAGCGAGTTCGTTGAAAATTTATTTTCCTAAAAAAAGGTCCTATAGAGACAATCGCTTAGATTAATATTTCTTGAGATACTATAAATTTTTTAAGGGTAAACTTCATCTTTAGCGACCTGCATCAACTCACCACTGCAGCTTTTACTTTTGCGCCAATGGGCACTTTTGTAGAGTGTTTAATTCTGAGTAAATCAAGAACAAGGCCAATGGAATAGCATAAAATGCGACAAAGTTGAAGAAATTTGAAAAAAAAAGTACGTCGACTTACGTGTATTTTAAATGGAAAATCTTTTAATGCTTTGGGCGAGTACTTAAAATTAATATTGAGGGCTGCAACTTTCAGGCAATTTTTCTTACTACATATCCAACAAAATTTCGGATGAGAACTAAAAAAAAATGGTTGAAAAAAAATCACCCTAGTATTTATACGTATTTATCTCAGCTGAATACGAATCTAAAGTCAGAGAAACTAGATTGGCTAAAATTATTAAGATAGTAAAAAAAAATGATGAAACCACAAAAAAAAACACTTTGTGTCGGAACAATATTCTACTGTATTTCTACGTTTTTTTTTTTTTTTTTTTTGCTAAACCCAAATTTAAAGTCTGATTAAACAGATTAACATTAATTTATAAATAATTTCAAAAAATTTCTTAAATCACGAAAAATACCAGAACAAAAAATTGTTTGTGACGGAACAATACGTTAGTGTATTTCTACGTATTTATCTCTCTGAATACGAATCTTAAGTCAGAAAAACAAGATTGGCTAAAATTATTAAAATAATCTCAAGAAAGTGATGAATACAAGAAAAAAGACAAAAAATTTGTTTTGTTGTCGGAACAATACTCTAGTGTATCTCTACGTATTTGTCTCAGCTGAATACAAATCTAAAGTCAGAGAAACCAGATTGGCCAAAATTATTAAGATAGTCTCAAAAAAATGATAAAAATACCAAAAAAAATTTTTTTTTGTGCCGGAAAAATATGCTAGTGTATTTCTACGTATTTTTTTTTTTTGCTAAATCCAAATTTGAAGTCAGAATAAACAGATTAACATTAATTTATAAATAATCTCAAAAAATTTCTAAAAATCTCGAAAAATACCAGAAAAAAAATTGTTTGTTCCGGAACAATATTACAGAATCTGGAAAACCTTGAAAACCTGGAATTGTCAGGGATTTTTGAAAAAGATCTGGATAACCTGGAAATGTCAGGGAATTTACAAATCCAACCTGAAATTTTATTCGTTTTACTACTTATTCTAAATTTTTCCAGACATTATTCATGTATTTTTGTTATTTTTCAATTATTATCTATATATATATCATTATTTTTGCCATTTTAAAATTGTTTTACTACAAATTTCAAATATTTTATTCAATTTTTTTATTCGCATGAATTTTAAAAAATTTTACACTAGTTTTCAATTGTTTTCTTCAAATTTCAATAATTTTCGTCATTGATTTTATTATTTATTATATTATTATATTTTATACTAGCTTTTGAGCCCGCCTTCGGCGGGCATCAAAATCTAGTGGCGTGCCATCAACAGTATTTTTTGACAGAAAGTATTTTGTGACAAAGAATATTTTCTGACAGAAAGTGTTTTTAACACAAAGTATTTTATTATAGAAAGTATTTTTTGCCAAAAATTATTATCTGAAGGAAAGTTTTTTTTCCAAAAATTATTTTCGTACAAAAACTATTTGAAACAAAACTTTCTAAGCAACATAATTCTCTTAAAAAAACTATTACATTCTAATATATTTTATTAAACTCCACACCCAAACAAATATTTTCTTATGTAAATATTGGCTTTTGGTAAAAAATGTATAAATCTAATTTTACTCTTTTACCCAATTTTATAATGACTTTGAATAAAAAGTTATTAATTAAACAAAGTTTTAGTTAAAAAAAAAATGACATAAAAATTTTTTTTAAAATTTTTTTGAATGGGGTATTGCTAGAAGTTTAGGTTACGCTTAGTATGCTAAAATATCGACCTGCAATATCTATAGATATAAAAATTTTAGGAGTGATTCATCAAAAAATAAAAAACATTAAAATGTAAAATTTTTTGATTTTTTAAAAAAGTGACATAACTTCTGTTTAAATTAATATTTTTGAATGGGGTATGGCTAGGAATTTAGGTTACGTAAATACCTAACAGACTCCTGAATTTTACTTTATTCGGTTCAACCGTTTTTCAATGATGCCCGGACAAAATATTGCATACATACATACATACATAATTTTTTTTAACAGCATTTTTGAAATTCTTTTTACTTGAAATGAAAAATTAAACATGAATTTTTAAGTTCTGAGCCATGTACACACAAAAGTCTGATTTTATTAATATAGAAGATGTACGAATAATAATAAAGATTAATTAAATACTTCATTAAAAAAAATTTATTATAATTATTCTAATTTTATGTATAAATAAACAACGATTTTAGCTTACAAACCAATTATTATTAAATTTATTATTAAAATACAGACTAATTATGTTTAAGGATTCAATTAAATAAAAAATATTTGATTAAAATCTATTTTCATTTTATATTCACACAAAAAACTTTTAATTAAAGAAAAAATTTCACAAACATAACCTAAAATTTTAAACATTTTTAGGTAATTCCCATCATATCGAGTTACACACATGTATGTAATTATGTGTATCTGTGTATATGTGTAATTATGTTTGTGAAGTTATATGTATGTGTATGTGATTGTCTGTTTGTATGCGAGTGTGTGTGTTTATGTAAGTATGTGTATGTATGTAATGGTATAATAAATATACATATACCTGTATCTATGTATGTATGAGCGTATATGTAAAAATGTGACTTAATCGTGCATCTCAGCTTCTAATTATTTTTTCTTAATTTTTTTTTTATAAATCTAATTTGAGTGATTTTCCCTAATACTCTGCCAAATTGCACATGAATCGGCTAAACCGTTTTAAAGTGATGCCCGGACAAAAATCCTAGGCAAACAGACAAATTTTTTTTTGCATTTTCCTGATCCTTATCAGTCAAAACGAAAAAGTATGTAAAAATTTTTGAGTTTGATGCAATGTTCAGATAAAATGTTGATTTTATTTATGTAGATAGATATGTTGTAAGGAACATAAAAAAATTAATGCAAAAAGGTTAGAAGTAATCTGACAAAAAGTCGGTAATCTACAAAAATTTGACTTTTTCGATTTTTTTTAAAAAATTATTATATTTTTCGTTCTAATTCAAATTTTTTAATTTTCCAAGTTTACAAACCTAACTTGGGTCAATACCTAATATACCAAAAAATTTTGTTTAAATCGGTGAACTCGTTTAAATGTGATCGGCGTTCAAAGTTTTGAGATATATATATATATATATATATATGTGTATACATGCGGTATAAACATTATTCTTTTATTTGAATGTAAAATTATATGTGTTTGTGTATATGTGTGTGTATGTATATATGTATATATGCGTGTTTATGTGTATGTATGCACATATATGTGAAAATGTGACTTAGTTGTATATCTCAGCTTCTAATAATATTTTCTCAAATTTTTTTTTTTATAAATCTAAGTTGAGTGAGACTCTAATACTCTGCCAAATTAAAAGTTTTAAAGTGATGCCCGGACAAAAAATCCTGGACAGACAGACAGAATTTTTTTTGCATTTTCGTGATCCTTATCGCTCAAAACGAAAAAGTATGTAAAAATTTTTGAGTTTAGCGCAATGTACAGACAAAATGTTAATTTTATTTATATAGATTTTTGTCATTTTTGAATTATTCTCTTCAAATTTCAAATATTTTCTTCAAACTTCAATTAATTTCTTCAACTTTCAATCATTTTCCTCAAACTTCGAATATTATTTTTAATTTTTGAATTATCGTATTTAAGTTTTTAATTTTTACTCCAGCTTTCAATTATTTATGTAATTTAATTAGTTAATTGAATTGATTAAAATTAATAATTAATTAATGAATTAATATTTAATTTGCGATTATTCAAGAATTTTCATATTTATACTAAAACAATGAATTTCTTTTTGAAAATTGTCCTGGAATTTTCCTAAAATTTGTTCTGGAAAACCTGGAAAAGTCATGTAATTTTTAATCCAGACTTCTGTAACAACCATGATTGAATAATACGCTAGAGTATTTCTACGTATTTATCCTCGCTCGATACAAATTTAAAGTCAGAAAAACTAGATTGGCTAAAATTATTGAGATAATCTCAAAAAAGTGATGAAAACACGAAAAAAGACAAAAATAAATTTTGTTTATGCCGGAACAATATTCTAGTGTATTTCTACGTATTTTTTTGCTGGATCCGAATTTGAAGTTAGAATAAACAGATTAACTAAAATTTTTAAAATAACCTGATTAAATTGCTCAAATCACGAAAAAAGACCAAAAAAAATTGTTTGTGCCGAAACAATATGCTAATGTATTTCTACGTACTTTTTCGCTGATTTCGAATTAGAACTCAGAATGAACAAATTACCTAAAACTTTTAAAATAATATCAATAATTGCTCAAAGAAATGAAAGAAGACAAAATTTTTTTTTGTGTCGTAACAATATGCTAGTGTATTTCTAAGTATTTTTTGTCTGAATCCGAAAAAAACTTGATTTTTAAAAAAACTGATGAAAACACGAAAAAAGACCAAAAAAAATTTTGTTTATGACGGAACAATATGCTAGTGTATTTGTAATAAAATTTTATTAATAACAAACTTAAACAAATATACATTCCAATTCAATTTATTATACTCATCAAAATATTCAAATTAAACGGTATCCGTTAATTAATTATTACAAAATTTTATATACAAAACCATTCGTTACAATTCAAATATAAATCTCTAAACAGCACACGCCTTCGATCGTCAAAATTTATCAATTATATCTATAATTCTTTGTCAAAAATATAGAGAAACGAACAATAATAATTTATAAACGTTAATTAATTATTTAGAAACGATCGCCCAAAAAATGCATTTATATACATATAAATAAATTTAGTTTACTTGACGGCAGTGGAGAGCGCAGTGGTCGTTCTCCAAATCCTTTACCTTGAATAAAGATTTCCTTGACACTTTACTTTTAGTCCTCAAATTCGGCAAGGTATATACAAGGTAGTGAATATTCCGTCGTTTAATTTGTTCCGACGACCAACAGAAGTTCCTCTGTATTCTTTTCCTGCCTATCTCCAGAATTGATCACCACGCGTCCCTCCTTATCCGATCCTCAGTTCACAAATTTAATAAAAAAGCCACACTATCAACAAATAGAAATCCCAATTATAATTATTTTTTATTTTTAACTTTTATCAGCCAACGAAAAATAACAAATTTCAATATACTTTATTTAATCAAATTTAATTCTTACCTTCAGTGTCTCTGGCTAGCATTTAAAGCGTGACTTGGATCCTGCCGTCAGTCTTGTATCAATTTGGCGATTGAATGATCGATCGAAATTGAACAGCCAACGGCTAGGTCCTGTAGAATCAAAACGCCTCTCAGAAACTACCCATTGACACCGAAAATGAATTTATTTTTCAAATAAGGAGAAATAGTTTAAACGCGAAATTTTGATCAACTCTGGAGCAAATTTGATTTTAGAGAACGTCGCACTTCATATTTCTACGTAATTAAGTCTTTGAATACAAATCTTAAGTCATTAAAACTAGATTGGCTAAAATTATTGAAATAATCTCAAAAAAGTGATGAAAACACAAAAAAAGACAACAACAAAAAAATTTGTTTGTGCCGGAACAATATACTAGTGTATTTCTACGTATTTTTTTGCTGAATCCGAATTTGAAGTCAGAATAAAGAGACTAACTAAAATTTTTAAAATAACCCCAATAAATAGCTCAAAACACGAAAAATACAACAACAAAAATTTGTTTGTGCCGAAACAATATGTTAGTGTATTTTTACGTATTTTTTTTGCTGAATCTGAATTTGAAGTCAGCGCTTACGAAAATTTGTGTCAAAAAACAACAGAACTTGATGTTAATTATGTGTTGTTTTTTTACGAATACACAAAACTAGTACAAGAGCCCCTCTTTTTTCTCTCTCATTCTGAAAGATACCTTGAGCGAGAAGGAAATCAAAAATTATCATAAATTTGATCATAAATTTCAATCAAGCTATCAAATTTTCAAAAATTCTTAACATTTTAAAAGCATTTAAAAAACGATTTTATTTCAAAATTCGTTTAAAAATTGAGCACATGGAGTGCTTTTAAAAATAATAACTTTTAAAGTTATTTACTTGTTTGAAAAACATATATTGTTTTTTGCTAATATCAACGTTTTCAGGTTTAGAACATGATTTGTATCTTTTGTAAAATTTGACATTTTGTTGTTTACCTGTTGTTTTTTACGTGTAGTCGCGAAAAAACCAAACATAATTGACATCATGTTCTGTTGTTTTTTATGTCACAAATCAGGGTTGCCACAGGTCAGGAAATTCAGGGAAATCAGGGAAAAGTCTGGAAAACTTAAATGGGTCAGGGAAAAGTCACAGATTTTCATAAAAAATACTGGAAAAATGCAAAGAATCTTTAAAATAGATAAAAAATTATATTTTTCTGAAATTTACAAAGTACAAAAATTTACATAATAAACTTTTGGATATCATATTTTAAACATTACTAAAAATAACATTACTAAACTAGGATTTTTGTGATCGGGTAAAAAAAAACAAAATGGCGGCCGTTTGAATTTTTTTACCTTGTTTTTACAACTTAAATTGTTTGAAAGTATTAGTAAATATTGATGGAAAATTAAAATCCTAGTTTATGCCAAAGCCACTTATGTGTAGAAGAAGTCCTGAAAATTTGAGCCCAATCGATGCAATAGATTTTTGTAAATCGTGACAAACTCGTCAAAAAACACGGTTTCGAGAAAAACGCGTTTAAAACAAGTTTTAAAAAAAATTGCTATTTTTGTTATACTTTGCATTAAAAAAATAAATATAAACAAATAATTAAATATACAAGTCAAACTATACAAGTCTTTTCCCAACTTTATTATCTTTAATTTTTAAAAATTTAATAAAATTGGTTGAAAAATAAAGGTGCTAGACCTTTTGGAACGGTAAATTACATTTTACTCTGACTATGCGGAGACATCATTCTATTTTTTGGCTTCTGTAACCTCTTCTTGTGCTTGGAAATATTAATAACTATTTTTTCCTGATTTCTAGATACATATACAGTAAAAAAAAAATATTTTTGGAAAATCGGTTTTTTGAAATTTTTGTATGAGACACACCCCTTAAGAATCAATTGATGACAAAAAAAAAGAATTCGATTTTTTCAACATATCACACGGGGTAACCCCCTTAAGTTTTCACTTAAATAATTATCAAATAGTTCATGTTCAATAAATAATTGAAAATATATTCTTAATTATTAAAATTAGTATACATTATATGAAGTAAAGCATTCGCTTTAAATAATGCTTCACAAGTACTTCATTTCCACTTTGAGTAGTTATAGTTTTCAAAAACCCGTTCACGTTGTTAGCAGCAGCGAAATTTAAATCTAAATCCTTAAAATTTTTAAAGCGCTAATAATGAGTTGTGCACGTAATATATCACAAAATTATCAGGCGTTTATAATAATCCCTTTCTCAAATCTACGTGGTCACAAATTGTAAGATCTCCCTCTCTCTTAGATAATATCACATTCATGCAAATTTTCTGTTTCTTGATTTTAATGTTTGCACATAAACTTTTTACAGGGCATGGAAACCAACATTCAGGGAAAGAGAGACGTTATGGCCCTTACAACAGGGCTCAAAAAGCCAGAATGCATCTAAGCCTTATGATAAAATGCTTATCTGATATGGCCTCCCAAGCACAATATGTTGCAAACAAAAATTTCAACAAGCCATCAAACAAACAAAAATTATAAAATGATAACTTTTCAATTTAAAATAATTTAATTGATGTGTGTGTAATTTAACTTATAAAATAAAATATTATATTGCTAACAATAAAATCAATGTATTTACTTGTATAAAATAGGTATTTTATTCAAAAATTTATCAAATTAATCACAATTTTAAACTTTTTAAAAAATTAAATTGTTTTTTTTATAAAGTTTCAAATATTGTTTTATCGATTATTATTATATAATTTCAGTTATAGATAACAGTTTCGATAAAAGAGAATCTATTACTATCTAAATGAGGAAATAAATTTTTCTACTGACATAATAGTAAAATGAACAGAATTATCAGCTTGTTTCTTATTTTATAATTGATTGTTAAAAGTCATCTGTTAATTGTCGTATAATTTCTGGAATAGAATCGTCCGTTGTTTCTGATTTTCTGTATTTATCCGAACATACATTGACTATGTCCCAGAAGTGACTCTTTCTTAAGGAGTGTCAATTTCAAAATCCAAATGTTTGGAGATAACCCAGTAAAAAGAGATTTTTTGAGCAAGCGTTTTAACTGATTGAACAAGCCGTCCAAACGACATTTGGACAATTGGGGTTGTTGCTCAATCACTCAATGCAGTATCCCCAATCATCCAAAAGGTATTTCGAGATAAAGTCTATTCTGTTAATCTGCTCCCTTTGACTGAATAAATCACGACTATTCTGCAGTGTTTTTTTTCTTAATATAGATATTTTTATAATCAATTATTTTGCATATATCTATAATTAATTTATCACCTTGGATTTACGAAAATTATATGGAAAACGCGAATCGAGCTCATAAACATGCCGAAATCCACCAAAAACCACTTTTTTGCCCTAAAATGCAAAAAAATGACCATGTCCCTCCTCCCTAATCTTCAAAACTATTTGACTTAGAATGCTGAAATTTGGTATACGTATGTACCCAGAAAAAAAACCCATTCAGTTTTTTCTGAATCGGTCATAAGCTCAAGTGAATCTGCTTTCTTAAAAGGAAATTTCCGATTAACTCCGATTTAAATCATTTTAATTTTTCAAGTGTTTTTTATTTTCGAGAAATATGTTCAACAAAAATTTAATATATTTGTTCTATTTTAAAAGTATTATCAAATCTAGCAGCCCTGCACATAATTTATTTAAGTAGCTCAATTAATTAAAAATTGCAAATTTTGTGTAAAATATGACAATCTAACCTCAAAATTTCAAAACCGATTCATAATTGTCAAAACCGATTCAATAAATTTTTTAGTAATAATAAATCTCTTATTAAAAAAAACTCTGATTCAAAACTATTCAGAATGTCAATCATTAATCTGTTTTCTTGAAAACTGCGGTTCACTTATTCAATAAGTTTTTTTTCCAGGGTAGATTAATGTGTAAATTACAGGAAAATTACAGAGAACTTTCTTAAAGGCGGTCTTCATATTGTTTACTAGCCAAAACCTACGATTTTTTGAAAAAAATTCGAAAAAATGACTATGCCCCCCCCCCCTTCCTTAACTGCCAAACTATTTTACTTAAGATGCTAAAATGTGGTACACATATGTGAGATGGACAGTGAAAAGGGGGCTTACGTGTCAAAAAATCGTTTTTCATTTTTTTGCAGATTCTGATAGATTTTTTGACGCTCTTTCACGTGGTGTAAACCAAAAAAAATTTTTTTTTTGACACGTAAGCCCCCTTTTTACTGTCCAGGTCACATACGTAGATTGACGTGTAGATTTTAGGAAAATTATAGACAACTTTCGTAAAGGCGGTCTTCATAGTGTTTACTATCCGAAATTCACGATTTTTTGAAAAAAATTGAATAAATGACAACTGTTCCCCCGTTGGCGCCCAGAATTTTTGACTTATGGTGTTAAAAATTAGTACACCTATGTAGTTTGACTTGTTGATTACAGAAAAAATATAAAGAAGTTTGTTAATGTTCGTCTTCATAAGACAAAATTCACGAGCCAAAATTCGTCTTTTTTAAAAAAAAGTTTGAATAATAATTAGTTAATTCCTTATTTTTTGAAAATATATTTAAAAAATTACCCTTACCCCCCAGCTGCAAAAGTTTTAACTTATAGTGCTAAAAATTTGTACCAATGAAATTTTATTTAGTGTGTAATAACAAATATTTTTAAAAATGGTTTCCTGGAAGAAAATTTTTAATCTCTACCTCATATAATTGGAAAAAATTAGAACGGTACGGTACCCTTTGACTTGGTACGAGTGTAACTCGTACTTGCCCGATTTTTAATGCATAATCATCCACCAATTGATGGATGATTAAGCAAAACCTCAATTGTCCAAATATTGTTTGAACAATTGAGCAGGCGACTTATTTAATCAACCAAAACGCTTGCTCAAAAAATTCTCTTGTTACTGGGTAGCTAGTTCTGAATGAAATGGCTCACATTTTTTGACATAAAAATGAGTGGGAATTAATAATTTGCATGCATTTTATACTTTTATAGTTCAGAAATATATTCTCAAAGTGTTGTATCAAGTTATAAGTGATATTTTTGTAAGAAAAAGTTAAGGGCATGAGATGGAATTTGACGTCACTAGTATAAGCAAAATTTGTCCGTAACTTTTCTTTTAAGATATTAAATATTTTGTCACGAAACTTAATACAATTACCTAAAATGTCATTAGGAAGGTCTCTCTGACCCGAATTTGTTTGAATTTTGGCCCAAAATTAAGTTTGGAAACTTTTCGAGAAATAACACATTTTTTAAAAATTAATTTTGAGCCAAAATTCAAACAAACCCGGATTAAAGAGACCTTTCTAAAAAGATTTCTTAAAGATCCACCACTTGTGCTATTATAATTATTATTCTTAATAAACAACATTAACTGATTTATATTGTCTTTTAAGAGCAAGAAACGTCAATAACTTCATTTGTATTTTTCTACCTAATTTCTCATGCTATATTTAAATCATTATTAGTTTTATGTTCAGGAATAATAATTCATTCAATATTAAACTTTCGATATATTCGATTTATAGGTAATTTAATTTATGAAATTCCATTAACTATTGCCTATTCTAATACAGCTATTCTACCTTTACGTGGAATCCCCTTTCTTTAAAGATTTTTTTCTAAAAACTTACTAGGGTAAGTGAGGGTATTTCTGGGAGTGCCCCGATTATGGGGATTTAAAAAGAAAATTAATATTAATTGTTTATAAAGATAAACCCTTTTACAAATGTATATAACTATAATTATTTTATACTTTTTCGAATGTAATTGTGAATATAGATTCATATCCAGACTTTTATTAAGTTTAAATTATCGCAGATCCCAGTAATTGAAACATATGAACTCATATACATCTGCTTCATGAATTACCTGGAGAGCATAACCTCTATTCACTGAAAAAACAGTATTCTTACTTTAAGAAATATTTTAAGAATATTCTTCTTGTTTTCGAAATATTATATCCTTAAAATAAGAATATTTTATTCTTAAATAGGCGCCAAGAATATTTCTTAAAGTAAGAATACCGTTTTTTCAGTGTTTCTACGTCATTATCATCCCAGTAATTCCTTCCCTTTATATGTTTTTTAGACACAATTCTGCCTTTTCACCAATACTGTTTCTTATTTTTTACGCACACTATTCACAAGAATGCAACCTTACAGTACGGGATACTTTTGAGTACATCAATTTTAATATATAGTTAAAAATGAGTATTTAACATTGAAGAAAAAAAAACGTGGCAAAATTTATCTTTTAAAATAAAATGAAATTAATTCATTTTCTTATTTAATCACAGATTAATACAAATAACAAATATATTCAATTAACATTAAAGGAAATTCCTATAACCTGAAAACCTCTTAATTATGTCAAACTATATTGCAGGAAATGTGGCTCAACGACGAAGGTCCGGAAGATATTTGAGATATTTAAACAGACGACGGGCTAGACAAGCAGCTCGAGATCGTATGCGCTTATTCTTCGAAGCAATAGCTACAATGGTTTCCCAATCATTCCGTTTTCAAGAAAATAATTATTAAATTCTTTGTTCTATGAAATCAAATTCTTGTATTTTTTTTTTAGTAAAAAAAACTACTTATCTATAATTTGAGGTATGCGTTTTTATTTGTTAAATTTATTTATTGTTCATAATATTTATGGGGGATTATTTCTTAAGTGTCATAGACCAGAAAAGCAATATTAATCTGTGGGGGTGAAAGTTGGACAAAATGTTGACCTATTAAAAAATAATGATTAAAAAAAATCGTGACTATAGAAGAAATAGTTAGCGTGGTGGAGGGGACGAAAATTTTTATTTTTTTTAGGAACGGTTTACTTTGATAATTATTTGTTTTTCTTCTAATTTTAATTGAAAATATTTTCGTGATACCAGTTTCAAAAGATTTTTTTTACGCTTTTCGATGGGTCATTTTTTTCGTAGGATGTGAAAACCTGCCTTCAGATACCCTGTAGCCCGTACTACAGGGTTATGAGGGGGTGGCGATATTCTGCCGACCCGCTAAAAACACACCCTTATTTGGGGACCTAAAGACCACTCCCGGCTAGCACTTTTCGCGCGTATCGCCATCGGGAGTGGTCTTTTATCTTCTACTCTGTCGCCGGAAAGACTTTCTACGGTCCTCTGGACCTACAATCATTGACGGTCATGGAGGCCCCTGAACCACACATAGTGAATCAAAGGCGTCGATGACCGTCAACTACTTTTAACTGCGTCTTAGCGCTTCTGCTTTTTTGTCTCTTCAAGAGCCTTCCTGAAGACGGCACACTTTCCCGAACCAGGTACGTGGCACGTATCTGGTCCGTCAGGCTCTGCCTCCTTGCACAGGTAGCAGCAAGGGGGTTTCGTGCAACTTGCGAGAGTGTGACCAGACTCTCCGCATTTAAAACATGCGGAGGATCTGTCCACCCCCCTACATTGGGCTCTTCTATGGCCGTAGTCCAAGCACCTATGGCACCTGTTGACCATAGTCCTCCTTCTAATAAGGCAGGACATAAATCCTACCTTCAGTCTTCCAAGGCCCTCGAGCCTCTTTGCTTCCTGATGGTCTGTAACAACGACCGCGAGCTTTACACCTCGATTGTTGGGGCCCAGAACCGTCACTTGCCGTTTCTCGTTCGGCGTTTGGAGAGCTGCCTCAAGTGCAGCTACCACATCCTGCTTTTATGTTAGGTTGTCAAGGTCACGGATTTCCAGGGTTGTCCTCTGGTCTTTCGGTCTCTTGACTTCTCCCATGCCCTTTACTACATCTTTTACCTTCTCGGCAAAGGCCTTACGGTCTGAATCTCCTCCCAATTTTAGAAGAAGATTCCCAGACTTTGTTGGTCTTGCCTCCACGACCGTGGACGGGCAAGAGCCAGGATCGACATCCTTTTTGAGTTTGACAAGAACAGATGCGAATGTCTGTCCCTGGCAAACCCTAACTAGCAACGTCTTATTCCTGGGGCTGTTTGGCATCACCGAAATTCTAGGCACCGATATTTTTGGTGCACCCATTACTTCCTGCTTACCAGTCTGCCTTATCGGCAATAAGCTAACCTTTTTTCTTTTTCTCCACCTTGCTTTTTGGAGGTGAGGTTTCATCCTCCCTTTTTCTCTTACATTCCAGGACTAGTCTTCGCATCGTTCAAGCCTGGAACTTCTCTCTGATCCTTCTCCTTTCGTGTCTGGCTTCATCTGTAATCTTGTACCCTTCGTAGAACATGAGGTCTGCTTGCGCAGCCTCCTCATGCTTATCCTTAAGGTCGGAGATCCATTGTCCGAATTTCTTTAGACCGCTTTGGATCTCCGCCGCAACATTTCTTTCGACCTTTAGCTTTTACAGCATGACCCTAAGTTCTGTTTCCATTAAGGAGAAAATATTACCTTCCTCTGAGCGCAACCTCTGGCACTCCTCACGATCCCTCTCGCTTAACTTGAGGTCTTCAGCTGTAGCGTGGCTAAATACACTGCGACAGCTGCTGACTCTCGCCGCGCTTCCTCGCCTGGACCTGCGGCCTTCATCTATCGTCAGATGCGATGGACCTGGCATTTGTTCGCTCTGGCTAGCAGCATTCGATGCCGTCGAAGCTGCTCCACTGCCACCTGGGCGCCTATCATCTTTTTTGTTTTTTTCAAAATTGTAATCTGACATATAAATCCTACGAGCCTTGGAGAGAAAACGGTCCACCCATACAGAGCTCCAATATGTGGGCAAGGCATTTGTACACTAGGAGGACGCCTGGTATCCTAGCACCGCACAGTGGTTCAAATTGCCAAAAACGTGGTCAAAAGTCTAAGAAGTACTTAAATCTTTCTAAAAATCGTTACTCGGGGGTTTCTGGGGTCACTGATTTCGAATTTGATATTATTTTTAAAAAACAAAATGTCGGATCCAATATGGCGGACATAAAATGCAAAAAGTGCTTTAATTTTTCTAAAAATTGTTACTTGGGGGTTTTTGGGGTCACTGATTTCGAATTTGATATTATTTTTGAAAAAAAAAAACAAAATGGCAGATTCAATATGATGGACATAAAATGCAAAAAGTGCTTAAATCTTTCTGAAAATCGTTACTCGGGAGTTTTTGGGGGCACTGATTTCGAATTTAATATTATTTTTGGAAAAAACAAAATGGCGGATCCAACATGGCGGACATAAAATGCAAAAAGTGCTTAAATCTTTCTAAAAATCGTTACCCGGGGGGTAAATTGTGAGAATCTCGTTAAGACTTTTTGATAGCAGATGCGTTTTGACAACATCGAATATTTCTCTACGAGTGATCTTCAACTCATCATTACTCGATGTACTTTCTGAAATCATAAAAAAATAATAAACAATAACAATTTATGTGCCCAGGTCTATAATAACAAAATCTTTTTTCAGAGACGCTGATTACAAATCCCGCCAGAAATTCGTAAATTCCAAAAAAAAAATCCGAGTATCGAGTTTCAATGTTATCCGATCAGTTTTTTAAAACTCTCCCGCCATATTGGGTCCGCCATTTAAAATTTTAAAAAAACAACATCATATTTGTAATCACCAATACTGAAAACCACCGTGTATGCAGTTTCAATTGAATCCGATCAATTTTTTACAAATTTCCCGCCATTTTGAATTTTGAAAAACAAACATAAGATTCGTAATCAGGACCCCAGAAAACCCCTGAGTATCCAATTTCAATCGAATCCGATCAATTTTTTACAAATTTCCCGCCATTTCGAATCCGCCATTTTGAATCAGCCATTTTGAATTTTAAGAAACAAACATAAGATTCGTAATCAGGAATCCCGAAAACCTCTAAATATCGAGTTACAATCGAGTCTGATAAATTTTTTTAAAATCTTCCGCCATATTGAATCCGCCATTTTGAATTTTGAAAAACGAGAACTATTTTACTTATCTCTACAAAACTCTTCCATTTGACAAAATTAAAATCACAAACAACTGCACTTTTAAAAGAAAAAAATTTAATATATTTCTTTTTTTGGACTGATGATCTTCCAAATCATCACTATGCGCCTTTTACACCGAAGAACAATTAATGTAAAACTCAAAGTAGCAAGAGGTAGCAGTCAATTTTTTGATATGTTTCATAAAATGTTTCCATCAACTCAGAAAAAAAAATACTAGGGTGGTAATAGGTGGTAAAAATTAGGTATGCATTTTTTTCTGAATAAATGGGTCGCATGCCTGAGTCCTAATCGTCATATGCAGAATGCTTATTCTCATGAATTTCATATTTCGAAATCATGAAAGTTCGAAATTGCCTTTATTAGAATTTTTTTCTACAGAATTTTTATTATTTGGAATAAACATTTATCTGAATTATTTATATAGGAAATGTTATTCAACGGATTTTTTATTTAACGGAAAAGTCAAAAGATAGAATTTTTAAAATTAGAATTTCCATTAATAGAAATTTTTTAAATCAGAAATTTTATTTTCTAGAATTTTTTTTTTAGTGAATTATCATTTACTCGAATTTTTAATTTTCTGAAATATTATTTCATAGAAATTTATAATTTAGAAATTTCATTTCACGTAATTTTCATTATTGAGAATTATTATTTACCAGAATAATTATTTTTAGAATTCCTAATTTGCGAAATTGTTATTTTGTAGAATAGTAATTATTTAGAATTACCTTTTATGGGAATTAGCATAAACAGGAATCTCTAATTTAGGAACTTTCGTTTTTCCGAAATTGTATTTTATGGAATAGTCATTCCGTAGAACTGTCATATTTTGGAATTGACATGACTAAGAATCCCCAATTTACGAATCACCTTTTGTCGGAAACGGCATTTCTATGAAAAGTCAATATATAGAACTGTCATATGTGTGAATCGCCATCTGTAAGAATCGTCTGCGCTGAGAACCTTCACAATTCAGAATCGGCATTTTTCGGAAAAATCAATCCATAGAATTGTCATACTTGAGAATTACCACGATTAAGAATCTCCAATCTACGAACTTTCATTTCTACAAGGCTTGTTGGCTATATGAGTTTCCAATCTACCTATACTTATTCATGCCGGTAAAGTAGAACTAGGAGGCGCCACAGAGTCTTTCTTAATATAAATAGCGCGCATATTTAAAATTTCTCAAGTATGACAATTCTATGGATTGATTTTTCCGAAAAATGCCGATTCTGAATTGTGAAGGTTCTCAGCGCAGACGATTCTTACAGATGGCGATTCACACATATGACAGTTCTATATATTGACTTTTCATAGAAATGCCGTTTCCGACAAAAGGTGATTCGTAAATTGGGGATTCTTAGTCATGTCAATTCCAAAATATGACAGTTCTACGGAATGACTATTCCATAAAATACAATTTCGGAAAAACGAAAGTTCCTAAATTAGAGATTCCTGTTTATGCTAATTCCCATAAAAGGTAATTCTAAATAATTACTATTCTACAAAATAACAATTTCGCAAATTAGGAATTCTAAAAATAATTATTCTGGTAAATAATAATTCTCAATAATGAAAATTACGTGAAATGAAATTTCTAAATTATAAATTTCTATGAAATAATATTTCAGAAAATTAAAAATTCGAGTAAATGATAATTCACTAAAAAAAAAATTCTAGAAAATAAAATTTCTGATTTAAAAAATTTCTATTAATGGAAATTCTAATTTTAAAAATTCTATCTTTTGACTTTTCCGTTAAATAAAAAATCCGTTGAATAACATTTCCTATATAAATAATTCAGATAAATGTTTATTCCAAATAATAAAAATTCTGTAGAAAAAAATTCTAATAAAGGCAATTTCGAACTTTCATGATTTCGAAATATGAAATTCATGAGAATAAGCATTCTGCATATGACGATTAGGACTCAGGCATGCGCCCCGAATAAATGTTATCTGATTTAGTAAATTAATTACATTCTTAGTTTATAACAATAATAAAAAAATTTTCAATTTTTTGTAAATTAATCTATGTCACTATGTTTTACACACCTTCCAAAAAATTCTTCATTTTACAGAATTAACATAGCTCACTTTTGTCGTAATTTATAACATTTTAAAGTAGCTGCACTAGTTCATGAAAAAACGTGTATCGATTAATTACCTGATATTTGTCTGTTTGAACCGCTGCTGTCGAGAAATAAATAAAACTTTGATCTAACTTTTTTCGTTTAAATGTGGGCAACATATTCAGCTTTATGTATGTTAAATTTTACAACATTCCAACGACTTTCATTTTTTGACTTTTGGCCACCTTTTTGGCATTTTGAACCACTGTGCACCGCTCCCGACACCTCCGAACGTGTCACTGGCGACGAAAGTGCGTCCGACGCCAGGCCCCCGACATCGACAACCGACGCCTGCGCTTTACAGACACCAAATTGAAGAGCACGTAGGTTGAGCGACGTTCGCACCATCCCCGGCAGCTTCACGGCAGATTTTGTAACCATGGTGCCATCCATCTCTCGGCACAGTGTGAAACCTTAGATTGGCTTAGGTGTCGTTGGTCAGAACGAACAGAAGACCGGTCCATCGGGCGCCTACCCTAGATCGAGATTACTCCACACCAACTTAGAAAAACCAAATTGACAGGAGTGTCCTATTCCTCTCAGAACCCATGTCGTCCACAGTTGACGAGGATGGTGAGCCTCCATTTGGAATCCGAATTAACATTATCCACACAGGATAGCTAGTGCACAGGTTTTAAAAACGGCGGCTACCTGAATTAACGGGGTCACGTTCATTCCCCTGTGCCCAAACTCGCCAGACATCGGGAGTCGATGAGTCCTGGGAAGAACCGAACAGCTCGACTAGTGATGGCGACCGAAGGACAAGCGCCTGGTCGGTCCTAAGCCCCCTCACCGCGAAATGGAGACACCACGAGGGGGTCGATGGGTCATATTGCAGGATGTCTAATTACCGGGGAAACCGGGAATTTGCCGGGATATCAGTTCGTCCGGGAAAACCCCGGGAAATTGCCGGGGGAAAAAAATATATCGTGGATTTCACGTCAACTGTCCAGCCAAAAAAAAAATTTTTGTTTAATCCTTTCCCAATTTTTGTTATGAGTTGTCTTATAGGTAAGTAATTTATCAGCCAAATATTTTTGGATTATAAAAAAATTGCCCGAGAGGGAGGGGGTTAAAGTTTTGAACTTTTTGTTAAAACGCTCTCATTTGTTTATTTATTGAGCTTAAAAAAAATGATACAAAAATTTTTTGGTACATGATTTTTCTAGATTTTTTCATCAGCTTTCGATTAGCGTGGTCTATTTTAAATTTTTTTTTTATTTTGACCAAAATTTTTGAAAATTAAAAATAAATTTCACTTTTTTTCGTCTTCGGGCTCGTTTTATTTTTTTTATTTCTTTTTTTTTTAAAGAAAGCTGAGATTTTTTCCTACAAAATATGTAATTTTCAAAAAACCCTTTTTTTTGTTTTTGAGAAATTTAATGTTGAAGTTAGCGCGCCACGTCAAGGCGAAGTCTCACTCTACCGCCCCGCTTGTTGCGCCCCGCTTGTTGCTGTGCGCTGTTTGCATCATTACGTGGATATTTAATTATTCTAACCCTTAATTGAACTTTTCTCTGCATTTTACAGTGCTAAGACTGACATGAAAACAATTAAGTGCCTGCACTATAGTTCTTTTGTTTATTTTTTTATGTTTAAATGTTTTTGGTAATTTTTTGATATTGGTTTCTCATAGAGAAAGTATTGTTTTACCTCCACAGGATCGATTGAGATTTTCTGAAATATCTTGACATATTTTGAACTCAGGATGTCAAAAATAATGTTTTTAAAAATGTTTTGCTTATGTAGTTATGTATGTTAAGATTATGTTAGGGTCTATATTTCGAAAACAATAATTTAAAACAATGTTTTTTTGAGAGATTATAGGTCTTTAGGGGGGACAAATTATGCCCTACTTTTGAGTCTGATCTATCACTTCTAACTACATTTTTTTGAAATTTAAACATTTTAAAGAAAAAATTTTCAAAAATGTACATATTTTTTGAAAACAGTAAAATCAGATTATTTTATTTTTTTTATCTTTTTAAAAATGAATCGATTAAGCTCTTAGCGATCCTTTTAGTGCAAATTCATAAAAAGTTATTAATATTCTATAAATAAAAAATATTGAAAATTATGTTATTTAACAATTTTATTTTTATATTTTGTTGCTTTTTTAATATATTTCTGACTACTTGTAGGTCTCTAAAAATTAATCAAATGAGCTCTTTGCGAACGGTCTAATGTAATGTTATTCAGTGTTATCATTGTTTAAAAAAAAATTAAGTTTCGCAACTTACGGAAGAAAGTTCAATTAAGGGTTAGAATAATTAAATATCCACGTAATGATGCAAACAGCGCACAGCAACAAGCGGGGCGGTAGAGTGAGACTTCGCCTTGACGTGGCGCGCTAACTTCAACATTAAATTTCTCAAAAACAAAAAAAAAAGGGTTTTTTGAAAATTACATATTTTGCAGGAAAAAATCTCAGCTTTCTTTAAAAATAAAAATAAAAAAAATAAAACGAGCCCAAAGACGAAAAAAAGTGAAATTTATTTTTAATTTTCAAAAATTTTGGTCAAAATAACCGCTATTCCAGCGGTTGAATATTGTTGAAACTTATTACTGGATGGTTTACGAAGTCTAATTACTCTTTCAATTTTTTAATTAATGTCTACAAATTTTTAATTTTTAAACCAGTATTATCAATTACTTACGTCGTCTTTCAATTTTTTCATCAAATTTCAATTATTTTCTGCATATTTCTATTAGTTTTAACATATGAAAATTGTTTTCATTAAATTTCAACAATTTTTTTCAATCTTTTTTTTATGGACGGGAATTTATTAATTTATAACACAGTTTTCAATTTTTTTCTACGAATTTAAATTATTCTTTTTAAATTTCAGCAATTTTATTTAATAATTTTATTATTATGCATCAATAATTTTTAAATAGTTTATACGAATTAACAATTATTTTTTACAAGTTTCATTTATTTTTTTCAAATTTAAATTATTTTTTTCAATCTTTCATTCTTTTAATTATTTACATCAGTTATGAATTCTTCATGTGATTATTCTATTTATCTCAAATTTTTATTATTTTTGTTCATTTTCATGTATTATCTTCAAATTTTAATTTTTTGTAATTCTTAATTATTTTCTTCAAATTTCAATTATTTTTGTTATTTATCGACTATTTTTTCTCATTTTTAATTATTTTTGTCATTTTATAATTTTTTTTAAATATTCAATTTTTAGTAATTTCTCAATTATTGTCAATATTTTCAACATTGCTTTATTAGTTTCACCAAATTTTATATTTATTTTTTTTATATCTTTAAATTATTACCATAAATTTTTTAATTTCTTATTTCAATTTTCATTTATTTTTTTCATTTCTCAAATTCTTTTCAAATTTTAATTAGTATTTTTATCATTTTTCAAGTCCTTTCTTCAAATTTTTTAATTTTTCATTGCTTTTGTCATTTTTCAATTATTTGTATCAAATTTTTATTATTTTTGTTATTTTTCACGTATTTATTTATTTAATTAGAAACATACGGGACAAGCCCTTTCGTACATGAGTACTCCTACTAACTAAAAGAAATTGCAAACCGCAATTAATTTATTACAATAAAGTACAGTAATATCAATCAACATTAAATAAATTTGCACTTAATCTCCTATAATACATATACGAGCTAAAGGAAACATATTATATACCTCTTTAAAAATACGAATCAATTCCAAGAAAAAATTTAAACTAGAATTAAGAGACATATAAAAGCAACCCATAATATATAAAAACTAGGTGAGAATTATGTCCATTTTATGGACATTTCGCTTCCAAGTAAGCAAAATAATTTGCTTCCTTATAGAGGAAGCAAGAAATTAATAATATGTAAGTCAATTGAGGAAGTTATTTAAAAATGAAGAATTTTAAATGCAAAAAATATGAATTATTTTACGAATTCTTGATCAATTATAAAAGTTATATAGGTCAATCGATTCGTTTTGAGATAAGGAATATGATTTTTGTATTCATTAAGTTGTATTTTTAGCATAAAAAAATTTTTTGGCAAAAAACGATTTTTTTCGATGAAAAAAGGTGCTCAAAAAAATTTGGTTGGGTATTTTCAAAAATCCTTGTGTCCAAATTTAGATATTCATGAGCTTAATAAGTCATCCAAATTTTATTGGAATCCGTTTAAGCGTTCTCAAGATATCTTGTACACAAAAAACGCTATACACACACACACACACACACACACACATACATCTGGACATTTGCTTAGGAATGAAAATTTTCGCTTTTTAGATGAAAATGAGTCGATTTAGACTATTTTTGGAAAATCGAAAATTTTAACGATCACAAAGCTTCCTCTATGAGGAAGCAAAATTATTCAATGTAAGTTTGATAAATACGTGGTCATTTAAATTCGATACAGAACAAACAAATGTACATTCGAGCACTCTCTTTGCCGCTATAACTTCTATGCGACGATAAGGATCTACACGCGTTGAGACGTTGCGTGCGCACCAGTCTGTCGTTGAGAAAGAGGCACTCTGAACTGAGAGAGCTGGAGGAAGACGGTCCTTGATTATCGCTGGAACACCTCGACGATATATTATTTACAAATTGGCTTCGCCTTCCTGACGACGAGTTGCAAGTTGATATTTCATGACTTTGATCTCTTCTAGCTGCATTTTTGTGCTGTCGTTCGCCATCCACATGTTTTTCAGATCTTGAGCATATACTGGGTTTTTTTAGCAGCTACAAACGCTTTTAAGATTGTTTGTGCACTTTCCTCCGTCACACACACTATTTTTATTGGCCTCAGTTTTGTCGATAGGATCTGTGTAATTTTACCAAATCTAAACACGTGAATATTACCTTTAAATTAAAATTATTTGTGATTCCTCAATTATTTTCTTTAAATTTCTATTATTTTTGTTATTTCTCGACTATTTTTCCTTATTTTTAATTATTTTTGTCCTTTTTTGATTATTTTTTTTAAATTTCAATTAATTTCGTAGTTTTTCAATTATTTATCAACATTTTCGACATTTATTTATTACTTTCGCCAAATTTTATACTTATTTCTTATATCTTTAAACTATTGTTATGGATTCTTCAATTTCTTACTTTAATTTACAGTTAATTTTTTCATTTTTCAATTACTTTTGTCATTTGTCAATTGCTTTTTATTTTTAATTTTAAATAAAAATAATTTTATTTATAATTTATTTATTTTTTATTTAAATAATAATTTTAATTTCTAAATATGTGCAAACATAAAAAAATCCCGTGTGGAAATTGCCAAACTGGCACCAAGCTTGTTTTGAAACACTGAGCCCAGCTGGGCCCAAGCTTGGTTTAACCTGTATCTTGGCTTAACTTTGGCATCAAACGAGAGGGAATCTTGGCTGGGTGTTTCATTTCGATTTTGTTATTTCTAGCTTGGACCAAGCTCGAGCCAGGACGAAATTTCCACACGGGATGATGCAAAATAAGTAGTTACTGTCATAAATGATTGAAATTTTATATTTAAATTGCAAATAATTAAAAAAAAATTTATTAAAAAAATTTTAAAAAATTATTTGAAATTCATAAATGTTTTAGAATTTGTCCTTTCTTTTTTTTCTAGAATGTTAAGAGGGCAAGAGATTTGTCATTAACCTTTATGGACAGACGAAACTAAATATATTGAACAGCGTTGTAAGTCAAGGATTTTCATTATTTGAAAAATGCAAATAATATATCAAATTGAAAAAAAATTGTATTTTTCAAAAATTTACTAAGTATATTAATGTATTTAAATAAATTTTTGGAAGTCATATCTTTAATATTACTAAAAATAATAATTATTTGTTACAAAATAATAAAATTAAAATTACAGGACAATAAAAAAAAGACCTTTACAAAGTACAAAATTTATTTAAAAACAATAAAATATTACTTAAAAAAATAAGGTTGTTATTTTATACTTCAATGAATTAAATATTGTAATAAAGTAATGAGGTTTCAGGAATAATTCATTAATAAAATTCCAGTTTAATACAAACAAAATAACATCTATTATCTATCAGCGATCGGATGGTTTAACGACACATGGTTGAATTTATTTCAAATCATACAGACCGCCTAACTTTAGGTTCTAGATTTAATAAGTGCTGCTAATATATGTTATAACAAATGAAAAGAGACTATTACCTGTTTATTTTCTATAAAACCTATTTTTAATCCAATTAAGCGCATTTGAATAATGGATTTGTGATCGGCACGTCGAAAGATCCTCTAATTGTTCGGAAAAATCAAAAAGCACCAAAAACCACGTCTTTGACCGCCGCTTTTGATACTAAAGACTCAACTGCAACTGTTTAACATTAGCATTCTCTGGTAGCAAGAAATAAAACATAAATTACATGAATAAATTATTCATAATATTAAATTAAATTAATTTTCAAGTTTTTCACGTTTAACATTGTCAGGATTTTGAATAACTTGGGCACATCCTCCTACGTATGCTTCATGGTTTTAGTACTGGCTAATAATAATAATAATATAACTATCCACCGTTAACGAGAATAATCAAAATAATTCTGAAAATATATATAGTATTCCACAGAAAATTTATTAGCAAGTTCTAAATCCATAGAACATACGTTGGAGGGTTGAATGTGTTTTCGGCGAGGGTTGCCAGATTTCCTGCCATGAGAACCGCAGGTAGGAGGCGCTGATGTAGCCCAAAAACCGCGGAATTATTTAAACTCCAAAAAAGCCCAAAAACGCGAATAAAATAGAGATGTATCCCAAAAGCGCGGTTTTTATTTTTTTTTTCAGTATTAACTATACTTTTTATTGCAAGATATATATTTATTTTTGAAAAAAATCCACATTTATATAAAAAAAACTAAAATACTTATACAAAAATATATATTCAAAATATCAAGATTTATTTCGTAGCAGTTCACTTTATTTAAAAATAAAATATTGTTTTAAAAAATTGATTAGATTAATTAAATTCAAAACATTTAATCTTTAATAATAATTAATTAATTATTTTATCTAAAATAAATTTGACACTACTACTGTTTCATAGAAGCACGGCACAAGCCCGGATTAGCAGACAGCAGCAGAAAGCGTGTGAGTAACGAATAAATTATACGTTAAGCCGGTAAAATCAAACTATACATAAACAGAAATATAAATAATTGATTCAAATTTCTGCCACTGCATGGCGCCAATATATTATTTTCTCATTCAAATTTTTGGCGCTACTAGAAAGTTAATTTTTCCTGTTATTTTTAATAAAAGCAATAATGCACCAATATGAAGCCCAAGAAACGCCGTTGATGATTAGCATGTAGCCCAAATGGCGCTATAGCGCAATTCAAGGCCGTAGCCAGGGGGGGTGATAGGGGTGTTTGAACACCCCCCGAAATTTTTTTGACAGATGATCAAGTTTTCAAAAAAAAAAAAAAAAAAAAAAGGTTATCACTTTGACTGTTTGTTGACAAAACACCCCCCGAAATTTTTTTCTGGCTACGGCCTTGGCGCAATTGCAAAGTTTAGGCCGCGGAAGTGTTACCAAAGATAGCCCAAATTGCGGTTTGTAGCCCAATCTGGTAACCCTGTTTTCGGCCAAATATATATTAAGCCAAATCGAGATATCGAACGATATCGATTATGTGGCAATGCATTCTGTAGAATGGGCTCGCTGTCGTGTGTATGACTTTTTATCAATATTTGTTTTTAAAATTGTTTTTAAAATTGTTTTAAAAATGTGTTTGATAATAAAAAATGGTGTTTCTTTCATTTTGTTAAGTTATTTACAATTTATTTTTAAATGTTTTTCATTTTGTAAATAATTTCTTAAACTTTGTCTTTTTAAAAGGAATTTTTTATTTCTTTTATATTATTTTTACTTATCTTTTTACATTCTCTTATTTTATTCTTACTGTTTTTTATTTTTTAATTTATTTTCTACTGTTCTGCTTTTTTAGATTTTCTCCAATTTCAATGTATTGCTTTATTTTTATTTTATTTTTTCTCTTTGAATATTAATTATTTCCAATTAACTAATAATCTGAACTTAAATTTATCCAATTTTCAAACGATCCAAATTCCCATTCTTTTTGAGAATTTTTTTTAGCTTTTATGAATTAAGAAAAAAAATTAAGTTTTCATACTTATTACGTTTAAAATTTTTTTTTATTTATTTCAAAATAAGAATCCACTCAATTTCTTTTTAACCTACTTTTTTTAAAAATAATTCAAATTTAACATAATTCTTATTATGTAGGAATTAAGTAAGTCGAATTTTTAAATGTTAAAATATCCATTTAACAGAAACTTCATTTGTCCGAAATTTTATTTGCATCAATTGTTATTTAATATAATTTTTAAAACGTCGAATTTCCATTTGTCTTAAATCACAAATTGCCTTATGTCGGATGTTTTTTTGTACTTTTACAGATTTGAAGAAATAAAAATTCGAGGTATTAAGAATTCTATCAAATATCAATTTTGATAAATAAAGAGTTGGGAAAATTGTTATTCAGGCATACCCTGGCAAATAAGCATCACCGATTGCGGACTAAAAAGGTGCCGATAAATTCCGCATTTGGTACCGAATCGGTCCTGACGTTAGAAATTTAAATTTATATGTTCCAATTAACTTGTACAGTATTTATTTAATTAAATTAGTTATTTCTAATAATTTTAATAAGTAAGTATTATTTTTTTATTATGGAAAGAAGTAAAAAATATAGAATACAAATTTTACATTTTTTTAATTTTTCTTTCAATAATAAAAAATAATACTTATTAAAATGATTAGAAATAACTAATTTAATTAAATAAATACTGTACAAGTTAATTAAAACATATAAATTTAAATTTCTAACGTCAGGACCGATTCGGTACCAAATGCGGAATTTATCGGCACCTTTTTAGTCCGCAATCGGTGATGCTTATTTGCCAGGGTATATTTAATAATTATTTTAACTTAATTATGTTAATGAAAATTCTACTAAATTAAAACTATTTAAATTCGATTAAAAACAAATTCGAAGAATGGTAATTCGTCTAGAAAAAAGTTCTATCTAAAAAAATTCTATAAATAAAAATAATAAACTAATGAGTTTTAGAACTCAATTTTAAGTTTTAATTTCCTTGCTATTTTAAAAAAATTAAAAATTCAAATAAATTTGATTAGGAAATACAAAAAAAAAAAACCAACCGGGAATTTACAATCATAAAACTGACCGTCACCTTGACTTAACTTACGTATTTTTAAGTGAATAATTAAATATTATTGTTCACATTAATTATTTTGCACATATTTTTCTCGAACTTGTTTATGCGACATAATCTTATGTAACAAAATAATCTAATTCAAATTTTCCCAGAATTATGACGTCAAACATTTTTAATGTTTGATATTTACGTGTCCGATATTTTTTCACAGATTTCAAAATTTAACAAAATAATCATTTAATAGGTTCTTTTTGTAAAACCCCTGATTAAAATGACGGATAGAAACCGGACACAAAAACCAGATTACATTTCGGATTAATAACGTATAACTTTCGGATTAAAAACGTATAACTTTCGGATAAAAACGTATGATGACGGTTGAAACCGGATGAAGAACGTTTAATTGGAAGTTCGATTTTATCCAACGCATACGATTCGTACACAACCGTATAAAAAACGTTTCTAAACTAATTTAAAAAAACAATTTCAATTATGTTTGACAGATTAAGGTCGGATGGTAACGAACAGAAAACGGATAGAAACCGGATATGTATATCCGGTTCTGTCCGAAAAGTAATTCGGTTTTTGTGTCGGTTTCTATCCGACATTCTAAGCAGGGACTTCTATTAGACATAAGTTCCCAAAGAGCACGATAGTTTGCTGTAAGGATATACTGTAAGGGTTATCCGTAAAGGTTGTCATGTTACAAAGTAAGCCGGTAGTAAGCATACAGTGAGCTTAAAATTCCCGCCTAACAGTAATCTTACAAAATGTAAAAATGTAATTAAAATGTAAGCTTGTGGTAAGCTTACAACAAGCTTACAATGTAAAGTTGTCATTTTTTAATAAAAAAAAATTATTTAACGCCTTTTTGCGGGACGCCGTCGAGGATATGTTCACTAAACATATTTTCGAAGACAATTAATATATTAAAAATCTTGACGCCAACGAGTTTCGAACCTAGCTAACAATAAATAAATAAAATAAATAAATGCGAGCGCATTAAACCCCACGGCTATCGAGGACTTGGAATTCATTTTAGAAAATGTAAATGATATTTTACCTTGGAATCTCTGGTAACATATGATTTACATTTTCTGAAATGAATTCCAAGTCCTCGATAGCCATGGGGTTTAATGCGCTCGCATTTAGGTTTGGTAGTTAAGTTAGCTAGATAAATATAACTATTTAAAAAATATTTAATGATTAATTTAAAATCTTTGTTTTCATTTTTTTTCGGGATGTTGTCTGTTCGGCAAAAAGGCATTCGGGGAAAAATTTTTCGGCAAAGAGGACATTCGGGGAAATGTCAATTCGGGCAAAAAGACATTCGAGGGAATGGATTCGGGGGAATGGTCGGGTACCAGGAAAATGTCAGGGAAAATGAAATTCTTGTGGTTTCCCCTGAAGTGAAAATTTATTACCACAGCCGATATATTTACTACGAGAACCAGCCATTTTTTTGTCACATCAAATTATTCGCTGTCACATCAAAGTTTGTTCGCTGTCCCAATATTAGAAACATAGCTTGAGAAAAACTATCAGTGAGATTAATACCGTAAAAAAATAAATTAACTAATTTGTTAAATTTTTCATTATAGTTCTAAAGATTATTGATTAATAATTAAGCATTAATTATAAAATATTAGGTTCTGGATTACAAATAGTCTGCAGATAAAAGTTAATTAAAAATATATATTCAATTGAATAAAGAAATTTTATTTGTACACAATATATTGAACATATTTTTCATCCCACCTGCACGAACTCGACGCTATGTTAAATGTTATGCCTCGAAGTCGGGCCAAAAAAAAACTTATACGAACTAAAAATATTCACATGTGCAATCTATATAGGTCTTTATATTTATTTTTCATTTTTTCAATTTTTGAAATTCAGATACTTCGCCGTCAGTTTATCTCGTAAAAAAAGAAAAAAAATTGTTTATTAATCGCTAAGGCAGTTTTTGCATCCAGACCCTCAACTATTGACTCTAATCTAATACTATTAAAGTCAACATAAAATCACAGATATTGTCAGTATATTGTCTGAATCAAAACAACCAACATTTATTCTTATGTTTAAAATTAAATAAATAAACAAAGTTTCCTTAAAAGCAAAATGGTTTGCAAATTCAAATTTAGTAATTTAATTTTACAAATATTCAATTTTTGATTAAAAATACGTTAATACAGTTGTATTCCAATTAAAATTAATTTATACGTATATTCTTAAGGAAAAATTGAAATAAATAGCATATTTATGTATATTTAAGGATACCTTTTTATTGTTTCAAAATTTAAATTAACATACCTAAATTATTAAATGTAACGGTAAATAAAATCTATTGAAAAATATAAATAAAATATAAGAATTTAAAAAATTGAATAAATATAAGAAATAATAATTATTAAACGAAAATATATTTTTTTTAGTTTATTTCTTATTTGGGAGAAAATTAAAAAAATTATTACCGAAAAATGGGGTACAGACGACAAAACAAAAAAAATTTGGCTAGCAGTTTTAAAAACTTTAAAAATTGACTATTACTTTTTCCAAGAAAAAATTTAAGTTTTATAGTTTTTGTAATTAGAATAAATATTAAACAGTGTTTAAAATGCAATATTTATGCATTTAATGTGTTAGCCAAGAAGACTATATACAGGAGAAACATCGCGGTAGTGGGGGTATAAGCCTACTCAGTTCAGCCGCGCATTGACCGAACTTAGGGCTTCTGCCCACTGGCACAGCCACCCTCATCCCCACTTCCTTTTCATACAAATAAAGCGAAGCTCTCTCTCCTGTATATAGTCTTCTTGGTGCTATAATAGCCTAATTTTCCCAACATGGCCGACTTTACCCAATAGTCGCTACGGGTCAAAACTCTTTAAGGGGGATCCCTCATGAAAAGTGTGCAAAATATGTCAAAATTCAATATTTTTTTTCTCGCTTATTTTATTATAAAATTTAAAAAGCCTTTTTGCATAATAAAAAGTATAATTTAAAGTATTAAAGGACATGGGGCCGTCCATATATTACGTCACACTATTTTTCACCATTTTAGACCCCCCCCCTCCCCCATGTCACACACTGTTCCATACATTAGCGCCATTTTTTCTGCTTGTTGTCACAAATTGGTTGACCCCCCCCCCCCTAAAGTGTGACATAATATATGGATGACCCCCATACAATTTTGTTATATTTTTATATTGTATTAGGCTGTAAAGGGCGACATAGGCAATGCTTTTATTTTGAGACGCTCCTCGGTTGCAAGTCTAGTGTCTAGTGGTTTAAAACAAAAAACCAAAAGAACTCTTACAGTTACGGTGCTAATGTAGTGATTATACTTAAAATTACCTTAAAAAATCAAAATTTAAGAAATGGCACTTCTTTAAACAAAACAATTGAAAAATGACCCTTTTTTCCGCCATTCTCTAGTTCTAAAAAATAAAAAATAAATGTTTTTTTTATAATTTTTAGGATAACCACTAAAGAACATATTTTTGAACTATATGCAAAAAAATTAGGCAGAAACATCTATCCGTTTAATCGCAATCTGTGCAAAAGATTTAAAAAACAGCGATTTGAGAAAAACGCAGTTAAAGTTTAAGTACCATTTTCTCAGCCTTAGTATAAAATGCAAAAATCGTGCATTTATATCAACGATTACGTTAATGCGGACGTAATGCTATATTAATATATTAATCAGACATTGCACTTTGTTCATTAACTCATGAACATTAAAAATACTACCCTCGACAACGTTTAAACAATAAATTAATTATTAATTGTACAATAAATAAAAGAAAAATTAAATTAATTAAACATAAATAATTGAGAGGGTGGATACAATAAAGAGATGCGGGTGACTTTCGAAGTCCCCTGTTTCTGACGGAGACTAGCTGTACGCGGGGCCAAGGAAAGTCACGCGTATTCCCTTATTGCATCCAGCCCCTCAATTAAAATTTTTATAACTACGTCTACCGGGAGTCTTGCATGCACAATAAATCATTTTGAATTTGTGAACGCTTTATAATTTTACACTAGGTTGCCACCATGTGCACAACTGTCTAAACTGATTTATTTCTAGGCGACTTCAACAAATTATTGCTGTTTTCCAATGTACCCAATTTTTAATAGTAAATATATTTAAAGAAATATCTCTTAGTAATGAACTAACAAATTTATTTTATTTGGATACTGTTATCCATCATACTGAGAGAATTAACTCTCAGTAGATCTAGGCGGACAAAATTATTTATCCGAATAGACGGACGTGTAGACGCTTTTTTTCTACATACGTCTAAACGAACCTCTAGATACTTACTTATTTGATTACATTTATTTTTAATGAATGTTCTAAGTTTTTTATTCTTACAGACGTTTTTTTGACTTCTTAAATTTCTTTAATCCACCTTCAATTTATTCCATCATTCATAATTTTTTATCCCTCTTTAAACTTTTAATAAATTCATTAATTTTAAACTTCTGTTTTCTATTCTATTAATTAAATTCCTCATTTAAAAAGAATTATTATTTTTTGTTTTATTTCCGTAATTTTTAAAACAATTTTTAAGATAATTATTTCAATTTTTTTCTCTTCAGTAAAGTAAAAGTACATTTTTGAATTCGCAGTACGCTCTAGAGCTTTAAAAAAGACTCCTATTTCAATGTTTGACCACTCAAATTAAAACTAATTAAATTTGGGGGGCCCTAATGGAGAGCTTTTTCGACAAAATTATTATAAATATTTTTTTGCTGATGTTGAAGCGCAGAAAAAGTATGAAAAAATGATTTTTTTTTAAACAGTCGTCATTTTTTTTAAAAAACTTTTTAAAAAATCGGAAACCGATGGTGCCTTACAAATTTAATCTACTTTAAGAATCTTTAGGGTTTTTTGGTTTCAAATAGGGATTGCTATCCCGCATATTTGTCAATCCCGCGGGATTCTTTTGCGAGATCCGACAACAATCCCGTAGAATTCCGCAATGTTTTTGAAACACTCCCTGTGTTGAGGGGAATTAATTAATTCATTCGAGTATTAAGAAAGACAAACCTTATAATAAAAGCTAGTTTTATTTCAAAAAGTTAATAATAAAAAGACCATTGTACATTACTACAATTGGACTTACTTTTTTGACCAAGAAAGAAAATATATATATATTTAAGTATTTATTGACATTGGAAGTATATAATCTGCAATTAAAAATATTACATGAGTTCCGAAAAACGCTCAAAGACGTCGGTCACACAGAATGACCCCCTTAAGGAACTCAAAGTGTATCTTGCTGCTGAAAATACTTTTTTTGCTTTTAGACTTGTTAATGTTATAGTTTTTAAATTGTCATAAAGAATAGAAAAATGTTGCCCTTTATTCCGTCACTTTCATAGTCAGACTTTCTTTCTTTAATACTTCCTTAAATATCTCAGTAATTGACAATTTTGTCAATTAATTCGAAAATGGTAGCAGAAGTGAAAGTTGTAGACTTTTTTGGCTATCTGGTTGATACCCCTCTCCGTATTGTTTCTTCATTTACCTTATATTTGACTTTTTTTCTTATTTTTTATAAAATCGATAAAACATTTTCTAAAAACTTCAGAGAATATTTTAAAAACGTAAAAAATTGGACGCAACATGATTCCCTAAAACGAATTAAGCAGAATCTTCAAAAGTTCGAAATGAATACGAAATGAATATTTCGCACGTATTTATTTTTAATTCGCCGAAATTACCATATGAAACAAATTTTCAAGAGTACTAATTTTAATTTAATGGTAATTTCTACAAACTGAAATTTCACTTGCATGAATGTTTGTTGAATGTAGACAAATCATTACTTAGAAATTATATATAAGTTAATTTAAATATGTAAGAATTTTTAAATAACCGTATTTTCATATCTTATAATTTTTATTGAAGCAAATTGCGAGTTTCACAGCATGCTAATTTAACAGAATTCTTATTTAAAGGAATGCTAACGTAGCCGAATTTGTAAGTGACAAGTGTCTGCTCATTTAGCGGAATTCTTATTTAAAAGAATTATTACTTTGCCGAATTTGTAAGTAATAGTTCGGTTACATAAACGTCTTATTATCTAAAAGTTCGTTAAATTATAAATTCGACTACCCAGTTAAAAATTTCGTATGTGTTCCCGCGTGTGTTCCTGTATGGGATCCCTTAAAGGTTCCTACATGGGTTCCCATATGGGATCCTGTGTACCAGGGAACTTTGGCACGAACCCTCGAGGGAACACTGTACATAGGATTTCAAATTAATTTTTGAAAACTTAACATGCTGCGCAGTAGTTTTCTATAGCACTTACGGCTGCGCAGTAGATTTTTTTGTTCTTGTAAATATGGTGTGTAACAGTTACTGACAAATGAATTATTTTCTTAACAATGTTCTTTTTGTAGATTCATTTAAATTGTTTAATAGATTAAGGATTCCTTAAGGAAACACATGCACATGGGATCCTATGTACATGTAGGAACCTTTAAGGAATCCCATACGGGAACACACGTGGTAACACACACGAAATTTTTAACTGGGTGTGTCAATATTCGACTAAATTGAAATTCTCTCAAGTGCATATTCAAAATTATTCAACTTTGTACTATAAAAGTTCGACATTTTAAACAACCTGTATAATGGAAGTTTATTCAAATATTAATTCAACTCTGTGTAATTTCTCTTAATTACACAGGCACACAAAAAAAGAAAAGTGTCATGGCCGAGACATTACACTAGTGTATTTTCACGCATTTTTTTACGCTGAATCCGAATCCGAAGTCAGAATTTCTAGATTGGCTAAATTTTTTGAGATAATCTCAAAAAACCAAATCTCAAAAACACCAAAAAAACCCAAAAAAAAAATTTTTCATTCCACAGGCACAAAAATGGCGCTTTTAAATACCTGAAAACAGGCATTGAAAGTCGTTCATTTATTCGAACATATGAAAATCGCGTCTATTTTTGTCCTAGGAAAAAAATGAAGATCTGGCCCATGCTTTATTTTTTTCCTAGGACAAAAATAGACGCCCATTTTCATATGATCAAACAAATGAACGACATCCAATTCCTGTCATCAGGTATCTAAAAGCGCCTTGTTTGTGCCTTTGGAATAAAAAGTATCGTAAGCAACATGGAAATAAAGACAGCCAAATTTGTTTACATTGATGTTTGCGTACTCGTATTGTCTCGGGCTTCGCCCTCGACTCTACTTGTACTGCAAACATCAACGTAAACAAATGGCTGACTTTATGTCCTTGTTGCTTAATATACTATTTTTTAGCTGAGACACTACATTAATGTATTTTTATGTATTTTTCTCCGACGAAAATGAATCTGAAATTGAAATTATCAAATTGGCAAATTTTTTTTAAATTATCTCAAAAAACATTACAGAAAAACACTAATTAAAACACAAAAAAAAATTTTTTGACCGAAACACTACTCCAGTGTTTTTCTACGTATTTTTGTCCGCTGAATCCGAATCCGAAGTCAGAATAATCAATTTGGCTAAATTTTTTTAGATATTTTCAAAAGACAGCTAAAAAAACACGAAAAAATCGATTTTTTAAGATTATCTCAAAAAATTTAGCCAATCTAGCAATTCTGACTTCGGATTCGGATTCAGCGGAAAAAAATATGTAAGAATACACTAGTGTAATGTCTTGGCCATGACACTTTTCTTTTTTTGTGTGCCTGTGTTATCAGTAGTACTTACTTCAAATTCATTAAATAGATTTTCTATCTACTGAGATTTCCATAATCTCAAATTTCTGTTAATTAATTGTCACGAAGCAGAATAAGGAGTGTAAACTGCTTAGGCCATTTTGAAAAAAGGGACCCCTATTTTCCCGAAATTAAATACATCCAAGACGAATTACCATAAGTGGTAACCCTTGCGGGAAAATTCGAAGACTGTTGTTTTTTTTTTTGCAAACAAATAGTGTAATAAGCAATTGGAATTGTGTAATTAAAATTGTTTAAGATAGTTGTGTTTCAAAGTACAAACGGTACAAACATATATTTTATATTAAAAAAAAAATTAAAATATTATATTGTAAAAACGTGCGTAAGATCTGTCATACACGGGAAAAAATAATTCAATAATATTTACTGAAGAAACTCAAGAGCGGTGGATATTATGAGATTTTATTAGCAGTTCCTTGTAAAACTACCGAACACTTATTCTAGAAGAATAAGAATTAAATTCAAGAAAGCCTCTCTAATTGTTATGAGATTTTACCGAAGTACTCCAGAAGTTAAAAATTTTTTTAACTTATGAAAAAGAATTTCCTCTATGAGTACTCGAACTCAGTTCCTCGAGAATACTCTTCTCCGCTTTGTCCAACTGAGCTAAGTAGGCGGTTGAATTATTCTAGAGTAAAAACATATTTGAGTGAGCCAAGCGCTTGGCCACTGCACTGCGCTTTCCCGAAGTCTTCGGTAACTGTCCAGACTAACTTCCAATTGCGCGTCAGGAGAATTTATTTTGGAGACTTTGTAGAAATACTTGAAAAATTGGAGGATGCTTATTGACTCTTTTGTAGATATTGCCGAGTTTTTCTCATATCCACAGCTCTTGAATAAATTCGGTAAATTTTCGTGAATAAATTTTTTCCGTGTAAGTAGGTAGGCATATGTACTTACATTTGTTCTCATACAAGATCTCAGGTGACACAGCCGAGATTTCATGTAAGATCTTATGTGAGAACGTAGGTAAGAACGCATGTAAGTTCTTATATTAAGTTCCGTCATGCGCCGCGTCTAACGTTACTCAATATGAAATTGAAACAGCGTTCTTATATGAGTACATATGTAAGAACGTATGTAAGAACGTATGTGAGTTCGTATGTAAGAAAGTACGCAATATCATGTCGGTTATTCAACGAAAATGTACTTCTTAAATGAGGCGGTTGGTGCAGAAACCGCACAAGTCCACAAATCGTAATTGTTCAGGAATCAATAAAAACTGTTTTTCTTGTAAATGTGAGAATTTTTTTTATTTCTGCGTTTTGTATTATTTTCTACTAACCTCTAAGTTTAAAAATTCAATATGATTGATTTATATTTTAATTAATATAGGGTCTAAAAAAAATAAATTAACTTTTGGACTTGTGCGGTTTCTGCACAAAATGAAATGGAAAGCACAGAAAATCTATTGAATGAAGTGAAGTATCACAGTCTTAGTAACATTTATTAAAAAATTTTAATTTGGATAGTTTTTATTAGCATTTTATAAATAATAAACATTTTTTAAAAATCAATTTCCAACATTTTTTTTTAACAATTATCACATAATTCACTATTATTGTTTTCTGTCTCGCTTTCAATGCATTTTATTTATAATATAGACTGTTTTATATAAATTATTTAACAACGTCTAAAACACTTTAAAAATATCACAAATAAATTTTATTTCATCTATTGCGCATCTTTGTGCGCAGCTTGGAATCATGGACTTGTGCTGTTTCTGCAAGAAACGAAAATTTGTTTATTTATTTTCAAGGGTTTAGAGTTTAGTAACATATGTAATATTTTACTAGATCGTAGAGCTTCATTTAAAGATAAATTTTCCATAAAAAAGTGATTTTAGAAAAAAAGTGGACTTGTGCGGTTTCTGCACCCACTGCCTCAAATATTTCAAGTAAAAAATCACGTACAAACACACGTGAGAACTCACATGAGAACTCATGTGCGTACACATGTACGAACTCATGTACAGTAGAGTGCACAGATGCCTTCCCTCAAGGAAGGCACTAATTTCAAGTAGTTTGTCGACGCTCTATGTTGTTTTCATGGTTGCCCGCTTGATTTTCCTGGAATGTGGAATTGGAACTGTCAAATCCGAAAATATGGGAAAAGCGATTTTGTTATTGTTTTTAGTTTGAAACGAATTTTATTTCACGAGAAACGTGAAAATAATAAAGTATTTAATGTTTTAAAAACTTATTTATAATAATAGCAATTTTGCATTTGGAAAGAAGGAGGAGGATGTATAAAGAATATTTGTGAAATATTTTCTTGAAGAAAAGATAAGTATACTTTTTTTACGTGTTGAAAAAACATATTGTTTATTTTTGCGGATTTTATTAATTTTATATTTTTAAAAAGTTTAGAAACGATAATTAACAAGTAATTTGATAGATAAAGTAGTTATAAATTATGTATTATTTAATTATTATTAAAAAGTAAGAAAAGAACTTTTAATTTTAATTCTGTGAATAAGAATATGAGAGGTTATGTGAATGAACATTTAAATTTTTTAATTTTACATTATTTCTTATTTGAAAATAATGGATGCATTGGTTTTTATTGAAACACTAAGTTATTAAAATTTGTAATTGCTTGTTTTAACCTATATTAATAAACTGAAAAAAATTTCTTTATAAAGCTTAATCAATTTAGTTTTACATTTTAATAATTAATCATTATTAATTGTTATAGTTGTTGTTATTATTATTATTATATTGCAGGAACAACCACAAAATTGTTATTTAACTAAATTGATTTTCAAAAGAAATTTTCATTTGAAAGAATTTTAATTTTTGTAAAATTTTAAATGACATACTTCGTTGCTCGTGACAATTGATTCGTTAAAATATTTTTTCTAAGAGTAAATATGAAATTTGTTGTTTTTATATGTTTATAATTTATTTTAATTAACTGTAATTTATAATAGAAAGTGTTTAACTCCTCTTCTTTAGGAAGAACTGTTTCTTTTTTTTTTAATTTAATAAAATCCGGAGTGTTTCTGGTTTCTTCAGTTTAGCCTTAATTTATTCTGATTTTGTAATTAATCTGTTAAAATATTTTATATTTTTAATCAAAAAATGTTTCAAATCTACTGGATAAAATTAAAGAAAAAAAACACTTTTAACTTTCATAACTAGAATTAAAATAGTTGTTAAATGAAATGTTCTTGAAAATGTTTCAACAATATTGAGCTTATACTTTTAAATATGCATAAATATCATTTTGTTATTAAAAGAAAAATAATAATTTAGTAAAAACTTCAAAATTTAATAAATTAAATATTTTATCATAGTTTCCAATTTTATAAAAGTGCTAGTGATTGAATTTCTGTTTAATTAAATATTGCAATTTTACAAAATTTTTATTTCATTTTTTTTCTTTCTTTAAACTTAACTTTTTTTCTCGAAATTATAATGTTAGTAAATTTCTAAATATCAAAATTCATTAAATCTCACTGTGCTTAAACAAACATCCTGCCAAAAGAAATGATGTGCAATATAAATCTGTCAAGAATCATTGGAAGGTCTTTTTGTGCTCCTTAATATTAATATGTTTAAAAATACTTCACTTTTTTATTTTTTTATTTTTTTTTATTTTAAATTTAATTAGATTAAAATGTACAAAATGTTGATTCATGACTGTATTTTTATTTATACAGAAAAGATGAGTAATTAAAATATTTTCTTAATATTCTTAAAAGTAATTAATTACTTAAACTAATTCAATTTTATTTTGAAATTAGTCCATCAACTTATTCGACTATGATAATACGGAGGAGCTAAGCATATTTCGCTGACCTATGGATATTTTCTGATATCTGACAACTGTTGGGTGACTAGCTGAATCGTATGACTCTTCTTAAAGCTGTAAATTTAGGTCAGGTATTCAATATTGTTAACGACTTATTTGTAATAAAATTATAGCGATACTGAATGTAAATGATTTAAAAATTTTTTTTGTGAAAAATTCAAATTTCCGAAAAAAAGTTTTTTTTTTCACTTTTACACTTTTGAACAGAAGAGCTACAATTTAGTATTCTGCTGTATTTTCACTAATTACTTATAATACATTTTTACCGACCCTCATTAAGGAGGATGGTAACAGTAAAATAACCGGAAACTTAGAAATGTTTTTTTAAATCAAACGATAATATAATCAAACTTAATTGCAAATAATTTTGAAAGCTTTAGTTACACAAATTTCAGAACAAAATAGATTAATGCACAATTTGTTGTCAAGTAATAATTATTCAATATTTTGTGCTTTTTCTTTCAGTTTAGACAGAAATTGCAATTTATCAAAAATTTGTATAAAAATTAGCTTAACTTACTCCCCGAAAGTACACTTAACAAATAACAGTCACAAAAAATAAAGAAAATCTACATTAATTTTTAAATTGCAGAGAAAAATGAAATCAAGTATCCAATAAGGAAGAGGTGTTTTGTAACATGATTAACATACAAAAAAAAGTACGGGAAAAGAAAAGAACAAACATAAACAGGTAAAAGGATTTCAGTTGTAATAAACTTTAAATAGATTAATAATTAAAAATTTTATTTACAGATAAATTATCCCAAGTCAAAGAAAAAAACACAACAAAAAGAAAGTGGATCAGCAGTAGATAAAATGAATTAAACGAAATAAAATTACGAAAATTTAATAAAAATATTCAGGAATTAATTAAAATAATGGAGAATTTAAAAAAATTGAAAAATTTTATAATTAAAAAAAGGTTTTAAAAATTGTAATTTTCTAAATTCGACAAATTAACAAACTTAACAACTTAACAAGATTGTAATAACGACGCAAACATTAATTTCTAAATCAATTTTATTCAATTTTCAGGCACTAATTCAAATAATCAAGGATTTAAAAAAAGCGTAAAAGTTTTAAAAAATGGTAAATCCGTTAAATCCCATTTAAAATAATTAAAAATTGTAAAAATTAAAAAAACCAATGTAAGGATGTTCATTCTATAAATTGGATTAATCAACAAAACTAAAAACCTAACAACTGTCTATTAACATAACAACATTGATTTTTTAAACGAATTTATTCAATTTTCATGAATTAGTCCAATTAATCGAAAATCTAAAAAAAAATGAAAAAATTTAATAATTGGAAAACCCGTTTTAAAACGTTTAATTCTAAAAGTTCGGTAAATAAAAATCCTAACAACTTAACGACTTTCTAATGACAACTCAACATTGATTTCCAATTTAATTTCACTCAATTTGCATGAAATAATGTCAAATAATTAAGGATTTAAAAGAATTTTAATATTTAGAAATTAAAAAAACTTTATTATAATTTTTCATTATTTAAATTTGGTAAATTTACAAAACTAATTAAATACTAAATAAATACTAAATTAACAAACATCACAACTTTCTAATAACATCGTACCACTGATTTCCAAAACGATTTTATTCAAGTTTAAAAAATTAATCCAAATAATCGAGAATCTAAAAAAATGTAGAAATTTAAAAATTTTTAATTCTAAAAAATCTGTAAAACAACAAACCTAACAATTTATCAACTTTTTAAGCACGACGAATCATTGATATACAAAATTATTTTACTCAGTTTTCAGGAATTAATCCAAATAATCGAAAATTTAAAAAAAAAAATAGTTTTAAAAATTGGTAAATCTGTTCTAAAGTTTTTTTATTTTTCAACTTAGGAAAATTAATAGAACTAAAAACTTATCAAGATTCTAATAACGACACAGCATTTATTTCCAAAACGATTTCACTCTATTTTCAGCAATTAATTTCAAATAATCGAAGATTTAAAAAACATAAAACTTTTTAAACTTTCTAAATCCGTTTCAAAGTTCTTAATTTTACAAATCCCCAAAAATTAACAAACTTAGCAACTTAAATCTTTATCTTCATGAATTAATCCAAATAATGGAGAATGTAACTAAACTGAAAAATATAAACATTGGAAAACCCGTTTTAATACGCTTAATTCTAAACACTGGGTAACTTAAAATCCCAAGAAGTTTCTAATAACATCGCAAAACTGGTTTCCAAAACGATTTTACTCAGCTTTTATGAATTAATCTGAAGTGATCAATAATTTAACTAAATTAGAAAATATAAAAATTGGAAAAACCATTTTCAAACTTTTATTTCCACAAATTCGGTAAATTAGCAGACTTACTATTTTCTAATAACGACACAACATT
This sequence comes from Ganaspis brasiliensis, assembly GCA_037103525.1. NCBI lineage: Eukaryota > Metazoa > Arthropoda > Insecta > Hymenoptera > Figitidae > Ganaspis > Ganaspis brasiliensis. Next base: position 620,341 of record JAZKLR010000068.1, on the reverse strand, counting down.
GATTTCCACACCAATGGCACCAAATTTAAATGAATTTATCTCAAATAATTGACAATTTTACTAAATTAAAAAATAAAAAAATTTAAATACAGTTTTAAAACGTTAAAATCTAAAAATTCGGTAAATTAACACACCTAACAACTTGCTACTTTCTAATAACGACCCAATATTGATTTCCAAATCAATGTCACCCAATTTTAATGACTTCATCTCAAATAATTGAGAATTTTACTAAATTAAAAGATAAAAAAATTTAAATACAGTTTTAAAACGTTAAAATCTAAAAATTCGATAAATTAACACACCTAACAACTTGCTACTTTCTAATAACGACCCAACATTGATTTCCAAATCAATGTCACCCAATTTTAATGAATTCATCTCAAATAATCAAGAATCTAACTAAATTAGAAAATATAAATAAAAGAATTAAATTTAAATTTAATGAAAATAATTGAGAATTGAGAAAAAAATTACAAGATGACAAAAATTATTGATTGATTATCGGAAAAAAATTCGAGAAATGTGAAGAATACTCGATGACTCGACGAAATAATAAAAAAGTTAAGGAAAAACCATAAAATTATAAGAAAATAATTAAAAATCGAAGAAAATAATTGAATATTGAAGAATGAAATTGAAAATAAAAGAATTAAATTTAAATTTGATGAAAATAATTGAGAGTTGAACGAAAAAATTAGAAGATAACAAAAATTATTGATTATTGGAAAAAAATTCGAAAAATGTGAAGAATACTCGATGACTCGACGAAATAGTTAAAAAATTAAGGAAAAACCACAAAATTATAAGAAAATAATTAAAAAGCGAAGAAAATAATTGAATATTGAAGAATGAAATTGAAAATAAAAGAATTAAATTTAAATTTAATGAAAATAATTGAGAATTGAGAAAAAAATTACAAGATGACAAAAATTATTGATTGATTATTGGAAAAAAATTCGAGAAATCTGAAGAATACTCGATGACTCGACGAAATAATAAAAAAGTTAAGGAAAAACCATAAAATTATAAGAAAATAATTAAAAATCGAAGAAAATAATTGAATATTGAAGAATGAAATTGAAAATAAAAGAATTAAATTTAAATTTAATGAAAATAATTGAGAATTGAGAAAAAAATTACAAGATGACAAAAATTATTGATTGATTATTGGAAAAAAATTCGAGAAATGTGAAGAATACTCGATGACTCGACGAAATAATAAAAAAGTTAAGGAAAAACCATAAAATTATAAGAGACTAATTAAAAATTGAAGAAAATAATTGAATATTGAAGAATGACATTAAAAATAAAAGAATTAAATTTAAATTTAATGAAAATAATTGAGAATTGAACGAAAAAATTAGAAGATGCCCAAAATTTAAAACGTTTCATTCTAAAAATTCGGTAAATTAACACACCTAAAAACTTGCTACTTTCTAATAGCGACCCAACATTGATTTCCAAATCAATATCAACAATTTTAATGAATTCATCTCAAATAATCAAGAATTTTACTAAATTAAAAAAAAAAAAAAACTTTTAATTCTTAATATTCGGTAAATTAACACACCAAACAACTTGCTACTTTCTAATAACGACCCAACATTGATTTCCAAATCAATGTTACCCAATTTTAATAAATTCATCTCAAATAATCAAGAATTTAACTAAATTAGAAAATATAAAAATGGGCAAAACGATTTTCAAAATTTCATTTCTATAAATTCGGTAAATTAGCAGACTTACTATTTTTTAATAACGACACAACATTGATTTCCACACCAATGGCACCAAATTTTGATGAATATATCTTAAATAATCGAGAATTTAACTAAATTAAAAAGTATAAAAATTGAAAAAACAGTTTTAAAACGTTTCATTCTAAAAATTTGGTAAATTAACACACCTAACAACTGGCTACTTTCTAATAACGACCCACCATTGATTTCCAAATCAATGTCACCCAATTTTCATGTATTTATCTCAAATAATTGAGAATTTTACTAAATTAAAAAATATAAAACTTTAAAAATGAGTTTTAAAACGTTACATTCTAAAAATGCGGTAAATTAACACACCTAACAACTTGCTACTTTCTAATAACGACCCAACATTGATTTCCAAATCAATTTCAGCCAATTTTCATGTATTTATCTCAAATAATTGAGAATTTTACTAAATTAAAAAATATAAAACTTTAAAAATGAGTTTTAAAACGTTACATTCTAAAAATGCGGTAAATTAACACACCTAACAACTTGCTACTTTCTAATAACGATCCAACATTGATTTCCAAATCAATGTCACCAAATTTTCATGTATTCATCTCAAATAATTGAGAATTTTACTAAATTAAAAAATATAAAAATTTAAAAAACAGTTTTAAACGTTAAATTCTAAAAATTCGGTAAATTAACACACCTATCAACTTGCTACTTTCTAATAACGACCCAACATTGATTTCCAAATCAATGTCACCCAATTTTTATGTGTTCATCTCAAATAATTGAGAATTTTACTAAATTAAAAAATATAAACATTTAAAAAACAGTTTTAAAACGTTAAATTCTACAAATTCGGTAAATTAGCAGACTTACTATTTTCTAATAACGACACAACATTGATTTCCAAATCAATTTCAGCCAATTTTCATGTATTCATCTCAAATAATTGAGAATTTTACTAATTTAAAAAATATAAACATTTCAAAAACAGTTTTAAAACGTTAAATTCTAAAAATTCGGTAAATTAATACACCTATCAACTTTCTATTTTCTAATAACGACACAACATTGATTTCCAAATCAATTTCAGCCAATTTTCATGTATTCATTTCAAATAATTGAGAATTTTACTAATTTAAAAAATATAAACATTTAAAAAACAGTTTTAAAACGTTAAGTTCTACAAATTCGGTAAATTAGCAGACTTACTATTTTCTAATAATGACACAACATTGATTTCCAAATCAATTTCAGCCAATTTTCATGTATTCATCTCAAATAATTGAGAATTTTACTAATTTAAAAAATATAAACATTTCAAAAACAGTTTTAAAACGTTAAATTCTAAAAATTCGGTAAATTAACACACCTATCAACTTGCTACTTTCTAATAACGACCCAACATTGATTTCCAAATCAATGTCAGACAATTTTCATGTGTTCATCTCAAATAATTGAGAATTTTACTAAATTAAAAAATATAAAACTTAAAAAAAGAGTTTTAAAACGTTTCATTCTAAAAATGCGGTAAATTAACACACCTAACAACTTGCTACTTTCTAATAACGACCCAACATTGATTTCCAAATCAATGTCACCCAATTTTTATGTATTCATCTCAAATAATTAAGAATTTTACTAAATTAAAAAATATAAAAATTTAAAAAACAGTTTGAAAACGTAAAATTCTAAAAACTCGGTAAATTAACACACCTAACAACTTGCTACTTTCTAATAACTACCCAACATTGATTTCCAAATCAATGTCACCCAATTTTCATGAATTCATCTCAAATAATCAAGAATTTAACTAAATTGGAAAATATAAAAATTGGCAAAACCATTTTCAAACTTTTATTTCTACAAATTCGGTAAATTAGCAGACTTACTATTTTCTAATAACGACACAATATTGATTTCCAAATCAATGTCAGCCAATTTTCATGTATTCATCTCAAATAATTGAGAATTTTACTAAATTAAAAAATATAAAAATTTTAAAAACAGTTTTAAAACGTTAAATTATAAAATTTCGGTAAATTAACACACCTAACAACTTGCTACTTTCTAATAACGACCCACCATTGATTTCCAAATCAATATCACCCAATTTTTATATATTCATCTCAAATAATTAAGAATTTTACTAAATTAAAAAATATAAAAATTTGAAAACAGTTTTAAAAAGTTAAATTCTAAAAATTCGGTAAATTAACACACCTAAAAACTTGCTACTTTCTAATAACGACCCAACATTGATTTCCAAATCAATGTCACCCAATTTTAATGACTTCATCTGAAATAATTGAGAATTTTACTAAATTAAAAAAAAAAAAAAAACTTTTAATTCTTAATATTCGGTAAATTAACACACCTAACAACTTGCTATTTTTTAATAACGACCCAACATTGATTTCCAAATCAATGTCACCCAATTTTTATGAATTCATCTCTAATAATCAAGGATTTAAAAAATTTTTATGTTTAGAAATTTAAAAACTTTATTATAATTCTTCTATCTTTAAATGTAGGAAATTTACAAAACTATAAACATAAGAACTTTGTAATGACATCGCAAGACTGATTACTGTGCGTTGAAAACTATGATCATATCATACTTTAAAACCTAATATCCTTAACATGAAAATATTAAACAACTTGACTACTGTCTTATTTTAGCATATGAAAACATTAATGTGGAAGCGTTTTAAATTATCGGAATATAATTGTGTCACTAACTGAGAAATAATTATCATTTTAATAATCAGTCCAGAAACCATTTTTGTCTAGAACGCTATTTAAACGTCGAGGCATTGAGTAAATGCAATTAGCAACGAGGTGTGGTCGTTTTCTCAAGTCGTTTTAAGATCGATGGATAAGATTCACAAGTGCTGCTCGTGTTCGATTTTCTCCCGAACGCCAATTTCGGATCATGTATCCCCAAATATTTTCGGTACCGTTTAGCCATATTTTATTCCTTCACTATGTTAGAAGTGAGCAACAAATTCTGAATTGATTCGGATTTTTCTGAAAATTCATAACAAAAAAATTTAATATCAAACAAAATTATTTTCTTTTGTCAATCAAAGAATTTTTTGTGTTTCAGGTACTGACATTGTTACAAGTTAATGTTATTTGAACAAAAAATTTTTAATTAATGAAAATAATTTCGATAGCTTATATAGTATTCTTTAAGATGTGCTTTACTTAAATTTAATAAACTTTACCACCTTTGTGTAAAAAATTATTGAAAAAACATGCGTTTACACGAGTTTCCCCCCTTCAAATAAAATAGTTTTGTTTTTCAAATATCAAGAAAACTTTTGTTAAGAGAAGTTAATATTTTTCTATATCAATTTTTAAAATTGCATGTTTTTATTATACTTTATAATTTACCTTTTATAATCGAATTAAAATTATCCAAATCTTTTTCGGGTAAATAATCCACAATCATGCTGGCGCAATCATAATGAAGATGGGTGATGTTTATCAAATTATCAACAGCTTTTTTCGCTTTAAGAGTCAGCCTATTTGCTTTTACAAAGGGGTGAATTATCAAAGAATCAAAAATTTTAAGCTCTTCGGAAACTTTTAGCTGGGAAAGTTTTGCATCAAGCGAGTCTTTAAATTTTGAGCCTTGCAGAACTTTTGCAATTTCTCGAGGATTTAATTTTGAAAGCGAGCAAATGGTGAATTTGTTTTCGTCCATAATAATTTGATTTATAAAATTTTTCAGTCTTAGAGTCAGGGCTTTGAAAACACCAAACTTTTCTTTTAACCTTTCAAATTCTTCTTTTAAATTGATATGCTTAGATATGGTTTCATCATAAGTGACAAGTACAAAAGATAAATAGATCATTTCTTTAACTGTGGGCTCCACATTAATACTCAATAAGTATTGAATAACATCAAGGCAGTATTCTAATATTTTCTTCGAATTATTTTCCCCTTCTATTAACCGCATACTCAGTATAGTAAAAATTGTTTCGTTTGTTAACTCTGAATATCCATCAATATTTATTCCAACCTCCACAGCCTGCCTGATGAAATCTATTGACTTATTGCACAAAACCATAGTTTGGAATAGTGTAAATCCATTTACGCAGATTCCTAAATCACTGCAATGCGTTCCGAGTAATGTTTGGATACGAGTTATTGGAAAATCAAATTTTATGCCATAAAATATGGCTAGAGTAACTACATTGTAGTCATCGTCAAACTGGTCACCATTATCCATAAGGTATTCGTTAATTAAATTCGAATCATTTAGTTCTGATAGTTTCAAGATCCGTTCAACGTGAGAATCCTCAACATAATCCTCAGTGCAAATTAAGTTGGTGAACCTACAAATTAATTTACTATGAATAAACTGCATTTAGTACACTAAATTTTTATTTGATAGAATTTAGATGGGTAATTTCCTACATAAAGTAAAAAAAAGTTTGGACGGTGTGGAACCCCTCGGTTTTGGTACGAGTGTAACTCGTATTTGCCCGATTTTTAATTTTTTTTTTTTTTTTTTGCAATGAAAAACAAAGTAACTGATTTAACAGTTACAAAGTAACTGATTTAAGCTTCCTCTATGAGAAAGCAAATTATTTGCTTACCTGGAAGCAAACTGTTCATGAAATGATGAACATAATTTTCACCTAGTTTATTATTTTTCCAATCTTCAATTATTTCTATTATTTTAAAATTCTTTTCTCAAATTTTTAATTTATTCAATTATATTTCAATAGATTTCCTGAATTTTCAGTCCATCTCAGATTTCAATTATTTTCTTTAATTTACAATTATTTTTAACATTTTTTATTTTACCCTACAATTCAATTTTATTTGAATTATTATTTCATTATTTTCATGAACAGTCAATTATTTAAATCAAATTTCAATTATTTTTCTTACTTATTAAATATTTCCATTATTTTTCAATTAATTTCCAAAACTTGCCATTATTTTTTTACATTCTAACTTCTTTCATCATTTTTTCCTTGTGTTTATCCCTTTTCAGTTAGTTTATTAAATTTCAAAAATGTTTTGTAATTTATCAGTTATTTTTTATAAATTTTATTTATTTCCTTTCATTTTCAATTATTTCTGTAATACTGTTCTATAATATCTGTTGATTAGAATATGATTTTAAAATAATTAAATTCATAATTTAAAATGAAAGATCATTGTATTTTATTCGTTGAATTTAAATTGATCATTTAAAAAAAATAATTGAAATTTAAGATTAATAATTGAAGATTATTATTATTAAAGTAAATGAAATAAAAAAAAAAATTTTAATTAAAAAAAAAGGGGGGGGGGAATTCCGAAATTACAGAAATAATTGAAAATTGAAGACAGTAATTGAAAATGAAGAAAATATTTGAGAATTGAAGAAAAAATCGACAATTGAGAGGAACAATTATTGAAAAAAATTACAGAACATATATCAAACTAAGGGAAGTAATTGATAAATGACAAAAATAATGATAAACTTTTAAAAATAATTGGAATTTAAGATATATAATTGAAAATTTAAGAGCATGTGATGGAGAATGACGTCAAATTGATCACGTGACCCAAAGTCAAAATTTCTCAGAGGTTTTTCTCTTAAACTACTGAATATTTTTATATGAAACTTTGTAGAATTATTTAGAATATGATCTGGAACGGCTCTCTGACCCTAATTTAATTTAATTTTGTCAAGAAATTAATTTTTTTAATTTTTTCTGATTTTGAGTAATTTTTAAAAATTAATTTTTTGTCATAATAAAATAAAATTAAGGTCAGAGAGCCATTTCAGGTCAAATTTTAGGTAATTCTACGAAGTTTCATTCAAAAATATTCAGTAGTTAAAGAGAAAAACCGCTGAGAAATTTTGACTTTGGGTCACGTGACTGTTGACGACATTCTCCATCACATGCTCTTAAGAAATTAATTACAAAACACCTAAATGAATTAAACATTTGAAAAAAATTGAAAAATTCTGAAATCAATTAAAAATGGTTTTTAATTAATTGAAATTTGAAATAACAGGGTGGCCACAAAACTTAATTTATAAATTTCCCTGACATTTCCCTGACATTTTCCTGACTTTTCTCTGACATAAAAATTTTATTATAATTAATAAATGAATAGCTAAAATAAAATAAAATTTTACTTTATTCTTGAAAGCAGGGATAAATAAAAAACATAATTTTTTACATTAAAAAATCAGATTTAAAAAAAAAAATTTATCAGATTTTTTGGATTTAAAAGAGATTTTTTTCTACATTTATGTATAAAAAATTATCAAATATTTGTTTTAAAGTAGATTATTTTTTAAACTTAGAACATTTAATGAAAAAATTACTGAAATATTTTATCAAAATCAAATAAATTATGAATAATTTAGAAAAAAATTAATCTAAGTCTTATAAGAACACAAGATTAAGAAAATTAAGGAAAAAATAAATTATTATAAAAACAAAATATAAAAATGTATAGAAATTAAAAAACTGTTAAAAAAAGGAGAATATTTTTTAAAATAAAAAAATTATTGACACTATTAAGAAAAGTAGAGAAAAATTTTAATTACAAATTTTAAACAATTAAACAAATAAATAAAAAGATAAATTCGAAAAAACATTAAACTATTCCTTACAAAAGGAAAAAAGTTTTGTTAAAGATAGCAAAACCAAAAAATCCTTTAAAAGTTAAAGAAAAAATGTTGAATAATATTAATAAAGAATACATTTTTGAAAAATTTGAAAAAAGAGAATTAAAAGAAAAATATCCTAAATAGAAAAAGAATATTAAAATTTGCAAATTAAGAATTTACATAAAAGAAAATAAATCAAAAAAGCCCTTTAAAAAATAGAAAATTAAGAATCATTAAAAAAATGTTGATAAAAGTATCGAATAAATGTTCCCAAAAATTCAAAAATAAAGGATAAATATTAAATAATTTCAATGACGGGAAAATATTTCAAAGAAGTAGGTAGAAAAATGATGGCAAAATTAAAAAAGTAATTGAAATGCTGGGAATGATAAAAAAATTTGGGAGAGTTCAACAAATGAAACAACAATGAAAAAATGGAGAATTTTTTTTTAATTAGCAAACTATAAAAACATTACAAAAATGAAAGCCCTTTAGTAATAATTAACTAAAAAATAAGCAGTAATGTAAATAATTTAAAAACATGTAAATTGGTAAATAAAAAATCTACATAAGAAACAAATCCTTCAATGATTAAAAAGTTAGAGAAAAAAAATGTTGTTTATAATATTTTCGACTTGAAACGATTCCAACAACGATTTTCGAAAAATCAAGAAAATCTAAAAATGTTATGAAAGAATAAGTAAGTTCACAAAAAAATTGGCAAAATTTAAAAATAAAATGTGGAATAGATTTTCAACAAATGAAGCGAATTTTATTTTTAATATGAAAATAACTAAATAATTCAACGAAAAGAAAAGTTCATTGAACGTTATACAAAATTGTGATGTAAAATAATATTAAATAATTTGCATAAAGAGAAGAAAATTAGACAAAATTCTAAAATAGAAAGGAAAATGCTAACAAAAAATATCATAAGCAATACAAGATTTCAAAAAAGTTAAATCTCATAAAAATATTAATTAATGTGTATTAAAATATTGATTAATTGAATTTTCAATAAATTAAAATATAAGTTAATTTATTTAGAAGTTATTAAAACTTTTATGACATTCTTTATGCACATAAAATTTGCCCTTTCTGAGAGAATGACCCATAAATATACATAAAATTATTTTATAAAGGAAAATTTAAAAATCTAGTGATTGAGTGGAATTTCACTGATTTAATTGAAGAAAGTAAATTTCCCTGACAAAAGTATATTTTCCCTGACAATTCCCTGACTTCCCTGACACCGTGGCCACCCTGAATAATTAATGAAAATGTTAGTAAATCAGTTAAAAACTAATTTTAAAAAATATAAATTGGAGAAAAATTGAAAAATTAAAGAAATCGATTTATAAATTATGGAAATAATTGGAAAATAATACAAATAACTGAGATTTGAGATAAATAAATTAAAAACCTAGAAAGAGTACGAAAAATAATTTTCAAAATTATATAAATAATTTAAAATTAAAGAAAATTAATTAAGTTTTGAAAAATAAGTGATAAAAGTACAAAACATTTTTGAAATTTAATAAAATAGCTAAAAAATTATGACAAAAATTAGAATTTAAAATAATAATTCAAAGTTTTGGAAATTAATTGAAAAATAATAAAAATATTTAATAAGTAGACAAAATAACTTAATTTGAATAAAATAATTGAAATTTGATGAAAATAATTGCAATTTATGAAATTAATGAAATAATAATACAAATAAGTAAGAACTGTAGGAAAAAATTATAAAATTATAAAAGTAATTGAAAATTGAGGAAATAATAAAAATTTAAAAAAGATTGAAAATTTCTAGATACCTTGACTTTAAATATATTTTCATGAAAGGTAGGGGATTTTAGGGTAAAATTTTCTAAATAGAAGACTTTTAAGGGACATTTAGGAGAAATAGGGGACTCCTGTGAAGCCTGACAAAATAAATTGTGTCAAATGAAAGTTCGATCAAATAATAAAATTATGCTAAACAGAAATTTTATATCTTTTTCTCTCACAAGCTTGCATCCGCGTTATTTGGTCTGTATTTGTTCGTGGGTATATTAAGTTTACATTTTATAGCATTTTTTTCTAAATTCCCTGACATTTCCCTGACTTGTGGCAACCCCGATCATGTTCCTCATAATTATTTCCAGCTCAAAGATGACAAAGAATGACAGATCATACAAAATAATCGATTTAAAAAAAAAGAAAAAATAGTAAAACGCTTAAATGTTCTTATATTCTTTTAAATTCAACTATAAAAAGTAGGTATTATTGTTAGAGCAAAAATATCACAAATTGTTGAAAACAATGGAAATAAAAGAGAAATTTAACAAAATCAATCGCTTTAATTTTATTAAAGCTGAACTATAAGAAAATATCAATTTTAGAAAAAATGAAGCATTTTCTTTGAGAATAGTCAAAAGATGCAACATTCTTCTTATATATTTTTACCTCAACTGTGAAGAAGATTTACCATTTTGAAAAAACAGTAGATTTTTTAAATTTTTCGAAATTTTTGATAAAAATTGCGAAGTAGTTAAACGCTTTATTTTTTCCACGTTTTAACTGTAAAATGATTAAAACATCATCGTTTACAATCATAATTCGAGTAAAAAAAAAAGAACTGAAAACAGGAAAAATGCATTAATTTTTTTAAATTTCTAGCTTATCTGTTAAGAAAGAGGTTTTACTACAAACACTTAAATCATTCGTTCTTAAAAATTGTATTTTCGTTATATTATTGATTTCTTGTTATTTTTATGAAAATTTCTTAAATGTTTGAGGGTTATAATTCTATTGCTAAGTAATACATAAATTTATGAAATACTTTTTTTCTAGAAATAAAATAGAACTAGAAAATTATTATAACTAATATAAATATACAATTTATATATTTATGGGTCACTTACATAATTGTTTTATCAAATACGTTAATGAAGAAAGTTTTTCAACGTCTACGAAAGTGAATTTTCAGTATTCGCGAGTTCAACAATTTTCATTTGTTTTTCATCTCCATACATTTAAGTGACTTGAGTGTGTGTTGTTTTAAATCTCATTGAAAAAGGTTGAATTTAAAAACTAGCGCCCGAAATATAAATAATAAAAATATTGTCTATAAATTCAATTAACTTCAAAATTTAATTGGGCGTAGGAAAGCAATTCATTTTTTTTCAATAGAATTTTGATTTTCGTCGACAAAATTACAATTTCTTAATAAAAATCATTTCATTAACCAAAAAAATGGTCCAATGTATAACTTTTATTAAATATTCAGCTAAACGATAGTGGCAAATCATAGTTTAAACAAAAAACTCTATTTTCTAAAGTTTTTAAATTTTTAAGTTTTTCTTTGTATAAAGCAAATTACGATTCTAACTAAAAAACCGATATTTACAAGAAAATCTAACAATGAAAATACGTATTGTTTTCACTAAATGTTTTGCTTAACGGTAAGGATAAATCATGGCTTAAGGGGTCATTCCCATATTACGTGATAGAAATTGTAGCCTATTTGAACCCCCTGCCCCTACATCATATTTTTTCTATTATTAAAAAATTTAATTTCCATGGACTGTGATATTTTCCCTATCCCACTCACATCCTTAAAAAGATCACGTAATATGTGAATGACCCCCAAACAAAAAGTCAATTTTAAAAAAAAAATTTAGAAGAATTTCAATTTTTAAAAAATGATTTGTGTTTGCAGTTCAAAGATGAAAAAAGTCCCCAATGAGTAAAAAAAAGTAATTAATTGTCGAATGATAAAAATGAGTAACATATTCTGGTCATCCATAAAAAAACCATCGTTTAACCAAACAAATTGATTTTTAAAAATTTTTGAAGTATTGCACATTATTTGAATGAAAGTTGAGAATAAACGAAAGCTTCATTTGGTTAGCTCATTTCATTACATTGTTAGCTTATAACGATGAAAAAAAATTCACAGTTAAAATAAAAAAATCAATTTTCTAAAAGTTATTATGTATTTTAAATTTTCTAAAAAAAAAAAAAGAAATAAAATTGCAAATTCATCATGTTTTGTTCGAAACAATGGATTTAAAAAGAAATTTAAAAATTGTATCGCCATTTTATCATGAAAAGTCTATTTTTCAAAAAGTTTTGAATTTTTGAATAGAAGTTGAAAAATTGTCGAATATATTATTTTTATTTATTAACAATTATTATTTGTCCGCATTAAATGTCAAAAATATGTGACTAAAATTTTTCATAATTCTTAGATTTTAGTCATGAAAACCAAACTCGAATTTGACAGGTGATTGTTTTTTTCTCTATAAAATGTGTTCTGTCAAACATAACCGTTAATTGAAATAAACGTTTTAAAATGGACACCAATCTGTTAAAATTATTTTTAGTTGAATTAAAAAAATTTCCATTTATTTACGATAAGAAAATAACGACTTATCAAAATGTAAAAGGCCGCCAGCATTATATTGATGCATTTACTTTAATTGCAGCGGAAATAATTGAAAAAGAAAAGAAATATTTCTACATTAAACGTAAATATGAAAATAAATTGTTATTATTAAAATATTTTAATTATTGTTTTTACACAACAATTATTAACTTCAATATATTATTTAATTTGTAGCAACTGAATTGGAAGGATTGTGGAAAAAGGAGAAAGCTAAATATTATACCAAGTTAAGAAAAGGAAATAAAATGAGTAGTGAAGACAGAGCATATGTAAAATTATTCGAATTTTACAGAGAATTCTTAAATGACCATAGTAACAAAAGCAAAAAAATTGTAACGATATAGATAATTATTTATTAATTGAATTAAGAAACAAGTTAATTAAATGAAATTATTAATAATTATAATTATAAATTTTCGACTTGTTAACTTGGGAGTTTGTTTTTCTCCAAAACTTCATTTCTGTCGTTAGGTCCTTTTTAACTGTCCAAGTCACAAATGTTTTCAACGAATATCTGTCATTTTGTTTCAAATAATTGAAAGCAAATAAATAAAATAAAAAATGTAATGCACAATTATTTATTTTAAAAAATTAATTTAAAAAATAATTTTTCTAAGAAACGAAGATATAATCACAACAGAAGCTTTAAGAAATATTTAATCAACAACAATAAAAAAAATCCGACAAGTGCGAGCTACACTCGATTTATACACTCGTATAAATCGAGGGTTCCTCGAGGGAATATATATATTATGTTTCGATGATAAAACTACAAAGATTTAAAACTTTATTTTTCATCACCTAATTTTTTTACTCCATTGAAACAAAAAGTACAATATTTCTTCTTTGATTCACAAAAAGCATTTCAGTTTTTCTTTGGCAACGTTATTACAATAAAGTCCCGTCATGTTCGCAATAATTTTGTTATAAAATTTAGGTAAAACTGCACCATTCTACCAAGATTCATAAGAATCGGTAAAATAACATGAGTTTGAGGGGGGCGGGTGTGAACCGGGTATTTTTTACAAAAATATTGTTTACTTTCTTGACAACGCTATATTAATCACTTCTAATCATGTTTTTGATTTAATTTATTGAATCTACTCGCAAAAATACGTGAGGATACCAAAAATGAACACAATCGGTCAAATAGTTTTCGTTTAAAAAACAGACAAAATTGTAAGTGTGAAAAAACGAAACCAACGGGGTTCCGTATACGAAGAGTTCGTACGGAACCCCGTTGGTTTCGTTTTTACTAATATTACTGGAAATAAAAAAATTCCGTTAAATTCACTTTATTAAATTTTTAGTGTTGTATTATTTTTCTAGATATTATTTATGCATGCATGCATTTATTTATTTTTCAATTTTTATTTTTCATTATATTTTTCGGGAGAATAGTTTAAAAATTTTGTTCTTTCAAACAGCTTCAAATACATGTATACACACATACAACTGACTTGAATCCATGGTGACGAAAAACAAATGAAAATTGTTGAATTCACAAATACTGAAAATTAACATTTCGCAGAGGTTGAAAAACATTTTTCATCGAATTGTTTAATAAATCATTTACGTAAGTAATCCACAAATACGTGCCCAACAACGTGCAAAAAATATTAACATTCAGAAAAGCCAAAAATTTGAGAAAATTAATACATTTGATTTTTCCTTTTAAAGAATAATGTTTTTTCATTTTTCAGTTAAAAATGTGTGAAAAATAATATTTCTATTATATACTCTACTAGAGATTTCTGAAAATGGCAGCGCGTCATCGATTTGCAAATTTATCAGGTAAACATTTTTTATTCATTAAAAAAAAAGAAATTGTAGCATAGTTGTTATAATTTAGAACAATCGAGTCTTAAATTCTTTTTATAAGCATCCATAAGCGTAACTAGGATATTTTGAAGGGGGGGGGGGGCTTCGCTCGCCGACCCTCCTATTTAAATAAAAATTGTTTTACTTCTAAAATATTGGATTTATTGAATAATAATAAAAGTTTTAATAAAGATTTTAATTTCCGTCAGTTATTTATTTATTTAAAAAGTGGAAAAATAATTTTAAAAAAAGAATTAATAATATGACATGATGTAACTTTTTTCAAAAACTCCACATAAAATTTCGAAAAAACTCGACAATTTTTTTTGCGAAAATTTCATCAATTATGAATTATTTTCATGAAATCTCAAATCAAATCTTCAATTATTTTCATAAATTCTCAATTTTCCCTTTCAATTTTCAATTATTTACTTTAATATTTAATCATTCTTAACTTTATTAAATTACTTTCTGCAAATTTCAATTCAATTCTTCAGTTTTTAATTATTTTCTTCAAACTGAATAATTCTTGGCTTTTTTCAATAATTTTTCAATTAACAATTATTTTATTTAAATTTAAATTCAATTGTTTAATTATTTTCTTCGAATTTCAACTCCTTTCTTCAATTTTCAAATATTTTCTTCAATGTCCAATACTTCACAGGTTTCTTCAAATGTTTTTTTCAATTATCAATTATCTTGTAATTTTTTTTTTCAATTCTCAGTCATTTTCATCAAATTTAAATTTAATTCTTATATTTTCAATGTCATTCTTCAATATTCAATTATTTTCTTCAATTTTTAATTAGTCTCTCATAATTTTATGGTTTTTTATTAACTTTTTTATTATTTCGTCGAGTCATCGAGTATTCTTCACATTTCTCGAATTTTTTTCCAATAATCAATCAATAATTTTTGTCATCTTGTAATTTTTTTCTCAATTCTCAATTATTTTCATTAAATTTAAATTTAATTCTTTTATTTTCAATTTCATTCTTCAATATTCAATTATTTTCTTCGATTTTTAATTATTCTCTTATAATTTTTTAGTTTTTTCCTTAATTTTTTAACTATATCGTCGAGTCATCGAGTATTCTTCACATTTTTCGAATTTATTTCCAATAATCGATCAATAATTTTTGTCATTTTGTAATTTTTTTCTCAATTCTCAATTATTTTCTTTAAATTTAAATTTAATTTTTTTATTTTCAATTTCATTCTTCAATATTCAATTATTTTCTTCGATTTTTAATTAGTCTCATATAATTTTATGGTTTTTCCTAAACTTTTTTATTATTTCGTCGAGTCATCGAGTATTCTTTACGCTTTTCGAATTTTTTTCGAATAATCAATAATTTTTGTTATCTTCTAATTTTTTCGTTCAACTTTCAATTATTTTCATCAAATTTAAATTTAATTCTTTTATTTTCAATGTCATTCTTCAATATTCAATTATTTTCTTCAATTTTTAATTAGTCTCTTATAATTTTATGGTTTTTCCTTAACTTTTTTATTATTTCGTCGAGTCATCGAGTATTCTTTACATTTCTCAAATTTTTTGCCAATAATCAATCAATAATTTTTGTCATCTTGTAATTTTCTTCTCAATTCTCAATTATTTTCATTAAATTTAAATTTAATTCTTTTATTTTCAATTTCATTTTTCAATATTCAATTATTTTCTTCGATTTTTAATTATTCTCTTATAATTTTATGGTTTTTCCTTAACTTTTTTATTATTTCGTCGAGTCATCGAGTATTCTTCACATTTCTCGAATTTTTTTCCAATAATCAATCAATAATTTTTGTCATCTTGTAATTTTTTTCTCAATTCTCAATTATTTTCATTAAATTTAAATTTAATTCTTTTATTTTCAATTTCATTCTTCAATATTCAATTATTTTCTTCGATTTTTAATTAGTCTCTTATAATTTTACGGTTTTTCCTTAATTTTTTAACTATTTCGTCGAGTCAACGAGTATTCTTCACATTTTTCCAATTTTTTTCCAATAATCAATAATTTTTGTCATCTTCTAATTTTTTCGTTCAACTCTCAATTATTTTCATCAAAATTAAATTAAATTCTTTTATTTTCAATTTCATTTTTCAATATTCAATTATTTTCTTCGATTTTTAATTTTTTTCTTATAATTTTATGGTTTTTCCTTAATTTTTTAACTATTTCGTCGAGTCATCGAGTATTCTTCACATTTTTCGAATTTTTTTCCAATAATCAATAATTTTTGTCATCTTCTAATTTTTTCGTTCAACTCTCAATTATTTTCATTAAATTTAAATTTAATTCTTTTATTTTCAATTTCATTCTTCAATATTCAATTATTTTCTTCGATTTTTAATTATTTTCTTATAATTTTATGGTTTTTCCTTAACTTTTTTATTATTTCGTCGAGTCATCGAGTATTCTTCACATTTCTCGAATTTTTTTCCAATAATCAATCAATAATTTTTGTCATCTTGTACTTTTTTTCTCAATTCTCAATTATTTTCATTAAATTTAAATTTTATTCTTTTATTTTCAATTTCATTCTTCAATATTCAATTATTTTCTTCGATTTTTAATTATTCTCTTATAATTTTTTAGTTTTTCCCTTAATTTTTTAACTATATCGTCGAGTCATCGAGTATTCTTCACATTTTTCGAATTTATTTCCAATAATCGATCAATAATTTTTGTCATTTTGTAATTTTTTTCTCAATTCTCAATTATTTTCTTTAAATTTAAATTTAATTTTTTTATTTTCAATTTCATTCTTCAATATTCAATTATTTTCATCGATTTTTAATTAGTCTCATATAATTTTATGGTTTTTCCTAAACTTTTTTATTATTTCGTCGAGTCATCGAGTATTCTTTACGCTTTTCGAATTTTTTTCGAATAATCAATCATTTTTGGCATCTTGTAATTTTTTTTCAATTCTCAATTATTTTCATCAAATTTAAATTTAATTCTATCATTTTCGTTTCCATTCTTGATTATTCAATTATTTTTGTCATCTTTTGTAATTTTTTTCCAATCCTTAATTATTTTCTTCAAATTGAAATTTAATTCTTTCATTTTCAATTTATTTATTCAATTCTCAATTACTTTCGTTAATTTTTTATTTTTAAATACTCAAATAAAAATAAATTGACTACCCATAAACATAAAACAATTAGATGGGTTGAAATTTCAGCAGTCCCTCCTCTAAAATGAACAATAATAAAATACTCCTATTCTTTCTTTTTAGTGGTGGAAAGAAGCAGAATCGTAACATTACACGAAACGGGCCATGATTTTCACGAAATTGCGAATATTGTCAACTGCTCAGTAAAAACGGTGCGATTGTGGGTACGAAGTCATGAAGCTGGCGGAGATGCATCCTTGAGGGACCACAGAAAGTTCAATGGACGCAAGCGTAAAAGTACTGCTTTAGAAGATGATCAAATAAGAGATCATATTGTTCACGGCAATCCGTTTGCCCCAGCAGTGACAATAAGGAACGAAGTTTTACAGAATGTTTCTCCTTGGACTGTTAGAAGACGCCTAGCGGAAATTGAATTTGTTAGCAGAAGACCAGAAAAAAAAACAGCATTAACTCTTCATCATCGCGAAGAAAGAGTGGGCTACGCGCTTCAGTATTACAGCGAAGATGAAGAGTTTTGGAGAAACGCTGTATGCATGGATGAAAAAACATTTTCAACATCAGAAGATGGTCGTCGAATGGTATGGCGACCCAGAGGAGAAAGGCTGAATCCTGACTTTGTTGCTCAATTCCAGCATAGTGGAAGAATTACTTGCGGCTTCTGGGGTTTCATAACCACAGTCGGGGTAGGCGAAATCGTAGAAATAAATGCTAGAATGAACGCCGAACAATATGTGTACATTTTAGAACACAATTTTTTACGAAATGTACGTAGACTTCTACCTGCAAACGAATTCGAGGAACTCAAAGTCATTGAAGACAGTAGTGCTGTTCATCGCGCGGGTTTAACCCGGCAATGGTATGAGCGTCACCCAGAAATCACTCGTCTTCCACATCCGCCCAAATCGCCAGATCTAAACGGTATCGAAAATATTTGGGGATACATGATCCGAAATTGGCGTTCGGGAGAAGATCGAACACGAGCAGCACTTGTGAATCATGTCCATCGATCTTGGAACGACTTGAGAGGAAGACCACACCTCGTTGCTAATTGCATTTACTCAATGCCTCGACGTTTAAATAGCGTTCTAGACAAAAATGGTTTCTGGACTGATTATTAAAATGATAATTATTTCTCAGTTATTGACACAATTATATTCCGATAATTTAAAACGCTTCCACATTAATGTTTTCATATGTTAAAATAAGACAGTAGTCAAGTTGTTTAATATTTTAATGTTAACGATATTAGGTTTTAAAGTATGATATGATCATACTTTTCAACGCACAGTAATCAGTCTTGCGATGTCATTACAAAGTTCTTATGTTTATAGTTTTGTAAATTTCCTACATTTAAAGATAGAAGAATTATAATAAAGTTTTTAAATTTTAAACATAAAATTTTGTTAAATCCTTGATTATTAGAGATGAATTCATAAAAATTGGGTGACATTGATTTGGAAATCAATGTTGGGTCGTTATTAAAAAATAGCAAGTTGTTAGGTATGTTAATTTACCGAATATTTAGAATTAAACGTTTTAAAACTGTTTTTTCAATTTTTATATTTTTTACTTTATTTAAATTCTCGATTATTTGAAATGAATTCATTAAAATTGGGTGACACTGATTTGGAAATCAATAGTGGATCGTTATTAGAAAGTAGCAAGTTGTTAGGTGTGTTAATTTACCGAATTTTTAGAATGTATCATTTTAAAACTGTTTTTTCAATTTTTATACTTTTTAATTTAGTAAAATTCACAATTATTTGAGATGAATACATGAAATTTGGGTGACATTGATTTGGAAATCAATGTTGGGTCGTTATTAGAAAGTAGCAAGTTGTTAGGTGTGTTAATTTACCGAATTTTTAGAATTTAACGTTTTAAAACTGTTTTTTCAATTTTTATACTTTTTAATTTAGTAAAATTCACAATTATTTAAGATGAATACATGAAAATTTAGTGACATTGATTTGGAAATCAACGTTGGGTCGTTATTAGAAAGTAGCAAGTTGTTAGGTGTGTTAATTTACCGAATTTCTAGATTTTAACGTTTTAAAACTGTTTTTTCAATTTTTTTATTTTTTAATTTAGTGAAATTCTCAATTATTTGAGATGAATTCATTAAAATTGGGTGACATTGATTTGGAAATCAATGTTGGGTCGTTATTAGAAAGTAGCAAGTTGTTAGGTGTGTTAATTTACCGAATTTTTAGAATGAAACGTTTTAAAACTGTTTTAAAACTGTTTTTTAAATTTTTTTATTTTTTAATTTAGTAAAATTCTTAATTATTTGAGATAAATTCATTAAAATTCGGTGCCATTGGTGTGGAAATCAATGTTGTGTCGTTATTAGAAAATAGTAAGTCTGCTAATTAACCGAATTTGTAGAAATAAAAGTTTCAAAATCGTGTTGCCAATTTTTATATTTTCTAATTTAGTTAAATTATTGATTATTTGAGATGAATTCATTAAAATTGTTGATATTGATTTGGAAAACAATGTTGGGTCGCTATTAGAAAGTAGCAAGTTGTTAGGTGTGTTAATTTACCGAATTTTTAGAATGAAACGTTTTAAATTTTTGGCATCTTCTAATTTTTTCGTTCAATTCTCAATTATTTTCATTAAATTTAAATTTAATTCTTTTATTTTCAATTTCATTCTTCAATATTCAATTATTTTCTTCGATTTTTAATTATTTTCTTATAATTTTATGGTTTTTCCTTAATTGTTTAACTATTTCGTCGAGTCATCGAGCATTCTTCACATTTTTTCAATTTTTTTCCAATAATCAATAATTTTTGTTATCTTCTAATTTTTTCGTTCAACTCTCAATTATTTTCATCAAATTTAAATTGAATTCTTTTCTTTGCAATGTCATTCTTCAATATTCAATTATTTTCTTCAATTTTTAATTAGTCTTTTATAATTTTATGGTTTTTCCTTAATTTTTTATTATTTCGTCGAGTCATCGAGTATTCTTCACATTTCTCGAATTTTTTTCCAATAATCAATCAATAATTTTTGTCATCTTGTAATTTTTTTCTCAATTCTCAAGTATTTTCATTAAATTTAAATTTAATTCTTTTATTTAAATTTTCTAATTTAGTTAAATTCTTGATTATTTGAGATGAATTCATTAAAATTTTGTGACATTTATTTGGAAATCAATGTTGGGTCGTTATTAGAATGTAGCAAGTTGTTAGGTGTATTAATTTACCTAATTTTTTAGAAATTAACGTTTAAAAACTGTTTTTTAAATTTTTATATTTTTTAATTTAGTAAAATTCTTAATTATTTGAGAAGAATACATGAAAATTGGGTGACATTGATTTGGAAATCAACGGTGGGTCGTTATTTGAAAGTAGCAAGTTGTTAGGTGTGTTAATTTACCAAATTTTTAGAATGAAACGTTTTAAAACTGTTTTTTCAATTTTTATACTTTTTAATTTAGTTAGATTGTCGATTATTTAAGATAAATTCATTAAAATTTGGTGCCATTGGTGTGGAAATCAATGTTGTGTCGTTATTAAAAAATAGTAAGTCTGTTAATTTACCGAATTTGAAGAAATAAAAGTTTGAAAATCGTTTTGCCAATTTTTATATTTTCTAATTTAGTTAAATTCTTGATTATTTGAGATGAATTCATGAACTCTGGGTGACATTGATTTGGAAATCAATGTTTGGTCGTTATATGAAAGTAGCAAGTTGTTAGGTGTGTTAATTTACCGAATTTTTATAATTTAACGTTTTAAAACTGTTTTTTCAATTTTTATACTTTTTAATTTAGTAAAATTCCCAATTATTTGAGATGAATACATGAAAATTGGCTGACATTGATTTGGAAATCAATGTTGGGTCGTTATTAGAAAGTAGCAAGTTGTTAGGTGTGTTATTTTACCGAATTTTTAGAATTTAACGTTTTAAAACTGTTTTTTCAATTTTTATACTTTTTAATTTAGTTAAATTGTCGATTATTTGAGATAAATTCATTAAAATTTGGTGCCATTGGTGTGGAAATCAATGTTGTGTCGTTATTAGAAAATAGTAAGTCTGCTAATTAACCGAATTTGTAGAAATAAAAGTTTCAAAATCGTGTTGCCAATTTTTATATTTTCTAATTTAGTTAAATTCTTGACCATTTGAGATGAATTCATGAAAATTGGGTGACATTGATTTGGAAATCAATGTTGGGTCGTTATTAGAAAATTGTAAGTCTGCTAATTTACCGAATTTATAGAAATAAAATTTTGAAAATCGTTTTGCCTATTTTTATATTTTCTAATTTAGTTAAATTCTTGATTATTTGAGATGAATTCATTAAAATTGTTGATATTGATTTGGAAATCAATGTTGGGTCGCTATTAGAAAGTAGCAAGTTGTTAGGTGTGTTAATTTACCGAATTTTTAGAATGAAACGTTTTAAATTTTTGGCATCTTCTAATTTTTTCGTTCAATTCTTAATTATTTTCATTAAATTTAAATTTAATTCTTTTATTTTCAATTTCATTCTTCAATATTCAATTATTTTCTTCGATTTTTAATTATTTTCTTATAATTTTATGGTTTTTCCTTAATTGTTTAACTATTTCGTCGAGTCATCGAGCATTCTTCACATTTTTCCAATTTTTTTCCAATAATCAATAATTTTTGTTATCTTCTAATTTTTTCGTTCAACTCTCAATTATTTTCATCAAATTTAAATTTAATTCTTTCATTTGCAATGTCATTCTTCAATATTCAATTATTTTCTTCAATTTTTAATAAGTCTTTTATAATTTTATGGTTTTTCCTTAACTTTTTTATTATTTCGTCGAGTCATCGAGTATTCTTCACATTTCTCGAATTTTTTTCCAATAATCAATCAATAATTTTTGTCATCTTGTAATTTTTTTCTCAATTCTCAAGTATTTTCATTAAATTTAAATTTAATTCTTTTATTTATATTTTCTAATTTAGTTAAATTCTTGATTATTTGAGATGAATTCATTTAAATTTTGTGACATTTATTTGGAAATCAATGTTGGGTCGTTATTAGAATGTAGCAAGTTGTTAGGTGTATTAATTTACCTAATTTTTTAGAATTTAACGTTTAAAAACTGTTTTTTAAATTTTTATATTTTTTAATTTAGTAAAATTCTTAATTATTTGAGAAGAATTCATGAAAATTGGGTGACATTGATTTGGAAATCAACGGTGGGTCGTTATTTGAAAGTAGCAAGTTGTTAGGTGTGTTAATTTACCAAATTTTTAGAATGAAACGTTTTAAAACTGTTTTTTCAATTTTTATACTTTTTAATTTAGTTAGATTGTCGATTATTTAAGATAAATTCATTAAAATTTGGTGCCATTGGTGTGGAAATCAATGTTGTGTTGTTATTAAAAAATAGTAAGTCTGGTAATTTACCGAATTTGTAGAAATAAAAGTTTGAAAATCGTTTTGCCAATTTTTATATTTTCTAATTTAGTTAAATTCTTGATTATTTGAGATGAATTCATGAAATCTGGGTGACATTGAATTGGAAATCAATGTTTGGTCGTTATATGAAAGTAGCAAGTTGTTAGGTGTGTTAATTTACCGAATTTTTATAATTTAACGTCTTAAAACTGTTTTTAAAATTTTTATATTTTTTAATTTAGTAAAATTCTGAATTATTTGAGATGAATGCATGAAAATTGGCTGACATTGATTTGGAAATCAATGTTGGGTCGTTATTAGAAAGTAGCAAGTTGTTAGGTGTGTTAATTTACCGAATTTTTAGAATTTAACGTTTTAAAACTGTTTTTTCAATTTTTATACTTTTTAATTTAGTAAAATTCACAATTATTTAAGATGAATACATGAAAATTTAGTGACATTGATTTGGAAATCAACGTTGGGTCGTTATTAGAAAGTAGCAAGTTGTTAGGTGTGTTAATTTACCGAATTTCTAGATTTTAACGTTTTAAAACTGTTTTTTCAATTTTTTTATTTTTTAATTTAGTGAAATTCTCAATTATTTGAGATAAATTCATTAAAATTTGGTGCCATTGGTGTGGAAATCAATGTTGTGTCGTTATTAGAAAATAGTAAGTCTGCTAATTAACCGAATTTGTAGAAATAAAAGTTTCAAAATCGTGTTGCCAATTTTTATATTTTCTAATTTAGTTAAATTCTTGACCATTTGAGATGAATTCATGAAAATTGGGTGACATTGATTTGGAAATCAATGTTGGGTCGTTATTAGAAAATTGTAAGTCTGCTAATTTACCGAATTTATAGAAATAAAATTTTGAAAATCGTTTGCCCATTTTTATATTTTCTAATTTAGTTAAATTCTTGATTATTTGAGATGAATTCATTAAAATTGTTGATATTGATTTGGAAATCAATGTTGGGTCGCTATTAGAAAGTAGCAAGTTGTTAGGTGTGTTAATTTACCGAATTTTTAGAATGAAACGTTTTAAATTTTTGGCATCTTCAAATTTTTTCGTTCAATTCTTAATTATTTTCATTAAATTTAAATTTAATTCTTTTATTTTCAATTTCATTCTTCAATATTCAATTATTTTCTTCGATTTTTAATTATTTTCTTATAATTTTATGGTTTTTCCTTAATTGTTTAACTATTTCGTCGAGTCATCGAGCATTCTTCACATTTTTCCAATTTTTTTCCAATAATCAATAATTTTTGTTATCTTCTAATTTTTTCGTTCAACTCTCAATTATTTTCATCAAATTTAAATTTAATTCTTTCATTTGCAATGTCATTCTTCAATATTCAATTATTTTCTTCAATTTTTAATTAGTCTTTTATAATTTTATGGTTTTTCCTTAACTTTTTTATTATTTCGTCGAGTCATCGAGTATTCTTCACATTTCTCGAATTTTTTTCCAATAATCAATCAATAATTTTTGTCATCTTGTAATTTTTTTCTCAATTCTCAAGTATTTTCATTAAATTTAAATTTAATTCTTTTATTTATATTTTCTAATTTAGTTAAATTCATGATTATTTGAGATGAATTCATTTAAATTTTGTGACATTTATTTGGAAATCAATGTTGGGTCGTTATTAGAATGTAGCAAGTTGTTAGGTGTATTAATTTACCTAATTTTTTAGAATTTAACGTTTAAAAACTGTTTTTTAAATTTTTATATTTTTTAATTTAGTAAAATTCTTAATTATTTGAGAAGAATACATGAAAATTGGGTGACATTGATTTGGAAATCAACGGTGGGTCGTTATTTGAAAGTAGCAAGTTGTTAGGTGTGTTAATTTACCAAATTTTTAGAATGAAACGTTTTAAAACTGTTTTTTCAATTTTTATACTTTTTAATTTAGTTAGATTGTCGATTATTTAAGATAAATTCATTAAAATTTGGTGCCATTGGTGTGGAAATCAATGTTGTGTTGTTATTAAAAAATAGTAAGTCTGGTAATTTACCGAATTTGTAGAAATAAAAGTTTGAAAATCGTTTTGCCAATTTTTATATTTTCTAATTTAGTTAAATTCTTGATTATTTGAGATGAATTCATGAAATCTGGGTGACATTGAATTGGAAATCAATGTTTGGTCGTTATATGAAAGTAGCAAGTTGTTAGGTGTGTTAATTTACCGAATTTTTATAATTTAACGTCTTAAAACTGTTTTTAAAATTTTTATATTTTTTAATTTAGTAAAATTCTGAATTATTTGAGATGAATACATGAAAATTGGCTGACATTGATTTGGAAATCAATGTTGGGTCGTTATTAGAAAGTAGCAAGTTGTTAGGTGTTTTAATGTACCGAATTTTTAGAATGAAACGTTTTAAAACTGTTTTTTCAATTTTTAAACTTTTTTATTTAGTTAAATTCTCGATTATTTAAGATACATTCATTAAAATTTGATGCCATTGGTGTGGAAATCAATGTTGTGTCGTTATTAGAAAATAGTAAGTCTGCTAATTAACCGAATTTGTAGAAATAAAAGTTTGAAAATCGTTTTGATAATTTTTATATTTTCTAATTTAGTTAAATTCTTGATTTTTTGAGAAGAATTCATGAAAATTAAGTGACATTGATTTGGAAATCAATGGTAGGTCGATATTAGAAAGTAGCAAGTTTTTAGGTGTGTTAATTTACCGGATTTTTAGAATTTAACTTTTTAAAACTGTTTTTTAAATTTTTTTATCTTTTAATTTAGTAAAATTCTCAATTATTTGAGATGAAGTCATTAAAATTGGGTGACATTGATTTGGAAATAAATGTTGGGTCGTTATTAGAAAGTAGCAAGTTGTTAGGTGTGTTAATTTATCGAATTTTTAGAATTTAACGTTTTAAAACTGTTTTTTCAATTTTTATACTTTTTAATTTAGTAAAATTCACAATTATTTGAGATGAATACATGAAATTTGGGTGACATTGATTTGGAAATCAATGTTGGGTCGTTATTAGAAAGTAGCAAGTTGTTAGGTGTGTTAATTTACCGAATTTTTAGATTTTAACGTTTTAAAACTGTATTTAAATTTTTTTATTTTTTAATTTAGTAAAATTGTCAATTATTTGAGATAAATTCATTTAAATTTGGTGCCATTGGTGTGGAAATCAATGTTGTGTCGTTATTAGAAAATAGTAAGTCTGCTAATTTACCGAATTTGTGGAAATAAAAGTTTGAAAATGGTTTTTCCAATTTTTATATTTTCTAATTTAGTTAAATTATTGATCACTTCAGATTAATTCATAAAAGCTGAGTAAAATCGTTTTGGAAACCAGTTTTGCGATGTTATTAGAAACTTCTTGGGATTTTAAGTTACCCAGTGTTTAGAATTAAGCGTATTAAAACGGGTTTTCCAATGTTTATATTTTTCAGTTTAGTTACATTCTCCATTATTTGGATTAATTCATGAAGATAAAGATTTAAGTTGCTAAGTTTGTTAATTTTTGGGGATGTGTAAAATTAAGAACTTTGAAACGGATTTAGAAAGTTTAAAAAGTTTTATGTTTTTTAAATCTTCGATTATTTGAAATTAATTGCTGAAAATAGAGTTAAATCGTTTTGGAAATAAATGCTGTGTCGTTATTAGAATCTTGATAAGTTTTTAGTTCTATTAATTTTCCTAAGTTGAAAAATAAAAAAACTTTAGAACAGATTTACCAATTTTTAAAACTATTTTTTTTTTTAAATTTTCGATTATTTGGATTAATTCCTGAAAACTGAGTAAAATAATTTTGTATATCAATGATTCGTCGTGCTTAAAAAGTTGATAAATTGTTAGGTTTGTTGTTTTACAGATTTTTTAGAATTAAAAATTTTTAAATTTCTACATTTTTTTAGATTCTCGATTATTTGGATTAATTTTTTAAACTTGAATAAAATCGTTTTGGAAATCAGTGGTACGATGTTATTAGAAAGTTGTGATGTTTGTTAATTTAGTATTTATTTAGTATTTAATTAGTTTTGTAAATTTACCAAATTTAAATAATGAAAAATTATAATAAAGTTTTTTTAATTTCTAAATATTAAAATTCTTTTAAATCCTTAATTATTTGACATTATTTCATGCAAATTGAGTGAAATTAAATTGGAAATCAATGTTGAGTTGTCATTAGAAAGTCGTTAAGTTGTTAGGATTTTTATTTACCGAACTTTTAGAATTAAACGTTTTAAAACGGGTTTTCCAATTATTAAATTTTTTCATTTTTTTTTAGATTTTCGATTAATTGGACTAATTCATGAAAATTGAATAAATTCGTTTAAAAAATCAATGTTGTTATGTTAATAGACAGTTGTTAGGTTTTTAGTTTTGTTGATTAATCCAATTTATAGAATGGACATCCTTACATTGGTTTTTTTAATTTTTACAATTTTTAATTATTTTAAATGGGATTTAACGGATTTACCATTTTTTAAAACTTTCACGCTTTTTTTAAATCCTTGATTATTTGAATTAGTGCCTGAAAATTGAATAAAATTGATTTAGAAATTAATGTTTGCGTCGTTATTACAATCTTGTTAAGTTGTTAAGTTTGTTAATTTGTCGAATTTAGAAAATTACAATTTTTAAAACCTTTTTTTAATTATAAAAATTTTCAATTTTTTTAAATTCTCCATTATTTTAATTAATTCCTGAATATTTTTATTAAATTTTCGTAATTTTATTTCGTTTAATTCATTTTATCTACTGCTGATCCACTTTCTTTTTGTTGTGTTTTTTTCTTTGACTTGGGATAATTTGTCTGTAAATAAAATTTTTAATTATTAATCTATTTAAAGTTTATTACAACTGAAATCCTTTTACCTGTTTATGTTTGTTCTTTTCTTTTCCCGTACTTTTTTTTGTATGTTAATCATGTTACAAAACACCTCTTCCTTATTGGATACTTGATTTCATTTTTCTCTGCAATTTAAAAATTAATGTAGATTTTCTTTATTTTTTGTGACTGTTATTTGTTAAGTGTACTTTCGGGGAGTAAGTTAAGCTAATTTTTATACAAATTTTTGATAAATTGCAATTTCTGTCTAAACTGAAAGAAAAAGCACAAAATATTGAATAATTATTACTTGACAACAAATTGTGCATTAATCTATTTTGTTCTGAAATTTGTGTAACTAAAGCTTTCAAAATTATTTGCAATTAAGTTTGATTATATTATCGTTTGATTTAAAAAAACATTTCTAAGTTTCCGGTTATTTTACTGTTACCATCCTCCTTAATGAGGGTCGGTAAAAATGTATTATAAGTAATTAGTGAAAATACAGCAGAATACTAAATTGTAGCTCTTCTGTTCAAAAGTGTAAAAGTGAAAAAAAAAACTTTTTTTCGGAAATTTGAATTTTTCACAAAAAAAATTTTTAAATCATTTACATTCAGTA
Source organism: Ganaspis brasiliensis (assembly GCA_037103525.1). Lineage (NCBI taxonomy): Eukaryota > Metazoa > Arthropoda > Insecta > Hymenoptera > Figitidae > Ganaspis > Ganaspis brasiliensis. The sequence goes on along the minus strand of JAZKLR010000068.1, from coordinate 591,747 downwards.
TCGCTATAATTTTATTACAAATAAGTCGTTAACAATATTGAATACCTGACCTAAATTTACAGCTTTAAGAAGAGTCATACGATTCAGCTAGTCACCCAACAGTTGTCAGATATCAGAAAATATCCATAGGTCAGCGAAATATGCTTAGCTCCTCCGTATTATCATAGTCGAATAAGTTGATGGACTAATTTCAAAATAAAATTGAATTAGTTTAAGTAATTAATTACTTTTAAGAATATTAAGAAAATATTTTAATTACTCATCTTTTCTGTATAAATAAAAATACAGTCATGAATCAACATTTTGTACATTTTAATCTAATTAAATTTAAAATAAAAAAAAATAAAAAAATAAAAAAGTGAAGTATTTTTAAACATATTAATATTAAGGAGCACAAAAAGACCTTCCAATGATTCTTGACAGATTTATATTGCACATCATTTCTTTTGGCAGGATGTTTGTTTAAGCACAGTGAGATTTAATGAATTTTGATATTTAGAAATTTACTAACATTATAATTTCGAGAAAAAAAGTTAAGTTTAAAGAAAGAAAAAAAATGAAATAAAAATTTTGTAAAATTGCAATATTTAATTAAACAGAAATTCAATCACTAGCACTTTTATAAAATTGGAAACTATGATAAAATATTTAATTTATTAAATTTTGAAGTTTTTACTAAATTATTATTTTTCTTTTAATAACAAAATGATATTTATGCATATTTAAAAGTATAAGCTCAATATTGTTGAAACATTTTCAAGAACATTTCATTTAACAACTATTTTAATTCTAGTTATGAAAGTTAAAAGTGTTTTTTTTCTTTAATTTTATCCAGTAGATTTGAAACATTTTTTGATTAAAAATATAAAATATTTTAACAGATTAATTACAAAATCAGAATAAATTAAGGCTAAACTGAAGAAACCAGAAACACTCCGGATTTTATTAAATTAAAAAAAAAAGAAACAGTTCTTCCTAAAGAAGAGGAGTTAAACACTTTCTATTATAAATTACAGTTAATTAAAATAAATTATAAACATATAAAAACAACAAATTTCATATTTACTCTAAGAAAAAATATTTTAACGAATCAATTGTCACGAGCAACGAAGTATGTCATTTAAAATTTTACAAAAATTAAAATTCTTTCAAATGAAAATTTCTTTTGAAAATCAATTTAGTTAAATAACAATTTTGTGGTTGTTCCTGCAATATAATAATAATAATAACAACAACTATAACAATTAATAATGATTAATTATTAAAATGTAAAACTAAATTGATTAAGCTTTATAAAGAAATTTTTTTCAGTTTATTAATATAGGTTAAAACAAGCAATTACAAATTTTAATAACTTAGTGTTTTAATAAAAACCAATGCATCCATTATTTTCAAATAAGAAATAATGTAAAATTAAAAAATTTAAATGTTCATTCACATAACCTCTCATATTCTTATTCACAGAATTAAAATTAAAAGTTCTTTTCTTACTTTTTAATAATAATTAAATAATACATAATTTATAACTACTTTATCTATCAAATTACTTGTTAATTATCGTTTTTAAACTTTTTAAAAATATAAAATTAATAAAATCCGCAAAAATAAACAATATGTTTTTTCAACACGTAAAAAAAGTATACTTATCTTTTCTTCAAGAAAATATTTCACAAATATTCTTTATACATCCTCCTCCTTCTTTCCAAATGCAAAATTGCTATTATTATAAATAAGTTTTTAAAACATTAAATACTTTATTATTTTCACGTTTCTCGTGAAATAAAATTCGTTTCAAACTAAAAACAATAACAAAATCGCTTTTCCCATATTTTCGGATTTGACAGTTCCAATTCCACATTCCAGGAAAATCAAGCGGGCAACCATGAAAACAACATAGAGCGTCGACAAACTACTTGAAATTAGTGCCTTCCTTGAGGGAAGGCATCTGTGCACTCTACTGTACGTCCACACGTACGAACCTATGTGCGAACACACGTACGAACTCTTGTGCGAGCACACCAAAGTACATTATTAAATTAAATATAATAAACAATATAAAATATTAATTTTTAAATAATTATTAAATATTAAATGTATTAAATTAAATATATTATTAAAAAAAATTCTCGCCAACGGGATTCGAGCCCATCTAACCTGAGCGTAAGTACGCCTTAAGTCCCTCGGCCAGAGTAGTTATAGAAACAACTTTACAAAATCTTAATCATGTTTAATACATAAATTTCTCAGTAAAAGTATGACTAAGATTTTGTATAATTGTTTCTATAACTACGCTGGCCGAGGGACTTAAGGCGTACTTACGCTCAGGTTAGATGGGCTCGAATCCCGTTGGCGAAATTTTTTTATTAATAATATATTTAATTTAATACATTTAATATTTAATAATTATTTAATAATTTACCTAATATTATTTGTGATATTTAATTTAAGAATGTACTTTGGTGTGTTCGCACATGAGTTCGTATGTATGTTCGTACGTGTGGACGCACATAAGTTCGTACATGTATGTACGCACATGAGTTCTCATGTGAGTTCTCACGTGTGGTCGTACATGACTTTTTACTTGAAATATTTAGAAAGTAAATTTTCGTTGAATAACCGACACGATATTGCATACTTTCTTACATACGAACTCAAATACGTTCTTACATACGTTCTTACATTTGAACTTATATAAGAACGCTGTTTCAATTTCATATTGAGTTACGTTATACGCCGCGCATGATGGAACTTAATATAAGAACTTACATGCGATCGTACCTACGCCTACGTTCTCATTTAAGATCTTATACGAGATCTCGGCTGTGTCACCTGAGATCTTATATGCGAACACATATAAGTACATATGCCTACCTTCTTATGACAGATCTCACGCACGTTTTTACAGGAGGGGTACATCTCACTCATAAATTAAAGTGAAATTTTCACTTCAAGAAATTTAGAAAGTACGTGAGAAATATAATTCTGTCTTACTCATTTCGAACTTTTGGAGATTCTGCTTAATTAGTTGCAGGGAATTATCAAGCGTCTCGAAAAAACAATTTTAAACATGTTTTTATCGTGACTTTGGAATTATATTTCAGAAAAATGGAAAGGGACATTAAACGATATAAAATGTGGCTGGAAAGCGAGGAAATCACTGTACCTCGTACTACACTCATAGATCATAAACGAAGAACTCAAGAAAGAGTAAGTGCATTAAAAAGAAAATTTTTTGAAAGAAAGTTATAGACTAGAAATTAACATTTAAAGTCATAATGTACTATAAACGTAAATTACTGCAACTTTAAATTCTTAAAAAAATATTAAATGTTCATATAAAAAATTATAAATCTTCAAAATCTTATCTCAACTAATTGATAAACTTAATTTCATTCATGAAATAAGTTTATTATTTATATTTTACACCGTGAACCATTAGAAGGCATGTGATATGACTTAACAGAGAACAATAACATTATTTCTTTGACGCATCTAAGTCTAAGTCGCGGGTGAAATAAGAAAAAATAAATTAGTTCGCCCGCCAAACTAGGTAAAAATTATGTCCATTTCATGGACATTTCGCTTCCAAGTAAGCAAAATAATTTGCTTAAATTATTTATTAAATTAATTATTATTTATTTAATTAAGGGAGTTGCAAGGAGAGAATTTTCCAGGCAGCATACAATTTTTACACTTAGCCAATTTTTTCAGAAACAAAAAATGTAATTAAAAATATGACCGTGTACCCATAATTTAAATTTTATGCAGATTCTAAAACTAATTGAGGGCCCGGATGCAATAACTACGTTTTCGCTCGAAGGCCTAGACTGTCTCCTTTTTCACAAGATAATTTGGCAGGAAAATTATCTGGAAAAAAAGTTAAAGGAAATTGAAATTTAAAAATTGATATCCATACAGGAGATAAAGACGCACATTTTTTCTTTATAAAGTTTTTTTGTCAGACTATTATTTAGTTGAATAAAAATTAAAAAGTAATTTTTTTTAGACATTGAAAATAATTATATTTTTACAATCAACTCGTGATATCTCAGAGTCATATGAATAAAAAAAGTTGCAACTTCACCTTCATAATTAAAAAACATTGCCGATCCTAATAAAATGGTTGTAATTATGAAAAAATTGTAATTTGTTATTGATTTTTAATAATAATGAGGTCGCTATCATTACTGTGCTTTACTAACTTTGAGCAAAAAATCTCTGTTACAAAGTTTCGTATTTTGAAGGTTTGAATTACACAAGTTGTTCAGTAAGGTATTAAAAAGTTTTACCAAAAAGAATTTTTCGTTTCATTAAATATTTCAGCTTTTATAAACAATTTTGTTTGAAACTACTGCGCGTCACGCGTTAACATTTGGTCAGCTGACTGGCTGCGCTCTAAGCCGTAAGCGGAACAAGGAAGGATGCACTCCGGAGTGGCTATAGCAAGAGAGAGAAAGCGACAATAAGGTTTTTTTACTGTAGAAATAAACCTTTTTATTTTCTATTTATATAACTGTTAATAAATTAACACACTTTTAAAGAATAAATCACATAATAAAACTATAACAACTAAATTAAAATCTTTCTCGAGACCGGCAAGGACTTTTAAGAACAAAACATTTTGTTTTCAATTTTTGTAAAACCAATTTTGCAGTACTTGTTACAATCTCGTCCAAGGACGAGGTACAAAACGGAGGGTGAAAGTTAAGGAAAAGTATTTCCTGACGTTTGAGAGTATTGGGGGCTCTGAACAGAGCCGGTTGTTGGGGGGGGGGGGGGGGGAGCAAGAGCTAACCCAAGTTATGCCTTTCTATTTGCCCTCTGGGGCATAACCGGCGGTGGCCCCAAGCAGAGCGTCTGGCAATTCTCGCCTAGGGTCACTGAGGAGCATCCGACCCAAGTAATGGCGTGGTGGAGAGAAGGCGAAACGAGGAGAAGTGCGCCACGCTATCCTGGCAAACTGGCGGCGTGGGGGGAGCCCGTAGTGGGAAAAAGGCCAAATCCGACCGGGGTGGAGAGAGTACCAATTCTGGAGAAAGTGAAAGGCACTCTTGACTCTCGAGTACCTGACGGAGATGTTCCTCGTCGTCAACGTCAGCAATGGCGGCTACGGAGATAGCTTCAGGAAGAGAAGCCTCGGAGAGAACCGGTACAGGGAGAGCAACTTCGGGGAGAACCGGCTCAGGGAGAGCAGCTTCAGTGTAATCAGCTACCGGAGGAGCAGCTCTAGCTTCCCGACGTAGACGGCGTTCCTCGATGATGGCCTCCTTTCGTCGGAGACCGCGGACTCGCCGCTTCTCCCGCTGACGTTGGCTTCGCACCTGGGGCATGAAGCGGAGACCACTACCCAGAACGGTCGAGTGTTAGGCGCTCAGAAGGTGGCCTTCCGATGCAACCTAAACCCACGAGATACCGGCACACTAGGTGTCTCAGAAGACAACTTCCGATGCAACCTAGTCCCGGGTCGTGAGCACTAGGTGTTACAGAAGCACAAGACTTCCGATACAACGTAGTCTAGGACTCAACTCGTGATATACAGGGTGCTCAGAAGTTCCTACTTCCAATGCAACCCAGCCGTGAAACCTCCTGGCGATGTGTCCTCGAAAGAACAACAATGTCTTGTTTGAAACTTAAACAACCTTCGTTACAAACCAATGTTTAGTCCTGAAAAGGACAGAACATCGGCGTGAAATAAATGTGTGAAACAAAAATAATTCCCGTCAAGGTGAAGGCGGTGAACCGCCAGTGATAACACAGTTTATATTGTCCAAAATCCAAAATGTATTTTCCGAATATATCCTTTGGACCTCAGAGCGTCGTTGGCAGCACGACGGCAGAACACGCAATGGCAGGCATTAGACGTGTTGGCAGAATACGCAATGGCAAGCGTGCGTCGTGCTCTCTGCACGGCGTCCAGGCAGAGAGTCGCTCAGGCGGCTGACAGGAGAAAATCCAAAATTTTCTCCGGCGTGGAGGTGCTTCGGTAGCGGGAGAGCGAGTGAGCGAGAGCTGCCGCACGCATAGCTTTTACGCTCTCCGACGTGTTTTACCGCGCAGCCAATCAGCGAGCAGAAAATAACTGATTGGTTAGAGCTCGGTGTTCCGAGCGCGCGTCGACCAATCAGAGGTAGATTCCCCCATTTTTCGTGACGGGCCAATGGGAGCCAGAGCGGAATGCCTCGTTGTACTGCCAGCTTCACTCGGAGAGTCCAGTACATGACTAATCACGAGAGACGTAGGGTCTCGTCCGAAAAAATTTTAGTATAACCCAGGCCAAAACACAAGGCTGAAATTTTAAGGCCGATTTTTCTTGGTTTCCTTGTTTCTTGAGTATTTTAAGAAAATACCCGAAAAACGGGAAACTGGAAAAGAGGCGAACTGTCACATACATATTTCATTATTTACAGACTTTTGAAAAAAAATAAACTGGTATGAAAATATTAAGAGTACAAGATTGTAAATGTTTAAAAAAAATAAACTTATTTTAATAATATAAAATATAGGTCTGTTTTTTACAAGTTATTTTTTAAAATATTCAATTTCCCATAATTTATGGTTTTATTATGTTATTTATTCTTTAAAAGTGTATTAATTTATTAACAGTTATATAAATAGAAAATAAAAAGGTTTATTTCTACAGTGAAAAAACCTTATTGTCGCTTTCTCTTTCTCGCTATAGCCACTCCGGAGTGCATCCTTCCTTGTTCCGCTCACGGCTTAGAGCGCAGCCAGTCATCTGACCAAATGTTAACGCGTGACGCGCAGTAGCTTCAAACAAAATTGTTTATAAAAGCTGAAATATTTAATGAATCGAAAAAATTCTTTTTGGTAAAACTTTTTAATACCTTACTGAACAACTTGTGTAATTCAAACCTTTAAAATTCGAAACTTTGTAACAGAGATTTTTTGCTCAAAGTTAGTAAAGCACAGTAATGATAGCGACCTCATTATTATTAAAAATCAATAACAAATTACAATTTTTTCTTAATTACAACCATTTTATTAGGATCGGCAATGTTTTTTAATTATGGAGGTGAAGTTGCAACTTTTTTTATCCATATGACTCTAAGATATCACGAGTTGATTGTAAAAATATAATTTTTTTCAATGTCTAAAAAAAATTAGTTTTTAATTTTTATTTAACTAAATAATAGTCTGACAAAAAAACTTTATAAAGAAAAAATGTGCGTCTTTATCTCCTCTATTGATATCAATTTTTAAATTTCAATTTCCTTCAACTTTTTTTCCAGATAATTTTCCTGTCAAATTATCTTGTGAAAAAGGAGACAGTCTAGGACTTCGAGCGAAAACGTAGTTATTGCATCCGGGCCCTCAATTTAACATTTTAAAAATATGTATTATTTGAGCTTCATTTTCTAAACAAAATATTGAAAATTATGTACAAAAAAGAACACAATTTTAAGTATTTTGTTCATAAACTGAAGCTCAAATAATATATATTTTTAAAATATCAAATAAATTTTAGAATCTGCATAAAATTTAAATTATGGGTACATGGTCATATTTTTAATTGTATTTTTTGTTTCTGAAAAAATTGGCGAAGTGTCAAAGTTCTACGCTGCCTGGAAAATTCTCTCCATGCAACACTCTTAAGCAATAAATTAATAATATAAAATTTAATTGGAGAAAGTATTAAAATAAAGGAGATTTTAAATGCCAAAAAATGAAAAAATTATAAAATATGAATTATTTTACGAATTTTTGATAAAAAAAACATCCGTACTGTGCTTGTATTGACGTCAGTACTAAGGTCAAGTCAAGAGTGTTGCTAGCTCAAACTGTCCCAGTAAGTGTCCAGTAAAAAAATGTCAGTACTGGAGTTCTAATATCCGTACTGACACAGTGATTTGCCGATGGTATTTTTCTGCTTGGGAATCATTATTGTTTCACTTTAATTAGATTCATTTTTAGAAGGAACAACGTAATAAATTGAAAGAAGTTAATAAATATATATTTTTACTTATTTTAAACTAAAAATGCGCTACAGCAAGTTATTTCAAGTGTATAAATATTTATCAGTTCCAAATGCACACGAAGCAATGTAACTTTCATGCACATCGTATTACATTACACATCTATCAATGATTTTCGCATTTTATTAACTTTAAAATGAATTATTACAGAAATTTACTTTAACCCCTTAACTGTGCTGCTGCACGAAAAAAAAAAGTCATTGATATTTACAAAACTTTTTTTGGAATCTTGGATACATGAAAAAGATTTGTGAAAACTCTTATAGCATGGTTTGTATGAATTACTAAATTTCTTCATATATATTATACTTAAATTCCGTTAATAATACAAAATGAAGCAATAGTATTTCTATCGGGGAGTTTGTAAGAATTCTAGAAGAGTTTTGTAAAATATAACCATGCACAAAAGAAAATAGAATGACTCATCAGTTGTTTGATGAGACTGTGAACGCTTCCCCTTCTCTGGTTACCAGTAGGAGTGGTATTTTGACTGTTGTTGGTGAGATACAAGGTGATTGGTCGAAAGTTGACGATTCGCAAACATACATACATACATAATTAACTTAATATTTTATTAATACCTTAAACGAAAATAAACGCATAGAAACGAATATTTTAAAAAATCCTAGCGACGCTGAGATTCGAACCCTGATTTTCTAAACCGAACGCTAAACGCATATTACGAGTCAGACGTACTTCCACGAGACCATTGAGGCTATAGATTTGGATTTCAAAGTACTCGGTGTCCTCTAATTCTGGCATGTGTCATTCAAATAAATTTTCACCAAACGAGGAAATGGCAATTCCTTTTGAGTATCTTTTGTTAATTGCTTATTTTAGAGATCAAGATATCTTTTAGAAAAATAATTTTGTACAATCTTATAAAAATAAAAATAATCAAAATAAATATCAAAATTGAAGTGAAATAATATTTGAATACAAGAGGAATTTTTAGTTTTCATCTAATCTTTGTAAAATTATGAAATAATAAGAACTGAAAACATTTCTATTATTTGAGTTTAACATCTTATTTCAATTATGTGAAACAGTAATAACTTCTTTCTGGTAAAAATTGACAAAAGTTTAGTCTAGTTCAATTTAGTATAACAATAGTTATTAGGAAATTATTAATAAAATAATTAAATAAGTATCTCCAAAAAGTTGTTTTTCAAAGAATTTTAGACAACACGTATTTTTTTGTTTGTCTGAAAAAAAAATTTTCATGGAGTTATAATGATTTTAATTTTTGAAACTTTCGTTTACTTGAAATTTAACCCATTAAGCCCCAAATGCACTGATTTTTTCGTCAAACTTCACGCTCTGATATTTCATACAAAGACATCCTACAATTTTTTGGGAAGCACTATTTCTTGTGTATTTTTTTATGCTCTTTCCGAATTTGTCATTAAAAACTTTTTTAAAAATTATTTTTAGTACTTTTTTGCACTTTTTTACAAAAATCTGTGATTTTTTTCGGATTTTTCACAATAAAAACATTAATTTCAAAGGGAAAAAAATTTTTTCTCACATCTCTCTTTTTTATTAATCATGCACTCAATAGTTTTACTGTAAAGAGATAAAAACACTTTTACTACCCCCCTCTCCAATTTTTCAAAATGGCGTCCTGAACTACCAAAAAATTTGATTTTGCTACATGCATTGCACCAAACATTACTTATTCATCAAATCAAAGAGACAATGCTTACTATAGGGTTTTTGAGGTCGCTGATTACGAATCTGAAGTCAGATTTCAAAAATTCAAAATGGCGGATCCACGATGGCAGACGAATTTTTGAAAACTGATCGGATTTGCTTGAAACTCGTTACTCGGGGGTTTTTGGGGTCGCTGATTACGAATCTAAAGTCAGATTTCAAAAATTCAAAATGGCGGATCCAATATGGCGGATGATTTTTTTGGAAAGTGATCGGATTCCATTGAAACTCGTTACTCGGGGGTTTTTGGGGTCGCTGATTACGAATCTAAAGTCATATTTGAAAAATTCAAAATGGCAGATCCAATATGGTGGATGACTTTTTTGGAAAGTGATCGGATTCCATTGAAACTCGTTACTCGGGGGTTTTTGGGGTCGCTGATTACGAATCTAAAGTCAGATTTGAAAAATTCAAAATGGCAGATCCAATATGGTGGATGACTTTTTTGGAAAGTGATCGGATTTGCCTGAAACTCCTTACTGGGGCTTTTTGGAGTCTCTCAATTCGAATATGTTATTAAAATCTTAAAATTCAAATTGGCGGACTCAAAATGTCGGATAAAGATTTAAAATCAACAAATTATTCTATTAATGCTTACATGGGAGTTTTTGGAGTCTCTGAATTTGAATACTTTATACAATTGTCAATATTCGAAATAGTGGATTCAAAGTGGTGTCAAAAAAAATGTTAAATGATTAATTTTGCTGAAAATGCAAAATCTGGGATCGCTTTCTTGAATTAGTCAACAGAAATATGTCATTTAATTTTTAATATTGTAATCTTTCTTTTTGTTTTGTAAATTTTTTTTTTTTTTTTTTTATCATTTAAAGCAATGCTCGATTGCGGACATTACCCGTAACATAAATGTATACACGTACATACGCTTTTTTAAATAAATAAAATGACATATTTCTAATGACTAATTCAAAGAAAAGGAGCCTAAATTTTTCATTTTCAGCATAATTAATAATTAAAATTTTTTTTATGCTATTTTAAATCCACTATTTTGATTATTGAAAAATGTATAAAGCATTCAAATTCAGAGGCTTCAAAAACTCCCATGTAAGCATTCATAGAATAATTTGTTGATTTTAATTATTTATCCGACATTTTGAGTCCGCCAATTTGAATTTTAAGATTTTAATAACATATTCGAATTCAGAGACCCCAAAAACCCCCGAGTAACGAGTTTCAAGGGAATCCGATCACTTTCCAAAAAATTCGTCCGCCATATTGGATTCGCCATTTTGAACTTTTGAAATCTGGCTTCAGATTCGTAATCAGCGACCCCAAAAACCCCCGAGTAACGAGTTTCAAGGGAATCCGATCACTTTCCAAAAAATTCGTCCGCCATATTGGATCCGCCATTTTGAACTTTTAAAATCCGGCTTCAGATTCGTAATCAGCGACCCCAAAAACCCCCGAGTAACGAGTTTCAAGCAAATCCGATTAGTTTTCAAAAATTCGTCTGCCATCGTGGATCCGCCATTTCGAATTTTTGAAATTTGACTTCAGATTCGTAATCAGCGACCTCAAAAACCCTATAGTAAGCATTGCCTCTTTGATTTGATGAATAAGTAATGTTTGGTGCAATGCATGTAGCAAAATCAAATTTTTTGGTAGTTCAGGACGCCATTTTGAAAAATTGGAGAGGGGGGTAGTAAAAGTGTTTTTATCTCTTTACAGTAAAACTATTGAGTGCACGATTAATAAAAAAGAGAGATGTGAGAAAAAATTTTTCCCTTTGAAATTAATGTTTTTATTGTGAAAAATCCGAAAAAAATCACGGATTTTTGTAAAAAAGTGCAAAAAAGTACTAAAAATAATTTTTAAAAAAATTTTTTAATGACAAATTCGGAAAGAGCATAAAAAAATACACAAGAAATAGTGCTTCCCAAAAAATTGTAGGATGTCTTTGTATGAAATATCAGAGCGTGAAGTTTGACGAAAAAATCAGTGCATTTGGGGCTTAATGGGTTAAAAAAAACCTTTTAAGTGTAATAACTTTTTAAATAATTTGGATATCTTATTCTTTTTTCACGATCGGCCTAAAAGAGATGTTAGTCCTCTTTAAAAATCCATTGAAAATTTTAAAAATGTTCTAAAATAACAAAATGGCGGCCGTTTTACTAAAAAATTTTAAATTGCAATTACTCAAAAACCCTATCTTTTTTTTGGTTGAAGTTTTTTTTTTTTAAATTGTCGTCATAGTAAAGATTATTTTCCATAGAAATTTAACTTGTACCCGATTTTCGTAAAAGAAAAAAAATTAATTTTTTTAAAGGAAAATTGTATTTTTCTCAAAAAATACACTAGATATTAAAAAATTTTCGAAATAATAGTTGCTCCTCTTCAAAAGATATGAAAAAAGTTGCTCTTGCAATTTTTCTATATTTCTCGTTTTTTCAACAAATTCCGTTAAAACTCAATAAAAAGCTAATTTTTAGAAAACTTTCCAGTGTTTTTAGATGAAAATAAGCAAATAATTTGAGAAAAAGTGTAATTTATCAGAAACGTTTATATCTTAAACATATCTCATTTTTATTTTAAAGGAATTTTTTACATATTTTTTTTTAACTCCTTTCGTTAAAAATTCAAATTAAGAAATGGTTTTAGCCCTTACGATAGATTTTTATAGGAAACAAATGATAAGCTTAAAATATTTTTTCTATAATAGGTTTTGTATAATATTTTCGCGACTGTAGGAAAGTTATTACAGTCAAGGTCCGATAAGTCGCATAGTTCAGGGCTGTAGGGGTAGAAATTGCAGAGTTAACGAATGTCCCTACCAAGAGGTATATTCATTTGCGCATTGCTTTCATATCGGCGCGAAATTATTAATAGTTTAAATGACATTTAAGTTACGGTGCTGTTACGTCGATTAAATTAACATTTTTGTCTATAATATCATCTAAAAATATTTATTTATTTCCAAAGAATTTAAACATTTTCTGGTTTAGGAATTTAGCTATTTTAACATAATAATTTATAAGTTGTTATTTAAGCAAGGTATTGAATTTTTTTTTTAATGTATACCTCTTATCGATTCATATGTGATACGTGCCCCCATAGCACCTAAACTTGCCTCAACTTTGCCAACTTTTCCTCAAGTTTTTAAACTTGCAGCAAAGTTTCTGAAAGTTGACCATACTTGAGGAAAGGTTGGCAAAGTCGAGGCAAGTTTAGGTGCTGTGGGAGTGAGAGTTTTCAAATTATACAATTTTGTAAATAAAAAATATGTCATCAAAATAATTAATCTTATTAACGTATTTTACTTTTTTAATTAAAATCAGTTTGAGGTGAATTTTTGGTAATAATTTTAATGATTCTTTTTTAAATGCAGTTAAATTTTATTACTATTTTTTGTATTAAAATTATTTTTATTATTAGAAGTACAAATTGAATGTAAAAATAACTCTAAACATTTTTTTCTTTTGTGTTATTGAGCAAATTTTCTAGACAAAAATCATCGTCTGCTTGAAAGAAGTAAAATATAATCGTGTTAAATTAAGGACTCAATATTATTTAATTAGTATTGAACTTTACCTTTTGATTACTACAATCAATTTTCAAAATAAAATTTACGTTTTACAACAAACAATTAAATATAAATTACAGTATTATTACTGTAAGAAATTAGAGGTTATGTTCAAGAACCGTATGACAGTTATTAAATCAACCCGCGAAGAATAAAATTTTTACCCAAAAAATTTAACGAGGATCGATTGCTACACAAATATACAAAATTTTCAAGGGTGTTTAATAACAGTTTTGATATTTAAAAACAATCTAAAGTTGGTTCACGCAACCGCAAAAATATTATAAAAATTCAAAGATGGGGGTATTGAATCAGTGTGAGTGAAAATGTATGTGATCAAAGAAAGAGGAGAGGTGCGACTTATCGGATGGATACTTAACGGACTTTGACTGTATAAGAAAAACTATAAGGTTGTCATTATAAGAGCATAATTATAAGCAGTCATTGTAAAAATAAAATTATAAGAATATTTTCATGATAACAACATTACAAATCATTTATTAAAATAAAATAATTGTAAGATTCGTGTTATTACTAGTCAAAAGTTTGTTGTAACAGATACTAATAACAATAAAATTTTCTATGTTGCACCTGTCTAATAGATTACCTACACTGAAAAAAATTTGGGCGGGCAGACGTACCTGCGAGTAAGTCTGCCTTACCAAATCAAGTACACCAGCTCACCTCTGTTTGGGTGTGAGCAAGCAGCAATCCCTTTTCATTGGTACGGCACGGGAAAATGATGGTCGTGCATCTACCCTTGCCTGTGAGAGCTCAGCCTTACCAGTGTGGTACGTCTGAGATACCAAAAACTGCGCGCGCGAGCGCAGTCAAATATTTTACGAAACTCATTCGTAACTCGTACAAAATGGACATTTTGATATTTAGATAAGACTATTTTGTACTTTCCACAAAATAATTTGATAACTTTTGTTTAATTAGTTTTATATGAATTACATAAGTTTTTTTACAGACCTTTTTATAAAATGTACAGAAAGTTTCGTAAATAGTTCAGAACAGTTTGACATTAAGAGCAGAAAATTTAGTATACAATATGAAACTTTGCTTTGTTAAACTATTTATCCAAGACTACTGGAATAAATTTGTAGTATTCGAAAAACTTTTTTTTCCGTGTGAAATATCATAAAATGGGCTCAAACTGTGCAGCCACTTCCAATTATTCAATTTTTATAAAACTTGGTAGTATTGGGGTTTTCAGGTCGCTGAGTACGAATTTGAAGTCAAATTTCCAAAATTTAAAATGGCAGATCCAATATGTCCGACAAAATTTTTAAAAATCTTAAGATGTCAAAGAAATTATGTTTTTTTTTTAATTTTTATACTCTAATATCAGATTCGTACTCAGCAACCCAAAAAACCCCCGAGTACCAAGTTTCGCAAAGTTACGTTGACATTTTAAGGGGAGGTTCTAGTCCAAATTGACAAAAAAAATTATTTTTTTTTTATTGCTTTATTTTCATTCTTAGGGTCTTGAAAATGTGTATGCAAAAAGATATTCCTCTATCTAATTTATTTTACGAGTTATAGCATATTAGACAAAAAAATGCGTCGCCGAAAAACAAGTAAAAACGCGCGTTCGCACAGCCTATTAAGTGGTGTGTTTCAAAACACACCGAAAATCAGTGCTTAAGTTCATAAAAAAATGCTCTTCGAGGATGAGGAAGGAACCTTATATGGTCCTGGAATAGCTGATTAGAAGTAAAATTAAAAAACAAACATTACATACGATTTTTCCTTCGTCAAACTTTAAACGCGTTTTTCTCTAAACACCTTTTTTTGCGCGCGGGACACGATTCACCTTCAACGGCTGAACCGATTTCGATGTTTGACGGCTCAATTTAAAGCTTATTCAATTTAGGGGGCCACTAGGTTGCGTTTCTTTTTTAAAAAAATTTTTGTTATTTTTTATTTTACGATAAAGCAAAAAAAAAGGGGGAAGAAACAGGTTTTTCTTTTTCAAATGACCCCAATTTTTTTTAAAGGGTCTTTTTAAAAATCGGAGATTCATATGGCCCCCCAAATTTTATCTAGTTTAAGAATATTTTTGGTTTTTTCAGTTCAGATCATTTGTATGGGCTGTAGAGTGCCCCGCGCACTTGGACTCCCGCCACGCACGGCTTTCTTCAGGGAAGGCTGGAGCCGCCATTTTTAATTATTTTTCCTTGAAAAAATTTTGTAAAATTTTTCAAATCTATACCAATAAATACCATAAGAAGTTATTTCAAAAAATAATTGCGTTAACTCAAAAAAAAAAATTATAAAATTACGTTAATTTTCGGGACTTTGGACTAGAACCTCCCCTTAAGATTTTCAAATAGTTTTGCGGCCATATTAAATCTGCCATTTTGAATATTGGAAATTTGACTTCAAATTTGTACTTAGCGACCCAAACAAACCCCCTAGTACCAAGTTCTATAAAAATTCGTTAAGCTATCTTCTTGCTTTCATCATGACGTGTATCCACAGTCAAGGGGTTAAAGAGTTTTAAATGCATTCAGAACTATAGAACAAATTTATGCACTTACAGATCATTACTGTAACAAATTTTTAATTTGCATACTGGAATCACCTTGTTTATAAAATAGACACCTAAGAATAAATTATACCCCCCTTCCCCCAACTTTGCCAACCTTTCCTCAAGTTTCTAAATTTGCAGCAAATTTTCTGAAAGTTGACGACACTTGAGGAAAGGTTGTCAAAGTTGAGAGAAGTTTAGGTGCTGTAGAGAATATTAATTATATCACATTATACTACAGGTTGTAACTAGTGATTGCGAGTTAATGGATGTGGAAGATTTTTCAAAGGAAAATGAGGTAAAATAAAGTGTTTTGTTTCAAACTGATGTTCTTCTCATAAAAAAATGAGGAGTTTAAAAATAATTTGTATTACTGTCATACTGTACTGACAGGGAACATTGTAAAATTTTATCAAAAACCATGTTATTTTCTTACATCTAATATATCACGCACGCTAAAAAAACAGTTTTAGTATATTTTACTATACTTTTCTACCACTTTTCTTAGTTCATTAAGTCCTCAAAGATATTTTTGCACTTATATTAACTACTGCTTAAGCAGTTAATCGAAGTAATAATACAATTATAAAAATAATTTTTCTCCAACACCAGCTCTGAAAATGCAAGTTTCTAAGTTAAAAAGTGTGGCGAAAGTGATACTTTTCACAACTCTTAAAAACAGTGGCGAAAGTAAATTACGGAAAAAACTAGCCGCTTGGAAGAGTAGGCCCACCACTAGTGTTTTATAATAATTAAGCATGCGGAATTATGTTTTATGAAAATTCCGCATACGGAATAGTGCTTTGTGAAAATTTTGCATGCGGAATACTGTTTTAGATAATTACGCAATGGGAATAAAATGCAGAATACGGAATTCCGCATGCGGAATGAAATGCGGAATTCCGCATTATAATTGCGCAGGTGGAATATTGTCTTATAATAATTCCGCATGTGGAATAAAATGCGGATTGCGGAATTCCGCATTATAATCGCTCATGCGAAATATTGTTTTAGGACAATTACGCAATGGGAATAAAATGCAGGATTCCGCATGCGGAATGCGGAAATCCGCATTATAATTGTCAGGCGGAATATTGTTTTATGATAAATCCGCATGCACAATTATAATGCCGAACTTGCTGTTTTAGGGTAATTCCGCATGAGGAATTACCATCAAACATTATTTCGATCGCATAAGTGTCATAAAACACTATTACACAAGCGTTGTCATAGAACACTATTCCGCATGCGTAATTCTCATAAACAACACTATTCCGCTTGCAGATTTTTCATAAAGCACTATTCCGTATGCGGAATTTTCATAAAGCACTATTCCGCATCTGTTATTGTCATTGAAGTTACGTATAACCTATTTAATAATACATTCAACTCTTCCCAATTAGTTTAAATTATAAAAGTATATTCGGAAACGCATTCCGCAAGGTGTTAGAAGTGAATACTGCTCTCGCTACGCTCTAGCAGCAAACTTCGCTCTCGAGAAATTACTCTCTTTCACCACTAGTCACACAATGTACTATTTATCCCACAGGCACAAACATGGCGCTTTTAGATGCCTGTAGGCAGGGTCTAAACGCATTTATTTTTTCGACCTTGTAAAAATGGCGTCCATTTTTTCCCTATGGAAAAAATGTACACCTGATCCATACATTTTTTCATTCTTAGGGAAAAAACAGACGCCTTTTTCATACGGTCAAACAGATGAACGCATTCACTCTAAAAACAAGTATCTTATTCTGTCTTCACTTTTAAGACATTTTAGGGTGTCTTAATTTTAAACCATTAAGAAAGTGTCTTAAAAATACCTGTAAGACGCTTTCTAAACGTCTTATGTCTTAAAATAAGACACTTGTAAGTCACCTGTTTTTACAGTGTTTAGACCCTAAGCTACAGGCATTTAAAAGCACTCCGTTTGTGTCTTTGGTATAAAAAGTATCGTAAGCAACACGGGTTTAAAGTCAGCCCCATTTGTTTACAATGATGTTTGTGTACGAGTGACAGTTGAGGCTGCCTTTAACCCCTTGTTGCTTAATCCAAATGCATTTTGAAATATATGTAATGAATTTCAAACTTTCAAAACATAATATACAGAAAAATATTTGAAAGTGTCCACTAAAGATACACTGGCCACAAACGGTACATCTGCCCTATACTATTTCCCCTCATAACAAAAGGATATCCGTCAGATATCCGACGGATATTGGATAATTTGCACGGATATCCTGAAAACGTCCTCAGAATGTCCTGGGACATCATTAGGATGTCCATCGGATATTGTAATTTCCGCTCTCTCAGATATCCTGAAAATATCCTGATATGGATTTTTTCTGGATATTTGTAATTCAAACTAAATATCCTAAAGATGTCCTGTGGATATCTGCAGGATGTTCTATAAATATCCTGAGGATATTTAGCAGATATCCGTTTACCGCCCAGCATAAAATTAAAAATAAATATGAATAAAAAAATCGAAATTTATTACCCAAGATTAATACTGTTTATTATTAACTTATAATACATTTGAACATTTTTGAAAAACACTTAAACACGCATTTTTGTACAAATTAAGTATCGCAACGCTTGGGGGGATTCGGACCTACATACTAACGCACCGAAGTCTAATACGCTAACCACTACGCTATACGCTCTTGACAATCTTAATTTATAAAGGTTTCTATATGGTACCGCTGAGAAAGATGAAAATTTAAGAACTAATAAATTTATCAATTCATTGAACATTTACAAAATCGTGGATCCAATATGGCAGACAAAAAATTAAAAACATGTCAGATTTGCTTAAAACTGGCTACTCGGGGATTTCGGGGTCGCTGATTACGAATCTAGCATCACATTTTTAAAATTTAAAATGGCGGATCCAATGTAGCAGACAAAAAAAATTAAAAACTTATCAGATTCGCTTAAAACTGGCTTCTCGGGGATTTTCTGGTTCGCTGATTACGAATCTATCAAATTCAAAATGACCGCAAAAAATTAAAAACTTATCAGATTTGTTTAAAACTTTTTTAAAGCGCATTCAATGAATTATGTGATCCGCAACTTCAAATAAGTTACAATTATCGAGTTGCAAGGGAATTTGTCGATTGTTAAAATCTTCATTGTTACTGACGCACTCGTATTCAGTTTCTTGTACTGTATCCTTAAACTGAAAGGTTTTTCGCGTAAGTTACTACTTTTGGATTACTAAACAAATAACAATAAATAAGTGAGTTTACAAATGTTATAATTCATATGGCGCTAGTCGTCTTCTGACGTTACGTTTCACTCCGAGTTCAAGAAATTTGAGTACCATTGCATGCTGATTTCTCAAAAACTATAATAATTCGCAATCTCAGTGCGACAAGCACAGTGGTTTTTGGGGTTCACTTGTTGAAAAGGCCGTACTATTGGATCCGTCATTTTGAATTTAAAAACCCTAATGCAAGATTCGTAATCAGCGAACCCCAAAATTCCCGAGTAGCCAGTTGAAAGCGAATCCGATAAGTTTTTAATTTTGTCAGCTATATTGGATCCGCTATTTTGAATTTTTAAAAATTAACACCGGATTAGTAATTAGCGACCCCAAGAACCTCACAACAAGGAATTTCAAGCGATTTGAATCAATTTTTTCCCCATTTTCCAGATTTTTAAAAAACAGTTTTTTTTCGCAAAGGAGTCGTTCACAAACTACGTCACATATCAAGGAGGGGGAAGTAATGTGTGATGACCTGAAGAAAAAATGGCGCTAATGTATGCAACCTTGTGTGAAGTAGTTTGTGAACGACCCCAAAGTAAGATAGAGTAGAGTAAAACCACCAATTTTTGAGATTTCCAACTATAACTCTCAAAACAGAGTGGGTAAAGAGAAAAACTAAGTTGCGTTTGAAAGATTGATCCTTTGGCTACATTTTATTATCAATTCACAATTATCAATCTCTTCTAGAATCCGAGCTACAACCGTTCTACATAACCCTTACAATTGCTGGTTTTACCCGAAGTGTTGGGGTAAAACCACTAATACCATTTTTTCACATAAAAACATTAAAATTAATAAATAATAATTACGCAACAACTATTATTACCAATATAAACATTTCTGTAATTAGTAAAATTTACTTTAAATAAAATATTGCAACAAAATATAATATGCTTGATTAATTAAAAAAAATATAATTTTTTATGTTTTTTCGAACGGTATTATGAATACTAGTTTTTTTTGTATAACTTGAAAAAATGTTGACAACTAAAGGTGAGGCCAGAATAAAGAAATCTACATGTTAGACCCACATGTAGATTCCTCTATTCTCGCCTCACAAAAAAAAAAATAATAAATAAACTCATTAAGCGCGCAAAAAGACATTTGTAGTTAGTCTGAGTACCGCGTTTGTGATTTTGCCGCACATCCAGATTTAAAAAAAAACACAATAAAACTGTAAACACTTACGAAATCGTTAAATAAACAACATGATCATACTTGCAGCACTCGAACAAATAAAATACAATGATCTGTCATTTCAAATTATTAATAATTTATACAAAACCATATTCTTATCAAACAGCGAAAACTTTGACATCACGATCTCCCACCGGTTCCTACGCCACTGGAAGGGGGGGTCTGTGAATCTGTGACAAGTAGGTTTTCTATTTTGACCATGTAAATAATCTGACATAGGGGCGAGAGGGTTAAAAATTCTCGAAAAAAGCGTAATATCATTTATGGAAGTCGCCTTTAAAAATTTCGACAATAAAATTGACGGACCAACTTAGGAAGGACATCATGCTATGTTGGCAAAACAGTAGTCCTTGCAGAAGAGGATATATGCTCAGGTTGCATGAGCGATGGGTCAATATGTACCCCCAATACGCTCAAATGACACCTCAATATTTAAGAGATCAAGTATCCTCTCTGCGAAAAAAGGGACATGAAGCTTTTCTTCAGGAGGAAGAAGAAGAACCCTCAGAGAACATTCAGGTTCCAAGAGTAACACCAACGCAAACGACCGAAAAAAGGAACATGAGGTCTAGGGAAACCAAAGTCCATCTAAAGGTCTCCATTAAAATGGACAAAATCGCTGAAGGGAATAACGAACTCTCATTACTCCTAGAGGATGTAGATCTCTGGACATTAAATTGTGCTGTGTATGAAAAAGCAAAGATCCTGCTTCATGAAAGTAACAGAAAATCTGTTTCAGACCGTGTCGATATATTTTGGAAATAGCCCAGACTCTAAAAAGATTGCATCACACTCTGAATAAATCGAAGTTGCAGACCATCAAGCAACATTGGATTGAGATAAGAGAGCGTTTAGAACGGCGGGTTAAATGGATAAAGCAAAATAATACCTTTGCTACGAATCCTTCTCGCTTGTTCCGTTCACCATCGCCAACTGTCGAAAACCCCCATCTCGTGAAGAGATTGAAAACTTCTGGAGTAACATTTATCGGAAAGCCCATTCAGTGAACGATGAAGAGTCATCCTTAACACTCTTTCGTAGCTTCTGTTTTAGACAGGAGCTTGACCATCCTGCAGAGGTAAGTCCACCAATTACTAAGGAGGAGGTGAGAAACATAGTTGCTAAAACGAAGAACTTTTCAGCACCCGGACCAGATAAGATTAATAATCTTTGGTGGAAGAAGTTCACTTCAACTCACCAACATTTGGCTCGAATATTCTTTAACTTTCTCAATGGTCAACATCCAATACCATACAAATCTGGAGATTTGTCTAATCCAAAAAATTATAGACCAATAGCTTGTCTTAACACCTGCTACAAGCTATTTACTGGCATCCTCAAAAAGAGGATTTTGACATATATCGAGCCAGTTTGAAGTGCAATAAGCGAACAGCGAGGGTGCAAGAGAGGCCTGGCAGGTTGTAGTGAAAACCTATTGATTAATAGGTGTATTACCCAAGAATCGATATTTTATCGACGTAACCTGTCAATGTCTTGGATTGATTACCGAAAGGCATTTGACTCAACAAGTCATGAGCTGATCATCAAGCTCCTTGAATGTTTAGAGGTACATCCGAATATCGTGAGAGGCTTAAAGGAGCTAATGCTCATGTGGAGGACACGGTTTGTTATAACATCCAACAAACAACAGGTGATGAATAACATCATCTTATTCAAAAGAGGCGTCTTCCAAGGAGACTCTTTCAGTCCTTTACTTTTTTGTATCTTCTTCTTGCCTCTATCTGTAGTACTCCGGGAAAAACACTCTGGATACATGTGTGGCAAACCCAGAAATAGAGTCTATAAGATCAACCATCTATTTTACATGGACGGTCTTAAGCTCTATGGATCCAGTAAGGAATCACTAAAAATTCTTATGTTTGCAGTGGCCGAGTATTCCAGAGCTATAGGGATGGATTTTGGATTGGACAAATGTGCTGTTATCCATTTGATTAAAGGAAGACGAGAAACAACTGAAATGCCGAGCAAATTTGAGAATATTCAACTCATTGGTGGCAACACCATTCATCATCTTGGTGTCGGGGAGACTTACACATATCTTGGAATTCGACAATCGGAAATTCAAGATGTGTGTGGGATTAAAGATCATCTCCATATAAACTACCGTGGTCTTCTCAGAATAATTTGGTCATCCGAATTATCTTGGAAGAATAAGATCCAGGCCACAAATACATTAGCCATTCCTTTACTACTCTATACATTTGGAGCAGTTAAGTGGAATGTGAATGAGTTGAAGGATCTCGATAGAGAAACTCGCAGGATGATGACAGTACATCGAAGTCATAATCCAATGTCTTCTGTACAAAGAATTTACCTTCCACGAGATCGAAGAGGAAGAGGTCTATTAAATTTAGAGTGTCTTCATCGTAGAATTGTTTTGTCTGCGGCATGCTCAATCATGAACAGTAGAGATCCGCTTATGCAGTTTGTACACCAGCATGAAATTGCAAATGTTGGGGCGTTTTTATATCGAGCGCCAGAAAGAGCTGTAAATGAACTTAGTCTCCCATTTGAAATCAGTGATATAGAACACGGCATAGCATCGTTAACACCACTGATGATTAAAAAGCCTGTCAAGGAAGCAGAACATTCGCTTCTATTTTAGGAACATATTGGCAAGAATGTGCATGGACAACTCAGAAGAAATCCCTGAACTGTAATGTAGAAACTAAAATATGGTTCAGCACATTATTTTTCAGTAAAGAACCGGTTCCTGACTTCTATACATTAGGAGGTGTGGCCTCACGCCCACTTTCTTTTAGCGCGCTACAAACCGTTGCTCGTATATAACGTATATGTAAAGACTTGTGACTGCGTCAGTGGCCTAGTGGATACAGTGAGCGGCATTAAAGTGAGGGGTCGAGAGTTCAAGTCTTCCAGCTTCAGATTTTAAAATGTTTCATTTAAATCACCAATCTACAGATTTTATTTTATTTTATTTATCAGAATTTTATTTTCCATCTAATCTATAACAATTTTTCAGGAACTAGTTCATCATTTAGCTAAAATAGGGATAAACATCTAAGATGTTAAATGTAAACATCTATATGGGTGATTCTCCACGAAACCGACAATTTGGTTACTGTGATTTTAGAAAAAAAAATTTCTGATTAAAATAAAAATTGTGATATAACTTTGAAGTATGATAGGAAAAATTGAAATATCTGTGATGGGCCGGACAAATTGTTTATAATTTTTGTATTTTTTAAACAAATTAGCTGTTACCGCATCCATGTACTATAATCGCTTGCAGTACAACAGAATTGATAGTTGAATTTATAGAAAAGTTAAATAAAAATCATTCGCATTCTAACTTTTATATTTTCTATTTGATAAACAATATTTGTTTAAACAAATAATAAAAAAAGTCACATTTTTATTAAAATTATGGATCACAATCGATTCTACCAGAAAAATTAGAAAGATTTTATTATGATCATATTTTATTTTAAGTCATAATTTGTTGATAAAATCGCTTTAAACAAATAAATAAATCTTTGGTTGTAATTTATGCGGTAATTTATGAAAATATTGAGGTAATTTATAATAAAAATACAAACGAAATTCAGGATTTAAAAAAACTGATGTACGAAATTTATGTAGTAATTTATGGAAATTTATGGTAATTTATGCGGTAATTTATAAAAATTTGGAGGAAATTCATAATATTAATACAAAATAAAATTCAAGATTCAAAAAACTAATGCAGGAAATTTATTTCGTAATTAATGGAAATTTATGGTAATTTATTAAAATTTTGATGCAATTTATAGTTAATAAAAGAAAATTAAAAAAACTAATTTTTGAAATTTATGAAAATTTATACAGTAATTTATGGAAATTTATGTAGTAATTTATGGAAATTATATTTAAATTTATAGAAATATATGTTGTAATTTTATAAATTATTTTAAAAACATTTATTGTAATTTATTAACAAATAATTTAAAATTTGCAAATCAGTTGCCAGCAATTTATAGAAATTTATACGGTTGTTTATGAAAATTTATAAAGTATTTAATGTTAAACTTATATTAAAATTATGACAGTTTAGGTAATTTCTATTTGTTTAATTTTATTTGAACACAATCACAAAAATTTTTAAAATTGTACACTTGTTTAAACCACAAATTCAATGAAAGACAGCCAAAAAGCTTCACCATGACGCTTAATGAATACTGTTTTTTTAAACAAATTATAAGCAATTTTCAATCGGTTTCGCATTCCTGTCATCTATATTCACGGAAATAATACTACTATACATCATTTATTAAAAACAAATTTTTTTTTTTTTTTGATTTATTGCGAAATATGCAAAGGCTTCACTATGACGATTCTGTGATTCCCTACACAAATTTAGCGCTTTAAACGTAAAAGAAAGCAAAAAATCAATTATAAAATTGTTTCTATCGTAGTGAATCTCTTGAGGGAAGTCAATTGTTGCTTATACTAAAGTATAACTAAATTCTGATTTGATTTTTATGAAATATTTCAATTTTTTAAAAAGGCTTCACCATGACGCACAAAACTGGGGACAAGAAATAACATCTAGAAAAAAATAAAAATAATAATTATTTTTTTTACAACTAATTTTTTTCTGAATTCTACACACTTAGACAATAAAAAAATGTTACAATTAATTAGTTTTATTATTAAAGTTTACTAAAAATATTTATTTTTGTTTCAAAACTGACCCTGGGGACAGGCTTCACCATGACGATTTGGCCTATAAATTTGCATTTAAAAAAAAATTTAATCTTATAAATTAAAGTGGCTACAGGCTTTTGTTTATGGTCACTAGAGTTACTTTTTTACGTTAGATTCATTACCATATGTGCAATTTGTTTCTTAAAAAACACAAGGGACATGGAATTGTCGGTTTCGTGGAGAATCACCCATATGTTTAATGTTTAAACTAAGAATCAATATGTTTAAAAGAAACATACAGATGTTTACCTTGAAAATCTTAAGTGTTTGTCCTTATTTTAAACATCCATTTTTCTCAGTGTATTTAGTTAGTTAGTTAGTTTAAAGTTGGAATATAATGGTTGTTTAATTGATACACTGAGAAAAGAGGATATCGATTTATAATAAATAATGTAATTATTTAGTAAAAATTACTATTTGCAGTAAAAATTACTATTTAAAGTAAAATGTGCTTCATATAAAGAAAAATTACTTTTTACGTAGTAAAATTTACTAATTGTAATTATTACTCTAGTCATTTTTAAAAATTCTGTTAATATTTTTAATCTTTATATTGTCTTAATAAATTTTATAAACTTCGAGTATTAATTATTAAATTCGTCCTTTTTTAAATATTGCTCAAGCATTTTTAAAAAGTATAACTGCGTGATATAACAATTACTTCAGTAGGATCAGTTTTTAATATTTGCTAGCAACTTTTGCTCAGGAAATAGTAATCCGTGCCACTACTACTAATACTGCTACACGCCTCTCACCGATACGCGAGTCATATACAATCGAAATATATGTACATGTAATAAATGTTTCAATTCTTTGTTACATAAACATTTTTAATATTTTTTAAACAAATCTCTTGTTAATATGGATCTTATACTTTTATTTTGACATATTTTGTTCTAAAAAAAATTATAATAAACAAATTTATATCAGAATGTGTATTAAATTAGAGAATTCAGTTATTTCATACTTTAAATTAATTAGTATATTGTTACTCATTAATGATACAAAAAATTTTTAAATAATATGTATTCTATTATCATTGCAAATTTTTTTAAAAAACTTGAATTTCTTCGGTAAATATTAAGTAATTAATTTTCTAGATCAAAAATTTTTTTCTTGTAACTCGTCATGTGTTATATAAAAACAATTTTTCATTTTTCATTTATGTTTAATCATATTATTTTGTATTATTGTCTTCAAAAAACTGCATTTGTTATAATAATTAATTAAATGTATTTAGATATTCAGATAAATTATTCAATATTAATATTAAAACGTTTTTAAAATTAATTTTTACTTTTATTTTTGCTATTTTATTTTATAAATTAGTTTGCTTTAAACTATTTAATAAGTATTATTTATTAATAATATATTGTATAAAAAAGTTTAATAATATTTTATTATAAAATTTTTTAGATTATTTAAGTATTTCATTTATTTTTACATATTTACAATTTCTTTATTTAATATTATTCTATCCAATATTATTCTATTTACTAATGTTTTGAATAATATTTACAGTTGATTTCAATAATATAATAAAATATATGGGGTTTATAATTTATTTTCTTGCTACGAAATATATCTTATCTTCTCAATAGATTTAAGTATGTAATGGGTTTATAACCCGTATATTTTTCAAATAAATTAATTAAATTAAATTAAATTTCCAGTTGTCACAGACTGAAACTGTCAACTTTCATAATTCTTACTAAATTATTTCATCTGTTTCGTTAATTGATCTTATATTTAATCTGTTTTGTTCATTTCGCATCTTTTTCATGCTTTATAAATATAATCTTCAACTTTCCAAAGATTTAATTTTTATTAAAATTTAATTAATATAAATTTTAATCTATCAAAATTTTAATTATTGCTCAAAATATTACAATTTTAATCAACTTTAAATTTAATTCATCCGAAATGATCTAACTTTTAATTAATTAAATTGTTTATTTAACCATATTTTAATACTAACTATTTTTTATAGGGTCCAAAAACCCCCAGAAATTACAAAATTAGGAAAAAATCGTTAAAAAATATTTTTCATTATTTTTATAAAAGTTTTTTCCTAGATTTTGAATAAATAACATAAATATTGATTTTTAATCATTATTCCATATAATTGCTAATTAGTTTAAACAAATTATTATTGTTTATTTACAACTTTTTATCAAATGGAGCTAGACGGTTGCAACGTTTTCTTAATTTTTCAAATTATCTAAGCCATTGGAGGCAAAAACCAACAAAAAAGTAAAAATAATAATTTTAACAATTGTTTAAACAAGTTATATTGTTTATTTTCAAGATTTGCACAAATTGAGCTACAGAGTTACAAATTTTTTTTAATTTTGCAACTTTTCAAGGTCAGTGAGTCCATGTACTAACAACAAACTAAAAATAATAATCTTTAAAATTGTTTAAACAAATTATATTGTTTATTATCACCTTTTTATGAAATAGAGCTACAGAAATGCACTTTTTCTCAAATTTTAAACTTTTCGAGATCAGTCAACCCATCTAGGAAAAAACTTTCATAAAAATAATGAAAAATATTTTTTAATGATTTTTTCGTAACTTTCTAATTTATGAGGTTTGAGCGCTTTGAGCCCCATCTAAATATTAAAAAATAGGGGTATTTTTTTCTCGATATAGAACAATCCTAGGGGGTAAAATCATAAAGAAGAAAAATTTTTGTTTTCCCATGCATTTTTAGACCACCCTAAGCACACAAACATTTATAATGGTCAATACAAATAGACCAAATTCAATCCAGGACCTATTGAACTGCTGAATATCGTTGAAAAGTAATCAAATCTACTACTGTTTTTTCAGTGTAGCTAGTTTTTTCAATTTTTAATGTTTAAAGTTTAATAAAGATTTAAGAATCTAATTTTAAAGAAATCATAATAATAATGAAGGTTTTTTTGATTTAGCTTGCAATATCTCAAAATGGTAATTTTATTATACTGTAGGTTGTAACTCATGAGTGCCATTTAATGGATTTCCAATCTTCACATGAAAAACAGGTAAAATGACATCTTATTTGATAAATAGTTTTTTAAAATTTGCTTGGTTCACACTAAACTATTAAATAAAAATAAATTCGTAAAATCATTTTTTAAATTATTTCAACCCTAACTTGTAATCCTTATGCTGTGCATCGACGAATTTAACTTGTTTGATGAATCCACAACTGATGTTACAAAATCAATTCTCTATAAACTGCAGAATAAAACTTTTATTCACAAGTAGGATAACTTGTGGAGAAATGGATCACTTTTCGCTAATTTGAGTATTGTTTACCGACTTATGAGAAGTATATATATATATATATGTAAAATATATGT
Source organism: Ganaspis brasiliensis (assembly GCA_037103525.1). Lineage (NCBI taxonomy): Eukaryota > Metazoa > Arthropoda > Insecta > Hymenoptera > Figitidae > Ganaspis > Ganaspis brasiliensis. The sequence goes on along the minus strand of JAZKLR010000068.1, from coordinate 563,420 downwards.
AAAATGAATAAAGAATAGTTGCAAAACAGGTATTCTACGTGCAAAGTACTTTTTAAAATACTTTTTAAAAATCATAACCATTTTAAGTATGATATATTTTCTTAATTTTATCAATTCCTATATGTTTATATTTTAAATTTGCTTTTTAAAAGTATTAGTAATGATGCTAAAATTATAAAAAACCTTAAATATTACTTTTATGAACATTATTTTACAATTTATTACTAAAAAATCTTAAGTATCCGGGGCTATCCTACTCTCCCCTAATATTTCTCTCGTAATATCTAAAAATCTATTAAAACCTTTGGCTTCTGATAAAAACCATATTTGTGAAAATTTTATAAAGTTTCCCAATCTGTTTTAAAAAATTTTCTAACATTATTTTTCACGGATTTATGATAATCTAAAAGTAGTTGTGTTTTTAATCACGGTCCGCGTAAGTAGTATCCACTCGGTTATGGCTGGTTGTGTACACCAATCACTTTTAATACATCTATTTATTTCATTTTTACAAAAACAATAATCTTCCTTTATAAACAGATATTTCTACATTTCCTGACATCTAAATTTTTAATTTGCTTACTTACAACTATTAATATAATTTTTATTCATCTGTTTGTAATGAAAAGAATTCCTGAAATCAATTTTGAATTCATCAAACATTTGTTGTTGCACCAGACACTAATATACCTTTTCATCTTGCTATTCTTGACGTTGTTTGTCTTAAGGGGTTACACCACTTTGACCGTATGAAAAAATACGCATTTTCAAGAATCTTCGGTCAAACGGTGGGCACGATAACTCGGTCCAGATTTGAGCTAGAACAAAAAACCAAAAAAATTTAGTTTCTCTATCCAAAAATTTATAGAAATACGTAGCCGTTTTTAAAAATATGCATTTTTGACAAATTGGCATGGATTTGAATGAAAAAATACGTATTTTTGACTAAATTTCGTAATTTAAAGTTGTCTAGAAATCGTAAATATTAATATATTCAAAAACTCCTACGTATTTCTATAGATAATTATATCACAAACAAAATAAAAAAAAATTAAGAGGATCGATTGAAAATTGTGGCAGCTTGAGTGCCCACCGATTTTTAAAATACAGTTTTGAGAAAAACGCGTTTAAAGTTTTCATGACAGTTTAATCACGATTATAGATGATTTAATTAAAAATTACCTTTAATCTGCAATGCCAGGTCCATATAGCATCCCTTCCACGACCACATCATTGATATTTACTGCTTTCCTGATTAATTGTGCATCTTTCCGAGCTTTTTTCGCCTCTTCGGTGAGTGACCGGTCGGCTAGTTTCACGCGCTGCATATCTCTTTCCAGGACATAATCGTAACTTTGAGTCCCAATGGGTAACTCTAAGGCTTCCATCATTCTTAAAATACTTTTCATACCATCATTGAAGACACTAGCGGAAATGTGAGCAGCAATTTGAAGAAATGTTGATCCACTTGACAAGGATTTCAGAGCGAGTGCCCAAATCGTGGAATTGAAACTTTCATTCGCGTTCTGAGTGAATCCTCCTAAACAACGATTTAAAAGATCATCACTGGTCAAGTCCTCATAAATAGGCAGAATCGCATCGTATACTGCTTTATCCATTTCTGGTTTGTGTTTATAACTTTTTAATTCACGACATACCAAGGAGTTAGCTCAGTTGGTTAAATACTAGTCTCTGCGGTCGCGCCAAGTCCAGCTTGCTGGGTTCGCGCCCCGATGAGTCTGGGATTTTTCTAACTCGTGAGATAACTTCAGTGGAAGGTTTGACGTCGAGAAATAATGATATATCACTAGAACTCGACTGTCGATAAACCGGTTGTACTATGGAAAGGTTTTTCTACAGTTTTCCCTCTCCACTGGCGAGAAAACCCAATATACCGGGTGGTCCAGGTAAATGCGAGTACTCCTAATTTCAAGCCGTTCTGTAGACGCAAAAACACTTAAAGAATATATACAGATTATTTCGAAGTCGAGTGCTCACACGTTTTTGCGCATGCACGACGCATTCTTTTATTTTTAACAGTAAAGTCATGATACGGCTGAGCATCTTTAATCCCTTTGAATGTTTTACTGTCTCCATCGCCTATATAATTACAGTATTTTACGTCGTGCAATGCCTCAGAACGAGAGAACATTTCAATGACCGAATCAACTTCCATCTTTCCTGATGAGCCTTCATGGTTTATACTGCATTCAGTTATATGCTCTGCCAGCCATTCTTCGTGCTCAACTGTTCCTTCTTTCTTGGACCAAAATTCACAGACTTTGAAATATTTGCTCTTTACAATTAAATCGACTATTTTGACACTAAACCTACCTATGAGAGTAGTAACGCCAAAAAGCGACGAAAATCCTCTCTTGCGCCACGAACCATCTCCGGAAACAGTTAAACCGTCACTCATGCCATTTTCTTCGCTAAGTTTTTTCTCTTCTGAAGCTGCATTTTTTATTGAATCTTCAAAAACAGTCGACACAGCAATTTCAATTGGTTTGATAAATTTATCATAACATGATTGAAATATTGGACGTGGCAGTTCCAGAAATGCACAGAATTTTTTAATGCCGTTTAGCCCAATTCCCAATAAACGCATGACAAAAACCATTCTATAATTGATATCATATGCGTGTCCTTTAAATATAGGGCAAGAGTTTATATCATATGGTTCACAATTTTTACAAATAGCACCAATCTTGAAACCTAAACTACGTCGCCTTTTTTCTTCAAAACGAATATCTGGATGACACTTTTTGCACACAACTAATTGAGATAATAACATTTAAGCAGGAAACAGATTTATCAATCTATACCCGAAAATGTCATTAATATCAAAGTCATTAACATCATTTTCAAAGTGTACTTTTTTAAAAGAAGCGCTAAAATTTTCTTCATTGCTTTTTTCCAGAAGGTGTCTGTTTAAAGGTCTTTTGCCACGTTTTACTCTACTCTATATCTGCTTTTTATCACTCATAACACTTTAAAATTTCATTAAAACAGATTGAAAATAATATAACATGTAGAATGTCCGAATCTTCGTTTGAGAAAGCCGCAGCGCGTAAATGTTAGCGCGCCGTTTTGCGCGACCTTACTTGTACGGTTCGAAAATTGTCTTTTCATTTGAGATATCGATATATAACTAATGACATGTTATTTTGGTGTCCATAAAGAGTACTTTGAGCAAAAAAAAAAAAAAATTTCTATTTTTTGAAAATTTCAAAGTGGTGTAACCCCTTAACGTTCTTTGTCATTGCCCATGTAATGACGCATGAAATAGAAGAAGACAAAAAAAGGTGCATGAAAAGGTCTATTACAAGCTAGAATCGCACTAATTTAAAACATTTTATCTCCAATTTAATCTTATATACGGGTCCAGAATAATGCTTATCAAAAAGTAAATAAAAAATTATTTTAGAGTCATTCAAGATCCTTAAGTGAAGATAATATTGATGATGAAAATGATAATGAAGATCATGATGATGAATATAATGATGATGAATGTACTAATGATGGCAACGACATAGCTGATTTTCATGTTGAGGACTTTACTGCACCTTGTGAGGATGAAAACAAAAAAAGTAACTTACAGAACAAATTAGAATCACCAGAAATTTTTCAAACTATTACTACACGTCTTGTGATTAGTGAAGGAGAGTTACTCTTAATATTAATTAAATTTGCAATTTTTGCGGAATTATCTCACGCAGCTGTTGAACAATTGTTTAAGGCAGTTAACTGTATGTTTTCATCTCCCGTTTTGCCCGATACACGTTATTTTATTGATAAACTATTTTTTTCAAGTGAATTTGTAAAGTATCACTGCATTTGTCCTGATTGCAACTCATATGTTGGTACGTTTGTGCGAACAGATCGAAAAAAAGTATGCAACATTTGCAAAAAGGAAATTGTCTTGAATGGTAAAAACTTCAACAGTTTTTTTGCGACGTTTGATATTAAAAATAATATAAAATCTCTTCTAGAACGTCACGATAAATATTATAACGATGTTGTAACAAACAGGACTCACGATCCTGAAATTTTTCGTGATATTTATGATGGAAAATCTTACCGTAAATTCGTTGAAAATTTACCACCTGACGAAAAAAATCGATATGCGACGCTAACTTTTAATTGTGATGGTGCCCCAACATTTGAGAGCAGTACATCTTCGATATATCCAATTCAAGTAATGATAAATGAGTTGCCAATAGAAGTAAGGACTAAAGAAACTATTGTTTGTGCATTATGGTTTGGTAAATCAAAACCAGATATGAACGCTCTTCTCGAAGGTTTTGTTAATGAAATGAACGAACTTTCTGATTCTGGTATAGAGTGTTGTATTGAAGGCGAAATGAGGGTTATTAAACCGTACGCAAAACTGTGCTGTGTGGATGCAGTTGCTAAGGCTCCTATGCAAGGCATTAAGCAGTACAATGGTTATTTTTCGTGCGGTTGGTGCTTGCATCCTGGTGTATATGTACGGAATGCATTAAATACAGGAGGATGCATAAAATTTCCTCTTTTAGACTATGTTCCAAATGATCGAACGGAAGAAAATTTTCTCGAATGTTTAGATTATATATCGAAAAAAAATTCTCCAACTGAAGAGAATGCTATTGACTGTGGAGCAATGGCTAATAGAGAAATTGTTGACGTTGACTCAAACGTCAATGAGTGCCTAGATAATTTAGATAATAGTCTTGAAGAAGAGGAAGAAACCGTAGAGCGAGCATTTGGATTAACCCACGTTTCGCCTTTAAATATTTTGAAAGACTTTGATATGGTTGACGGATTTGTGCCAGATGATTTGCACTTCGCTCGATTAGGCATAGGGGAACAAATTACAAATTATTGGTTCATCAATAAATCATCACCCTTACCAAAAACATTAACTCATGCAACCGTACAAAAAATAGATGGACTATTACAATCAATCGCAGTTCCGCATCAAGCAATGCGTTTGACAAAGTCTTTCAGTGATAGAGCCTTTTGGAAAGGTAAAGAGTGGGAAAATTGGATATTGTATTATAGTCTTCCTACTATGAAATTATTTTTGGAAGAAAAATATATAAAACATTGGGCCCTTTTTGTAGAAGCGTTTTACCTGTCATTGAAAATGACTATCACTAAGCAGGAATTAGAACGAATTGACTACTTAATAAAAGAATTCATAGCGGACATGGAAAAGTTGTATACTAAAGAAGCAATGACGTACAACATCCATCAAGCTTTTCATTGGCCCAAATGTCTGTACAATTGGGGTCCATCATGGGCACACAATACTTTTGCTTTTGAAAGCGGAAATGGAAAGCTATTAAAAATGATCCATGCTGCTAACGGTGTAACTAATCAAATATGCCGTAAATTATCCATGCGTCAATGTGATTTGTTATTAACAAATCATGTTTTTCCACAATCATCACAAAAAGTAAGAAAGTACTGTGCTAACTTGACAACAAGAATCACACAAAAATCGTGTAAAATTGATTGTTGTAGGTATTTTGGATCCCCAAAACTTGCAAAAGCAAATTGGGTTGAAAAACTGCAACTTTCACGTGCGTCACTTTCTTACAAAAGAATGGTAAAAGATAAATGTCTTTATTCTAGTAAAGTTAGACAGAATGAGCGATCAAATAACAGTTATGCGCAACTAAGTAATGGGTCGTTTGTAAAAATTATTGAATTTATAGTTGATAAAGACTTAGAAAAAGAGTACGTAGTTTTCAAAACGCTTATTACAGAAAACGTATTTAGAAATCAGCATCCATATCTTCAGGAGATAGTTATGATGGAACAAAATATCAAGGCTGCTCCAGTCGGGATGTTGGAAAAAATAGCTGTTTTCCTTAAAATAAATGAGAAAGAGTATATTTGCCCCGTTCCAAACTTATTGTACTCTTAGATGTATCAAATATGTACTATACGAATACTACAAGTTGATTCCTTCATAAATTTCCTTAAACAAAACATTGATTCCTTTCTTTTAAAACAGAAAAGAAACATTTGAGATGCAGCCAGTATAGTAGTAGTAGCCAGTATAGTAGTAGTAGTAAATAAAACTTTTTGTGTGAAATCATTTCTGTACCCAATATAATGCATTTGAAAAAGTGAACTTTGACTTTATTAAAAACATGTTATTTTAACAGCTTTTAAGCTACGTAAATTTACATGGAATAGAAATATTTATATGAAATTTTATATTCTTAACTGATTTTAATTAATTACATTTTTCCAAAGTTGTTTTAGAATATTTGCAAAAGCTCTTTTTATTTTTCAAATTTTGCAGACAGTAATTAGATTTGTCCAAAAAGGTAAATATGAGATGCACCAAGTAATTAAAGTATATAAGTTATAGTAAAAATTATTTCATAGTTCTCTGGATATATAATTATTTTTGATTTCATATATCTAATTATTAATTACATGTAAATTGTAAAAACGTAATAAATTGCTATTTAGCAACGTACTTTTGATTGAAATATATATTTTTACCTATTAAGAAATATATTATCAGCAAATAATAGCATTTTTAAATTTCATCCTTTGTAGAATTTTAACTTATAAGAAAATAAAACTAAATTATACGAAAAATGTGAATTTCAATCAAAATATAAAAACGTAAACTTGACAAAAAAAATGAAATTAGATAGCTAAAAAGCTACGTATTTTTAATTGTAATTTATATTAACAAAAATAAAATAAGGGAGTGGGTCCTATGATGAACGGGGACCCAAGATGGACATTTCATATAAAATTTTTGTTTAAAGTGACAACGCCTTATGCTTTCTGTTATTTTCGTTATCTGTATAGACGAAAATTTGGATGCATATTTGGAGGAAAAAATCATTTGATTTTTCTTTCACACATTCTACGTGATTATGTGTCTAATGGCCAGTTAATCCACCTCCGGATAAGAGGTACAGATAAATTTATCTGGCAGATATAAAACATTTTTGTCTTAATCCACCGCTGGATAGCGTTAACCGACAGATAAATCGAGACTTATCTGTCAATTATTTATTATCGGCCAGATGAAGTGGCCAATAGCGAATTTAACCTACAAATAAATTCTAAAGTGAGGTTAGGATGCCACTTTTTAGCACCTGACAATATTCTTTACGCCTGACAATTTTAAAATGTTCGAAATCAGCAAGGTTATATTTCAATATACAGTGAAAATAATTCGCCAAAAAAAAGTAAAAATTTAAATTCATAAATTAATTTTAAGTTAGGCCGTGACTATTCGTACAGATTTTCTGTACGAATAGCCAGACCAAGGTGGAACGGCTATTCGTACAGAAAATTGAAACACTCTCTTTGGGAGCGAAATAATTTTTGTTTTGGTTGTGAAAAATCATAATAAAATGTTGGAAATGCTAAGGGGTTGTTCTTGTGTCACAAACAGTGGTCTTTTAACCAAAAGATTTCCGCGTAACATTAATTTTCACAAAAAGAAAGATTTTGACAATTTTCTGTATAAATAGCTGCTCCATTGAGGTTTGGCTATTCGTACTTATTGAAGCAATTTTCTGATTGATCGAGAATTGCATTACAAATTTCTGATTGGTCGAGATTTTCTGTACGAATAGACACTCCGTTTAAGTTAATTTGATAAATATGTAAATAACTTATAATACGTATAGATATTTAAAAACATTAGGATAAAACTATAAATAGATAAGTTCTATAAGTTTTAATTAATGCAAAAATATGTTATAAATTTATAGCTTTTAACTTTATTTTTGAAAAAACAATTTTATTAACTTTTGAATCTCTGAGTATCTATAAAGAAAAATCTTTTATAGGTAATTGACTAAAGAATAATTCGAATAATTCCAAAAATTTATACAGTATAAGGTGTAAAATTCCATGTCAGTTATTTACATATTATATTATTGAAAAATTCTACAAATACATCCTAATCATCATTTAATGTAAAAAAAAGATTAAATAAAAATCATTTCCTTAAAATTCATTGTCAAATTGGATACTGAAAGAACTGTATTTGTAGAGATAATAAAATAAAAATAAATCTAGGGCAGATATGTTACTCACCTTACTGTATAAATGAATATAAACTTGCGGATTCTTATTTTATCAATCGTTGCGAATTATGTAATAAAATTATTATTTCTAACAAATTTACTTTACAAATAATGTCAACGATGTCAACGCATTGCAACTTAACCTCAAACAACCACATGTCAATGATAAAATTCTAAATTACTACAGTACGCATTATTGCAGAGCATAAAACTTTATTTTTAATTCTATTTATTCGAACCAAGGAGTTAGCTCAGTTGGTTGAATACTAGTCTCTGCGGTCGCGCCGAGTCCAGCTTGCTGGGTTCGCGCCCCGATGAGTCTGGGATTTTTCTAACTCGTGAAATAACTTCAGTGGAAGGTTTGACGTCGAGGAATAATGATATGCACTGTCGGTAATCGACTTGTGCAGATCACTAGAACTCGACTGTCGATAAACCGGTTGTACTATGGAAAGGTTTTTCTACAGTTTTCCCTCTCCACTGGCGAGAAAACCCAATATACCGGGTGGTCCAGGCAAATGCGAGTACTCCTAATTTCAAAGCCGTTCTGTAAACGCAAAAACACTTAAAAGAATATATACAAAAAGGGTACAATTCTAGGAACTCCCTACGGGGGACACTCATTGGGCCAGTAAGGTCGTTAAAACGAGTGTATAATAATAATAATAAAAAAAAAAAAAAAAAAAAATTCTATTTATTCACTATTTTTTATTTTATTTGTTCTGTATCATATTTCAACTTGTGCGAATGTATAAGTTGTGTACACATTTGTTTGTTTATAAAGCTCCTTATAAATATCAATTAGTTACTTCAGAGATGACAACGAGGCTATTCTAATATGAAAAATACTAGAATTCCCTATTTCCCTCTATCTATGTGCTAGATAGTTATTCAACAGATATATTTTCGTGGATCAATCCAAAACTACTATCGGACAGAATAGGCTTCGGATAAATTTTATCTGAAAGATAGTTATCTGACATTTTATACCAAGGTGGATCAACTGGCCATAAGAAAGTTTTGTTACGGTTTTTCTTAAGTTGGTAAAGTTATTTAAATTTATTATTGACAATAAGTACTTAACGTTATAATATTCTTTATTTCCCCTATAATAATATTCTAAACTGATTTCATTAATATTGTATGTGTATACAAATTTTTACTGGGACTCAAAAAATAGGATCATGTACCTTAAGATTCACAGACACTAATTCTCAATATATTTATTTTCATATTTTCGAATTTACACTTTCTTCATTTCTTTTTTGAACCACCTAATTGAAATTTTTTATTTTCCACCATGAAATTTGATGATATCGTTAGAGAATTTGATATATCGATATTTTTCGATATCTTCTTGCTTTTTACTCTTGAGCTATTAAATTGAAGTTTTTTAAAATGTTATTTCTTGGTAAATCCAGTAAAATGATAAAAAATTAGTTTCAGAATTGTTACACAATGTTTATTTTTTATCTATAATATTTTTCAGAGAGTTTTAAGAAAGTGCCCATCTTGAGGACACTTTTTTTTAGATCGAAAATTTTAACAATTAGAAAAAATTTTTAAAAAAATTTTTATGTTGAAAATAAAATTTTATCTCTGTATCCATCAGCAGTAGCGGATCCAGACTTGGTTTGTGCACGGAAAGAATTAATTTATTAAATTTTATTCAAATAGTCGATGAAACTCAGAACATAGAGACATTTGTATAAAACTTAAACTTGTCGACTAAAACTTAAAGACAGTCGATTAAAACGTGCAACACGTCGGTGAAAATTTGAGATTGACGTTTTAAAAATAAATTCAAACAACCTTTTAACGAATTTTTCGTCTTTTCTAGATCGCACACATACCATTTCCTCCCCACCTCATCACTTTCACACATTATATAGAAACAGATTTACAGAATTCCTATTTTATCCTAATATAATCGCAAATTTTAATTTATTAACGAAAAATCTCGCAACCGGGTTACGAACGCGGGTTCTAACATACGACGATACTTGAGACGGCACCTTAAACCCCTCGACCATTCAAGAATACGCGAGAGTCTTTGGATTGAAGTGAGTGACACTTAACTATAGCATAAAAGGCATTACGTTTCTTCGATTCCTCGACTGTTGAATAAATTTTAAGTGGTAGAGATCAACGTTTGGAACTATTTCGAACATTTTGTAAACAACCTTTGGTTACTTATTAATCAATTATTTCTCACTCTGTTTTACTACACCAGAATTTAAGTTTAATCGACTGCTTGACGATTCTTTCTATTGTGCTTATGAATAAGTATGCAATAATATTTCAAGCTTTATGAAAATGTCTCTATGTCCTGGTTTTCATCGACTTTTGAATATATTTTAATACATTTTTTCCGTGTGGAGGGGGTCATACATGAGAAAGAAAGAGACAACACCAATATAGTGTTGTCTCTCTCTCTCCCATGTAAATGTAAGTTAGCTCCAAGGGGGAGTCATGACCCTGTGACCTCCCCCCCCCCGTGGATCAGCCACTAGCCATAAGTTACCTAATTTATTGTACTTTGAATCCGGTATAACACATTTTAATATATCTTATTCAGTTTTGATTCTACAGCATTAAATCGAAACTATGTCCATCTTGAGGCCCTCTCCTCTACATAATCAGAATTTGCATCATTAAGGAATAATTGTATATAAATTTATGTTTTGTGAATACAGAATTAAATTTTATTTACTTTAAATTACAATTAAAATGTAAAAACGTTAATCTACATTATAACGTTGATGTTATATTCTTATTTGTGTGTATGTATGTATAAATGTGTGTAAAAAAGAAAGTAAGAAAGTGAGTGAATGAGTGAGTGAGTGACTGAGCCTGCATCTGTATGTGTATGTATGTATGAATGTATGTATGTATGATGAGGGTATAGGTATGTAGCAGAGTGAAAAGAAAGGTAAGTATACACCGAAGAACTTTAGAGACGTCTGCAAACCCATAAAACTGGGACGTCAGTATTACCACAGTCCTTCTATTTTCAACAATAGAAATTCATCATGGATTTAGAAATAGGCAAAAATTTTCCCAAAAAAATTTAAAAAAATTTTAAATTTAAAACTTAACACGTTTTTTGGCTGCGTTCACTTGTCGTTTCTGTGCATCCCTGGTGTAGGAGCACAGGTTGTTTCAACTGCAAACCCAAAACTGGTGCTTTGACACGCCCAGTACCACTGAGCGTCCTGAAATTGGGTCTGCAGTTAAACCAAACCGTGCACCTGCACGCCCAAGCTGTAGTAGTATCGACGCACCAGATTTGTGGATTCGCAAACGTCCCTTAGGTTTCTTGGTGTAATTGAATGACTCTCCAACGGGCTTGTAAAAGTTACCTAAATATGGTGAAGTTACTTACGTACGCCATGAAAATAATGGAGAGCCGGTTGACCATGGTAATTTAGTGGGAGGGAATGAATTACCATTGTAACGGCTCTCCCTTCCACTAAATTAACATGGTAACGGCCGGCTCTCCACTACTCCCATGGCGTACGTAAGTAACGCCACTACATTTAGGACACTTTTACAAGCCCGGTGGAGAGTCATTCATAATACCTTGTCGCCTGACTTTAAGGATAGCGCGTAAAGGGGAAATACTCAAGTGACCACTTCACGAATTTCCTCTCACACTCTATCCTCAAAGTCAGGAGACGAGGTACCCATGGTGGTGGGCGACAAATTGACGCAACACTGAATTTCACACTGTAATGTAATGCTCGGCAAGCATTCGATGCAATCAAGCAACGAACGTCAAACGAGCCTCTGAACAATGAAAAACGAAGTCTCTTTTTAACTAATAAATATAAAAGATTAACAAGAGTTTAAAATTTAAGCAAAAAATGGGTTTGAGTTCTAAATTTTATGATAATCTCTCATAAAAGTACATTAGGATAAAACTTATGATTAGTTGAGTTTCTCGGCGAAGCATTACAGGCTCAGCTCGTCCAGTTTGTATAGTACAAATGCTCGCTGAGCATTACATTACAGGCTCCGCTCACGTAGTCTGTACTGAACTTAACATCTAATTTTTTTAATTCTCTCTGTTTTCTTAGGGCCAGTTTGGCCATCCCCGGTTAAAAGATAGACGATACTCGAATCCTTTACGATCCAATCACGAACACTTAAACTGCTGTTAATCACAGAATAACTTTTAACCGGAGTTGGTGAAAACGGTCCTTACTCTTCCTGAATGCTTTGCCTCTTCTTTTAGCAATCTTATTATAAACAAAATGATCAGTCCTTCTCTCTCTCTCTCTCTCTCTTGCTTTTTGGTTTACTCACTTTCTCTCGCTCTTTCTCGCCTCCTCTTGCTCTTACTGGGTTCCGCTCTCTCGCTTTTTCCCATTCTGGCTTGCTCTCTTTTATTCTTCCTCATTCTTTCTCGCTGGATTAGTGCTATCACAATTGAAGATTTGTAGTTATGGAGGTTTATCTTCCAGTTCGGAGAGGAGTTCCTTCTATGTTTCAGAAGAAAAGCTGTCATTCGAGTATCAGTTTCACAAATTCACGAGGTCATGGCTGCATGTCAAACGTTTTACCTTTAGAAGCTGTTACTTTGCTAATGTCACTTAATCTTAAAAAAATAAGTTGTCTTTACTATCAACGCACATATGTTTAATCCTTTGGAGAATATTATTTGCGTCAGTCTGGCAATCAGTTAACACCTTTTGTAAACGATTTATTAAAATCTGGAAATATGGAGCAAAATATTAACTTATTTAGGTGTCAGGTAAATTATTTTCTGGTAATTTAACAATTTTTAAGATATATTCTCTATTTTTAATTATTTTTTATTCCGCAGGCACAAACATGGCGCTTTTAGATGCCTCTAGACAAGGTCTAAACACATTCATTTGTTCGACCGTGCGAAAATGACGTCCATTTTTTCCCTATTGAAAAAATGAACAACTGATAGGGAACAACCTTAGGGAAAAAACAAACGCCATTTTCATACGGTCAAACAAATGAACGCATTTAGACCCTAACCTACAGGCATTTAAAGCACCTCGTTTGTGCCTTTGTAATAAAAAGTATTGTAAGCAACACGGGTTTAAAGTCAGACCAATTTGTTTACAATGATGTTTGTGTCCTCGTTTAAGTCTCGTCCAACGCCCTCGGCTGTCACTCGTACAGAAACATCAGCGTAAAAAATGGCTGCCTTTAACCCCTTGCAGCATAATATACTATATTACCACAGCAATTTCAAATTTCATTCTTCTATTTTTTGTATTTCATAATCTACATCATTCCAGGGCTAGCAACACCTCAGATATCTCCGTAGTAAGAATGCAAGACGTCACATTTAGTAAACTGCAGCATTTTTCAACCTTATAAAGAAAGACAATCAAGTTATTTCAAGACCAATTCACCGACGCTAGTTTTAATTGTGAAGAAGTTAATATTTTGTAATACCAACACTGAGAAAAAAGATTTCTTTTTACAAGAATAAAAATATGTTTACCTTGATTGCATTGAAAGAAATCGTTTTTATGCTTGCTCCAAGAATAAAATATTTGGCGTAAACTTTCGTCTGCTTCTGTCATGCGCAAAGCAGTTTAACATAACCTCAAATTCTTGAGTCTATAATATTTTATACTAGGACCGATTATAAGCATAATTCATACTTGATCAAATGCATTTTTGCATTGGCACAAAAAAAGTTTTCTCTCAGTGAACTTAATATCGGACCAACGTGGTGTCAATTGAGCAGCGTAATGTACGCGCCATTGCTTGCTATATAGCAAGCACATCGAAAAGGCGCCTGACATGAAGGCACTAGTCCGATGCACAGCGAGCTTTTTTGGTCGCCTCTAGTCCGCCTCTGGTCCCCTCATATATTGTCCGACAAAATCGCAGAGTAATAGCAAGCACAGTTAGGCGCCCGTCGTGCTGATAAAAGTCGCCCGCACGTTTGTTATCTGGAAATAAGATATCTAAAAGAAACACATGGAGTATTTCACGTTATATATCTATTCAAACATTTTTTTTCTGTTTCTATGTAAAAGTTATAAATTTTTTAAATTAAACGTTTTCAGAAACAATGCACTTACGACAGGTGATTTTCTCAGTAACACGAGTGAAAGACGAATTAGAAAAAACATTTCATCAAAAATGACAGTCTAAAATACAAGAGATAAACACTTGTCAGACACAGTGCAAGGTAGAAAAAAAATTCATTAAAAAAGCAAGTCAAAATACAGAAGTTAAACACATATTAGACACGATGTAAAAAAAATCATAAAAAAATTAAAGTCTGAATATACAAGTTTAACACGTGTCTGTACGAATAGCCAGACCAAGGTGGAACGGCTATTCGTACAGAAAATTGAAACACTCTCTTTGGGAGCGAAATAATTTTTGTTTTGGTTGTGAAAAATCATAATAAAATGTTGGAAATGCTAAGGGGTTGTTCTTGTGTCACAAACAGTGGTCTTTTAACCAAAAGATTTCCGCGTAACATTAATTTTCACAAAAAGAAAGATTTTGACAATTTTCTGTATAAATAGCTGCTCCATTGAGGTTTGGCTATTCGTACTTATTGAAGCATAATTCATACTTGATCAAATGCATTTTTGCATTGGCACAAAAAAAGTTTTCTCTCAGTGAACTTAATATCGGACCAACGTGGTGTCAATTGAGCAGCGTAATGTACGCGCCATTGCTTGCTATATAGCAAGCACATCGAAAAGGCGCCTGACATGAAGGCACTAGTCCGATGCACAGCGAGCTTTTTTGGTCGCCTCTAGTCCGCCTCTGGTCCCCTCATATATTGTCCGACAAAATCGCAGAGTAATAGCAAGCACAGTTAGGCGCCCGTCGTGCTGATAAAAGTCGCCCGCACGTTTGTTATCTGGAAATAAGATATCTAAAAGAAACACATGGAGTATTTCACGTTATATATCTATTCAAACATTTTTTTTCTGTTTCTATGTAAAAGTTATAAATTTTTTAAATTAAACGTTTTCAGAAACAATGCACTTACGACAGGTGATTTTCTCAGTAAAACGAGTGAAAGACGAATTAGAAAAAACATTTCATCAAAAATGACAGTCTAAAATACAAGAGATAAACACTTGTCAGACACAGTGCAAGGTAGAAAAAAAATTCATTAAAAAAGCAAGTCAAAATACAGAAGTTAAACACATATTAGACACGATGTAAAAAAAATCATAAAAAAATTAAAGTCTGAATATACAAGTTTAACACGTGTTAATCACGATGTAAAAATAAAAAATTTAGAAAAATCATAAGTCTAAATGTGACGAGCTCCGAAGAAAGGGACCTTAGAAGCAAATCAGTAAACAATATAAGTCTAAATATACGAGTTTAACACGTGTTAAACACGCCGTAAATAAAAAAATCACTAATAAATATAAGTCTAAATATATACGTTTTTAACACGTGTTAAATACGACGTAAATAAAAAAATCACTAAAAAATATTAGTCTAAATATACGAGTTTAACACGTGTTAAACAGGACGTAAATGAAAAAAAATCACTAGAAAATATAAGTCTAAATATACTAGTTTAACACATATTAAACACGACGTAAATGGAAAAAAATCACTTCAAAATATAAGTCTAAATATACTAGTTTAACACATGTTAAACACGACGTAAATGGAAAAAAATCACTAGAAAATATAAGTCTAAATATACAAGTTTAACACGTGTTAAACACGACGTAAATGAAAAAAAAAAACTATTAAGTATAAGTCTAAATATACGAGTTTAACACGTGTTAAACACAACGTAAATGAAAAAAAATCACTAGAAAGTATAAGTCTAAATATACGAGTTTAACACGTGTTAAACACGATGTAAATGAAAAAAAATCACTAGAAAGTATAAGTCTAAATATACGAGTTTAACACGTGATAAACACGACGTAAATGATAAAAAAACACTAAAAAATATAAGTCTAAATAAACGAGTTTAACACGTATTAAACACGACGTAAATAAAAAAAAATCAATAGAAAATATAAGTCTAAATATACGAGTTTAACACGTGTTAAACACGACGTAAATAAAAACAAATCACTAGAAAATATAAGTCTAAATATATGAGTTTAACACGTGTTAAACACGACGTAAGTGAAAAAAAATCACTAGAAAGTATAAGTGTAAATATACGAGTTTAACACGTGTTAAACACGACGTAAATAAAAAAATCACTAAAAAATATAAGTCTAAATAAACAAGTTTAACACGTATTAAACACGACGTTAATAAAAAAAATTACTAGAAAATATAAGTCTAAATATACGAGTTTAACACGTGTTGAACACGACGTAAATAAAAAAAATCACTAGAAAATATAAGTCTAAATATACGACTTTAACACGTGTTAAACACGACGTAAATAAAAAAAATTACTAGAAAATATAAGTCTAAATATACGAGTTTAACACGTGTTGAACACGACGTAAATAAAAAAAATCACTAGAAAATATAAGTCTAAATATACGACTTTAACACGTGTTAAACACGACGTAAATAAAAAAAATCACTAGAAAATATAAGTCTAAATATACGACTTTAACACGTGTTAAACACGACGTAAATAAAAAAAATCACTAGAAAATATAAGTCTAAATATACGAGTTTAACACGTGTTAAACACGACGTAAATAAAAAAAATCACAAGAAAATATAAGTCTAAATATACGAGTTTAACACGTGTTAAACACGACGTAAATAAATAAAATCACTAGAAAATATAAGTCTAAATATACGACTTTAACACGTGTTAAACACGACGTAAATGAAAAAAAAATCACTAGAAAGTATAAGTCTAAATATACGAGTTTAACACGTGTTAAACACGACGTAAATAAAAAAATTACTAAAAAATGTAAGTCTAAAAATACAAGTTTAACACGTATTAAACACGACGTAAATAAAAACAAATCACTAGAAAATATAAGTCTAAATATACGAGTTTAACACGTGTTAAACTCGACGTAAATAAAAAAAATCACTAGAAAGTATAAGTCTAAATATACGAGTTTAACACGTGTTAAACACGACGTAAATAAAAAAATCACTAAAAAATGTAAGTCTAAAAATACAAGTTTAACACGTGTTTAACACGACGTAAATAAAAACAAATTACTAAAAAATGTAAGTCTAAATATACAAGTTTGACACGTATTAAACACGACGTAAATAAAAACAAATCACTAGAAAATATAAGTCTAAATATACGAGTTTAACACGTGTTAAACACAACGTAAATAAAAAAAATCACTAGAAAATATAAGTCTAAATATACGAGTTTAACACGTGTTAAACACGACGTAAATAAAAAAAATCACTAGAAAATATAAGTCTAAATATACGAGTTTAACACGTGTTAAACACGACGTAAATGATAAAAAATCACTAGAAAGTATAAGTCTTAATATACGAGTTTAACACGTGTTAAACACGACGTAAATAAAAAAATCACTAAAAAATGTAAGTCTAAAAATACAAGTTTAACACGTGTTAAACACGACGTAAATAAAAAAAATCACTAGAAAATATAAGTCTAAATATTCGACTTTAACACGTGTTAAACACGACGTAAATAAAAAAAATCACTAGAAAATATAAGTATAAATATACGACTTTAACACGTGTTAAACACGACGTAAATAAAAAAAATCACTTGAAAATATAAGTCTAAATATACGAGTTTAACACGTGTTAAACACGATGTAAATAAAAAAAAATCTCTAAAAAATATAAGTCTAAATATACCAGTTTAACACGTGTTATATACGATTTATAGGAAAAGATAATTTAAAAACGTAGGTCCTAAAATACGAGTAAAACACAAAATAATTTGAACAAAAATTATAAAAAATGCAAGTCTCAAAATACGTGTTAAACACGTATTTTACACATGTTTTCGTATCGAAATCGAGATGTGTTTTACGCGTGTAAAACATGTATAAAACACGTATAAAACATGTATAAAACACGTATAAAACACGTGAAAAACACGTGTTTTTTTTTGATAGGGATGACTTTAAGTTCAACTGTGACAGTTTAACAAATTCTCAGTCCAACTGTTACACTTTCACTATCTTCTTTTCCAACTGTGACAGTTAACAAAATTTTGTTTCGAGTACTACACGCGTATCAGTTTCGGTCCAACTGTGACATTTTCACAAACTATTTTTTTAACTGTGACAGTTTTGAAAAAGTTTTTCGCCTACTTCATGCGTATCACTTTTGGTTCATATGTGACACTTTAACATGAAATTTTTCCAACAGTGACAGTTTACAAAAAATTTTTTTTAATACTTCATGCGTATCACTTTCAGTCAACTGTGACAGTTTCACAAACTTTTTTCCAACTGTGACAGTTTACTGGGACTCAAAAAATAGGATCATGTACCTTAAGATTCACAGACACTAATTCTCAATATATTTATTTTCATATTTTCGAATTTACACTTTCTTCATTTCTTTTTTGAACCACCTAATTGAAATTTTTTATTTTCCACCATGAAATTTGATGATATCGTTAGAGAATTTGATATATCGATATTTTTCGATATCTTCTTGCTTTTTACTCTTGAGCTATTAAATTGAAGTTTTTTAAAATGTTATTTCTTGGTAAATCCAGTAAAATGATAAAAAATTAGTTTCAGAATTGTTACACAATGTTTATTTTTTATCTATAATATTTTTCAGAGAGTTTTAAGAAAGTGCCCATCTTGAGGACACTTTTTTTTAGATCGAAAATTTTAACAATTAGAAAAAATTTTTAAAAAAATTTTTATGTTGAAAATAAAATTTTATCTCTGTATCCATCAGCAGTAGCGGATCCAGACTTGGTTTGTGCACGGAAAGAATTAATTTATTAAATTTTATTCAAATAGTCGATGAAACTCAGAACATAGAGACATTTGTATAAAACTTAAACTTGTCGACTAAAACTTAAAGACAGTCGATTAAAACGTGCAACACGTCGGTGAAAATTTGAGATTGACGTTTTAAAAATAAATTCAAACAACCTTTTAACGAATTTTTCGTCTTTTCTAGATCGCACACATACCATTTCCTCCCCACCTCATCACTTTCACACATTATATAGAAACAGATTTACAGAATTCCTATTTTATCCTAATATAATCGCAAATTTTAATTTATTAACGAAAAATCTCGCAACCGGGTTACGAACGCGGGTTCTAACATACGACGATACTTGAGACGGCACCTTAAACCCCTCGACCATTCAAGAATACGCGAGAGTCTTTGGATTGAAGTGAGTGACACTTAACTATAGCATAAAAGGCATTACGTTTCTTCGATTCCTCGACTGTTGAATAAATTTTAAGTGGTAGAGATCAACGTTTGGAACTATTTCGAACATTTTGTAAACAACCTTTGGTTACTTATTAATCAATTATTTCTCACTCTGTTTTACTACACCAGAATTTAAGTTTAATCGACTGCTTGACGATTCTTTCTATTGTGCTTATGAATAAGTATGCAATAATATTTCAAGCTTTATGAAAATGTCTCTATGTCCTGGTTTTCATCGACTTTTGAATATATTTTAATACATTTTTTCCGTGTGGAGGGGGTCATACATGAGAAAGAAAGAGACAACACCAATATAGTGTTGTCTCTCTCTCTCCCATGTAAATGTAAGTTAGCTCCAAGGGGGAGTCATGACCCTGTGACCTCCCCCCCCCCCGTGGATCAGCCACTAGCCATAAGTTACCTAATTTATTGTACTTTGAATCCGGTATAACACATTTTAATATATCTTATTCAGTTTTGATTCTACAGCATTAAATCGAAACTATGTCCATCTTGAGGCCCTCTCCTCTACATAATCAGAATTTGCATCATTAAGGAATAATTGTATATAAATTTATGTTTTGTGAATACAGAATTAAATTTTATTTACTTTAAATTACAATTAAAATGTAAAAACGTTAATCTACATTATAACGTTGATGTTATATTCTTATTTGTGTGTATGTATGTATAAATGTGTGTAAAAAAGAAAGTAAGAAAGTGAGTGAATGAGTGAGTGAGTGACTGAGCCTGCATCTGTATGTGTATGTATGTATGAATGTATGTATGTATGATGAGGGTATAGGTATGTAGCAGAGTGAAAAGAAAGGTAAGTATACACCGAAGAACTTTAGAGACGTCTGCAAACCCATAAAACTGGGACGTCAGTATTACCACAGTCCTTCTATTTTCAACAATAGAAATTCATCATGGATTTAGAAATAGGCAAAAATTTTCCCAAAAAAATTTAAAAAAATTTTAAATTTAAAACTTAACACGTTTTTTGGCTGCGTTCACTTGTCGTTTCTGTGCATCCCTGGTGTAGGAGCACAGGTTGTTTCAACTGCAAACCCAAAACTGGTGCTTTGACACGCCCAGTACCACTGAGCGTCCTGAAATTGGGTCTGCAGTTAAACCAAACCGTGCACCTGCACGCCCAAGCTGTAGTAGTATCGACGCACCAGATTTGTGGATTCGCAAACGTCCCTTAGGTTTCTTGGTGTAATTGAATGACTCTCCAACGGGCTTGTAAAAGTTACCTAAATATGGTGAAGTTACTTACGTACGCCATGAAAATAATGGAGAGCCGGTTGACCATGGTAATTTAGTGGGAGGGAATGAATTACCATTGTAACGGCTCTCCCTTCCACTAAATTAACATGGTAACGGCCGGCTCTCCACTACTCCCATGGCGTACGTAAGTAACGCCACTACATTTAGGACACTTTTACAAGCCCGGTGGAGAGTCATTCATAATACCTTGTCGCCTGACTTTAAGGATAGCGCGTAAAGGGGAAATACTCAAGTGACCACTTCACGAATTTCCTCTCACACTCTATCCTCAAAGTCAGGAGACGAGGTACCCATGGTGGTGGGCGACAAATTGACGCAACACTGAATTTCACACTGTAATGTAATGCTCGGCAAGCATTCGATGCAATCAAGCAACGAACGTCAAACGAGCCTCTGAACAATGAAAAACGAAGTCTCTTTTTAACTAATAAATATAAAAGATTAACAAGAGTTTAAAATTTAAGCAAAAAATGGGTTTGAGTTCTAAATTTTATGATAATCTCTCATAAAAGTACATTAGGATAAAACTTATGATTAGTTGAGTTTCTCGGCGAAGCATTACAGGCTCAGCTCGTCCAGTTTGTATAGTACAAATGCTCGCTGAGCATTACATTACAGGCTCCGCTCACGTAGTCTGTACTGAACTTAACATCTAATTTTTTTAATTCTCTCTGTTTTCTTAGGGCCAGTTTGGCCATCCCCGGTTAAAAGATAGACGATACTCGAATCCTTTACGATCCAATCACGAACACTTAAACTGCTGTTAATCACAGAATAACTTTTAACCGGAGTTTAACAATTTTTAAGATATATTCTCTATTTTTAATTATTTTTTATTCCGCAGGCACAAACATGGCGCTTTTAGATGCCTCTAGACAAGGTCTAAACACATTCATTTGTTCGACCGTGCGAAAATGACGTCCATTTTTTCCCTATTGAAAAAATGAACAACTGATAGGGAACAACCTTAGGGAAAAAACAAACGCCATTTTCATACGGTCAAACAAATGAACGCATTTAGACCCTAACCTACAGGCATTTAAAGCACCTCGTTTGTGCCTTTGTAATAAAAAGTATTGTAAGCAACACGGGTTTAAAGTCAGACCAATTTGTTTACAATGATGTTTGTGTCCTCGTTTAAGTCTCGTCCAACGCCCTCGGCTGTCACTCGTACAGAAACATCAGCGTAAAAAATGGCTGCCTTTAACCCCTTGCAGCATAATATACTATATTACCACAGCAATTTCAAATTTCATTCTTCTATTTTTTGTATTTCATAATCTACATCATTCCAGGGCTAGCAACACCTCAGATATCTCCGTAGTAAGAATGCAAGACGTCACATTTAGTAAACTGCAGCATTTTTCAACCTTATAAAGAAAGACAATCAAGTTATTTCAAGACCAATTCACCGACGCTAGTTTTAATTGTGAAGAAGTTAATATTTTGTAATACCAACACTGAGAAAAAAGATTTCTTTTTACAAGAATAAAAATATGTTTACCTTGATTGCATTGAAAGAAATCGTTTTTATGCTTGCTCCAAGAATAAAATATTTGGCGTAAACTTTCGTCTGCTTCTGTCATGCGCAAAGCAGTTTAACATAACCTCAAATTCTTGAGTCTATAATATTTTATACTAGGACCGATTATAAGCATAATTCATACTTGATCAAATGCATTTTTGCATTGGCACAAAAAAAGTTTTCTCTCAGTGAACTTAATATCGGACCAACGTGGTGTCAATTGAGCAGCGTAATGTACGCGCCATTGCTTGCTATATAGCAAGCACATCGAAAAGGCGCCTGACATGAAGGCACTAGTCCGATGCACAGCGAGCTTTTTTGGTCGCCTCTAGTCCGCCTCTGGTCCCCTCATATATTGTCCGACAAAATCGCAGAGTAATAGCAAGCACAGTTAGGCGCCCGTCGTGCTGATAAAAGTCGCCCGCACGTTTGTTATCTGGAAATAAGATATCTAAAAGAAACACATGGAGTATTTCACGTTATATATCTATTCAAACATTTTTTTTCTGTTTCTATGTAAAAGTTATAAATTTTTTAAATTAAACGTTTTCAGAAACAATGCACTTACGACAGGTGATTTTCTCAGTAACACGAGTGAAAGACGAATTAGAAAAAACATTTCATCAAAAATGACAGTCTAAAATACAAGAGATAAACACTTGTCAGACACAGTGCAAGGTAGAAAAAAAATTCATTAAAAAAGCAAGTCAAAATACAGAAGTTAAACACATATTAGACACGATGTAAAAAAAATCATAAAAAAATTAAAGTCTGAATATACAAGTTTAACACGTGTCTGTACGAATAGCCAGACCAAGGTGGAACGGCTATTCGTACAGAAAATTGAAACACTCTCTTTGGGAGCGAAATAATTTTTGTTTTGGTTGTGAAAAATCATAATAAAATGTTGGAAATGCTAAGGGGTTGTTCTTGTGTCACAAACAGTGGTCTTTTAACCAAAAGATTTCCGCGTAACATTAATTTTCACAAAAAGAAAGATTTTGACAATTTTCTGTATAAATAGCTGCTCCATTGAGGTTTGGCTATTCGTACTTATTGAAGCATAATTCATACTTGATCAAATGCATTTTTGCATTGGCACAAAAAAAGTTTTCTCTCAGTGAACTTAATATCGGACCAACGTGGTGTCAATTGAGCAGCGTAATGTACGCGCCATTGCTTGCTATATAGCAAGCACATCGAAAAGGCGCCTGACATGAAGGCACTAGTCCGATGCACAGCGAGCTTTTTTGGTCGCCTCTAGTCCGCCTCTGGTCCCCTCATATATTGTCCGACAAAATCGCAGAGTAATAGCAAGCACAGTTAGGCGCCCGTCGTGCTGATAAAAGTCGCCCGCACGTTTGTTATCTGGAAATAAGATATCTAAAAGAAACACATGGAGTATTTCACGTTATATATCTATTCAAACATTTTTTTTCTGTTTCTATGTAAAAGTTATAAATTTTTTAAATTAAACGTTTTCAGAAACAATGCACTTACGACAGGTGATTTTCTCAGTAAAACGAGTGAAAGACGAATTAGAAAAAACATTTCATCAAAAATGACAGTCTAAAATACAAGAGATAAACACTTGTCAGACACAGTGCAAGGTAGAAAAAAAATTCATTAAAAAAGCAAGTCAAAATACAGAAGTTAAACACATATTAGACACGATGTAAAAAAAATCATAAAAAAATTAAAGTCTGAATATACAAGTTTAACACGTGTTAATCACGATGTAAAAATAAAAAATTTAGAAAAATCATAAGTCTAAATGTGACGAGCTCCGAAGAAAGGGACCTTAGAAGCAAATCAGTAAACAATATAAGTCTAAATATACGAGTTTAACACGTGTTAAACACGCCGTAAATAAAAAAATCACTAATAAATATAAGTCTAAATATATACGTTTTTAACACGTGTTAAATACGACGTAAATAAAAAAATCACTAAAAAATATTAGTCTAAATATACGAGTTTAACACGTGTTAAACAGGACGTAAATGAAAAAAAATCACTAGAAAATATAAGTCTAAATATACTAGTTTAACACATATTAAACACGACGTAAATGGAAAAAAATCACTTCAAAATATAAGTCTAAATATACTAGTTTAACACATGTTAAACACGACGTAAATGGAAAAAAATCACTAGAAAATATAAGTCTAAATATACAAGTTTAACACGTGTTAAACACGACGTAAATGAAAAAAAAAAACTATTAAGTATAAGTCTAAATATACGAGTTTAACACGTGTTAAACACAACGTAAATGAAAAAAAATCACTAGAAAGTATAAGTCTAAATATACGAGTTTAACACGTGTTAAACACGATGTAAATGAAAAAAAATCACTAGAAAGTATAAGTCTAAATATACGAGTTTAACACGTGATAAACACGACGTAAATGATAAAAAAACACTAAAAAATATAAGTCTAAATAAACGAGTTTAACACGTATTAAACACGACGTAAATAAAAAAAAATCAATAGAAAATATAAGTCTAAATATACGAGTTTAACACGTGTTAAACACGACGTAAATAAAAACAAATCACTAGAAAATATAAGTCTAAATATATGAGTTTAACACGTGTTAAACACGACGTAAGTGAAAAAAAATCACTAGAAAGTATAAGTGTAAATATACGAGTTTAACACGTGTTAAACACGACGTAAATAAAAAAATCACTAAAAAATATAAGTCTAAATAAACAAGTTTAACACGTATTAAACACGACGTTAATAAAAAAAATTACTAGAAAATATAAGTCTAAATATACGAGTTTAACACGTGTTGAACACGACGTAAATAAAAAAAATCACTAGAAAATATAAGTCTAAATATACGACTTTAACACGTGTTAAACACGACGTAAATAAAAAAAATTACTAGAAAATATAAGTCTAAATATACGAGTTTAACACGTGTTGAACACGACGTAAATAAAAAAAATCACTAGAAAATATAAGTCTAAATATACGACTTTAACACGTGTTAAACACGACGTAAATAAAAAAAATCACTAGAAAATATAAGTCTAAATATACGACTTTAACACGTGTTAAACACGACGTAAATAAAAAAAATCACTAGAAAATATAAGTCTAAATATACGAGTTTAACACGTGTTAAACACGACGTAAATAAAAAAAATCACAAGAAAATATAAGTCTAAATATACGAGTTTAACACGTGTTAAACACGACGTAAATAAATAAAATCACTAGAAAATATAAGTCTAAATATACGACTTTAACACGTGTTAAACACGACGTAAATGAAAAAAAAATCACTAGAAAGTATAAGTCTAAATATACGAGTTTAACACGTGTTAAACACGACGTAAATAAAAAAATTACTAAAAAATGTAAGTCTAAAAATACAAGTTTAACACGTGTTAAACACGACGTAAATAAAAACAAATCACTAAAAAATGTAAGTCTAAATATACAAGTTTGACACGTATTAAACACGACGTAAATAAAAACAAATCACTAGAAAATATAAGTCTAAATATACGAGTTTAACACGTGTTAAACTCGACGTAAATAAAAAAAATCACTAGAAAGTATAAGTCTAAATATACGAGTTTAACACGTGTTAAACACGACGTAAATAAAAAAATCACTAAAAAATGTAAGTCTAAAAATACAAGTTTAACACGTGTTTAACACGACGTAAATAAAAACAAATTACTAAAAAATGTAAGTCTAAATATACAAGTTTGACACGTATTAAACACGACGTAAATAAAAACAAATCACTAGAAAATATAAGTCTAAATATACGAGTTTAACACGTGTTAAACACAACGTAAATAAAAAAAATCACTAGAAAATATAAGTCTAAATATACGAGTTTAACACGTGTTAAACACGACGTAAATAAAAAAAATCACTAGAAAATATAAGTCTAAATATACGAGTTTAACACGTGTTAAACACGACGTAAATGATAAAAAATCACTAGAAAGTATAAGTCTTAATATACGAGTTTAACACGTGTTAAACACGACGTAAATAAAAAAATCACTAAAAAATGTAAGTCTAAAAATACAAGTTTAACACGTGTTAAACACGACGTAAATAAAAAAAATCACTAGAAAATATAAGTCTAAATATTCGACTTTAACACGTGTTAAACACGACGTAAATAAAAAAAATCACTAGAAAATATAAGTATAAATATACGACTTTAACACGTGTTAAACACGACGTAAATAAAAAAAATCACTTGAAAATATAAGTCTAAATATACGAGTTTAACACGTGTTAAACACGATGTAAATAAAAAAAAATCTCTAAAAAATATAAGTCTAAATATACCAGTTTAACACGTGTTATATACGATTTATAGGAAAAGATAATTTAAAAACGTAGGTCCTAAAATACGAGTAAAACACAAAATAATTTGAACAAAAATTATAAAAAATGCAAGTCTCAAAATACGTGTTAAACACGTATTTTACACATGTTTTCGTATCGAAATCGAGATGTGTTTTACGCGTGTAAAACATGTATAAAACACGTATAAAACATGTATAAAACACGTATAAAACACGTGAAAAACACGTGTTTTTTTTTGATAGGGATGACTTTAAGTTCAACTGTGACAGTTTAACAAATTCTCAGTCCAACTGTTACACTTTCACTATCTTCTTTTCCAACTGTGACAGTTAACAAAATTTTGTTTCGAGTACTACACGCGTATCAGTTTCGGTCCAACTGTGACATTTTCACAAACTATTTTTTTAACTGTGACAGTTTTGAAAAAGTTTTTCGCCTACTTCATGCGTATCACTTTTGGTTCATATGTGACACTTTAACATGAAATTTTTCCAACAGTGACAGTTTACAAAAAATTTTTTTTAATACTTCATGCGTATCACTTTCAGTCAACTGTGACAGTTTCACAAACTTTTTTCCAACTGTGACAGTTTAAAAAAAACTTTTTCCCTACTTCACGCGTATGACTTTAGGTTCAACTGTGTCACTTTAACATTGTATTTTTCGAACTGTGACAGTTTATAAAAATTTTTCTTCCTACTTCGTGCGTATGACTTCTGCTTTAACTGTGACACTTTAACAAATTCTCAGTCCAACTGTTACACTTTCACTAACTTCTTTTCCAACTGTGACAGTTTACAAAATTTTGTTTTGAGTACTACACGCGTATCAGTTTCGGTCCAACTGTGACATTTTCACAAACTATTTTTTTAACTGTGACAGTTTTGAAAAAGTTTTTCGCCTACTTCATGCGTATCACTTTTGGTTCATATGTGACACTTTAACATGAAATTTTTCCAACAGTGACAGTTTACAAAAAATTTTTTTTAATACTTCATGCGTATCACTTTCAGTCAACTGTGACAGTTTCACAAACTTTTTTCCAACTATGACAGTTTACAAAAATTTGTTTCGAGTACTACACGCGTATCACTTTCGGTCCAACTGTGACATTTTCACAAACTATTTTTTTAACTGTGACAGTTTTGAAAAAGTTTTTTGCCTACTTCATGCGTATCACTTTTGGTTCATTTGTGACACTTTAACATGAAATTTTTCCAACTATGACAGTTTAGAAATTTTTTTTTTTACCTGACGCGTATGACTTTAGGTTCAACGGTGACACGTTACAAAAATTTGTTTCGAGTACTTTATACGTATCACTTTCCGTCCATCTGTGACAGTTTCACAAACTTTTTTTTCCAACTGACAGTTTTCAAAAAGTTTTTCGCCTACTTTATGTGTATCACTTTTGGTTCATCTGTGACACTTTAACATGGAATTTTTCCAACTGTGACAGTTTACAAAAAATTTTTTTTAATACTTCATGCGTATCACTTTCAGTCAATTGTGACAGTTTCACAAACTTTTTTCCAACTGTGACAGTTTACAAAAAACTTTTTCCCTACTTCACGCGTATGACTTTAGGTTCAACTGTGTCACTTTAACATAGTATTTTTCAAACTGTGACAGTTTATAAAAATTTTTCTTCCTACTTCGTGCGTATGACTTCTGTTTCAACTGTGACACTTTAACAAATTCTCAGTCCAACTGTGACACTTTCACAAACTTTTTATCCAACTGTGGCAGTTTACAAAATTTTGTTTCAAGTACTACACGCGTATCACTTTCCGTCCAACTGTGACAGTTTACAAGAAAATTTTTCCCTACTTTACGCGTATGACTTGCGGTTCAACTGTGACACTTTCATATAGTATTTTTCCAACAGTGACAGTTTACAAAAAATTTTTTTCCTACTTCACGCGTATGACTTTAAGTTCAACTGTGACAGTTTTACAAATTCTCAGTCCAACTGTTACACTTTCACTAACTTCTTTTCCAACTGTGACAGTTTACAAAATTTTGTTTTGAGTACTACACGCGTATCAGTTTCGGTCCAACTGTGACATTTTCACAAACTATTTTTTCAACTGTGACAGTTTTGAAAAAGTTTTTCGCCTACTTTATGCTTATCACTTTTGGTTCATATGTGACACTTTAACATGAAATTTTTCCAACTGTGACAGTTTACAAAAAATTTTTTTTAATACTTCATGCGTATCACTTTCGCTCAACTGTGACAGTTTCACAAACTTTTTTCCAACTGTGACAGTTTAAAAAAAACTTTTTCCCTACTTCACGCGTATGACTTTAGGTTCAACTGTGTCACTTTAACATGGTATTTTTTAAACTGTGACAGTTTATAAAAATTTTTCTTCCTACTTCGTGCGTATGACTTCTGTTTCAACTGTGACACTTTAACAAATTCTCAGTCCAACTGTGACACTTTCACAAACTTTTTATTCAACTGTGACAGTTTACAAAATTTTGTTTCGAGTACTACACGCGTATCAGTTTCGGTCCAACTGTGACATTTTCACAAACTATTTTTTCAACTGTGACAGTTTTGAAAAAGTTTTTCGCCTACTTCATGCGTATCACTTTTGGTTCATCTGTGACACTTTAACATGGTATTTTTCCAACTGTGACAGTTTAGAAAAAAAAATTTTCATATTTCACGTGTATGACTGTAGGTTCAACTGTGACACTTTAACAAATTCTCAATTCAACTGTGATAGTTTCACAAACTTTTTTCCAACTGTGACAGTTTACAAAAAAATTTTTTCATACTTTACGCGTATGACTTTCGCTCCAACTATGACAGTTTAGAAATTTTTTTTTTTACCTGACGCGTATGACTTTAGGTTCAACGGTGACACGTTACAAAAATTTGTTTCGAGTACTTTATACGTATCACTTTCCGTCCATCTGTGACAGTTTCACAAACTTTATTTTCCAACTGACAGTTTTCAAAAAGTTTTTCGCCTACTTTATGTGTATCACTTTTGGTTCATCTGTGACACTTTAACATGGAATTTTTCCAACTGTGACAGTTGTAAATTCTAAAGTGAGGTTAGGATGCCACTTTTTAGCACCTGACAATATTCTTTACGCCTGACAATTTTAAAATGTTCGAAATCAGCAAGGTTATATTTCAATATACAGTGAAAATAATTCGCCAAAAAAAAGTAAAAATTTAAATTCATAAATTAATTTTAAGTTAGGCCGTGACTATTCGTACAGATTTTCTGTACGAATAGCCAGACCAAGGTGGAACGTCTATTCGTACAGAAAATTGAAACACTCTCTTTGGGAGCGAAATAATTTTTGTTTTGGTTGTGAAAAATCATAATAAAATGTTGGAAATGCTAAGGGGTTGTTCTTGTGTCACAAACAGTGGTCTTTTAACCAAAAGATTTCCGCGTAACATTAATTTTCACAAAAAGAAAGATTTTGACAATTTTCTGTATAAATAGCTGCTCCATTGAGGTTTGGCTATTCGTACTTATTGAAGCAATTTTCTGATTGATCGAGAATTGCATTACAAATTTCTGATTGGTCGAGATTTTCTGTACGAATAGACACTCCGTTTAAGTTAATTTGATAAATATGTAAATAACTTATAATACGTATAGATATTTAAAAACATTAGGATAAAACTATAAATAGATAAGTTCTATAAGTTTTAATTAATGCAAAAATATGTTATAAATTTATAGCTTTTAACTTTATTTTTGAAAAAACAATTTTATTAACTTTTGAATCTCTGAGTATCTATAAAGAAAAATCTTTTATAGGTAATTGACTAAAGAATAATTCGAATAATTCCAAAAATTTATACAGTATAAGGTGTAAAATTCCATGTCAGTTATTTACATATTATATTATTGAAAAATTCTACAAATACATCCTAATCATCATTTAATGTAAAAAAAAGATTAAATAAAAATCATTTCCTTAAAATTCATTGTCAAATTGGATACTGAAAGAACTGTATTTGTAGAGATAATAAAATAAAAATAAATCTAGGGCAGATATGTTACTCACCTTACTGTATAAATGAATATAAACTTGCGGATTCTTATTTTATCAATCGTTGCGAATTATGTAATAAAATTATTATTTCTAACAAATTTACTTTACAAATAATGTCAACGATGTCAACGCATTGCAACTTAACCTCAAACAACCACATGTCAATGATAAAATTCTAAATTACTACAGTACGCATTATTGCAGAGCATAAAACTTTATTTTTAATTCTATTTATTCGAACCAAGGAGTTAGCTCAGTTGGTTGAATACTAGTCTCTGCGGTCGCGCCGAGTCCAGCTTGCTGGGTTCGCGCCCCGATGAGTCTGGGATTTTTCTAACTCGTGAAATAACTTCAGTGGAAGGTTTGACGTCGAGGAATAATGATATGCACTGTCGGTAATTGACTTGTGCAGATCACTAGAACTCGACTGTCGATAAACCGGTTGTACTATGGAAAGGTTTTTCTACAGTTTTCCCTCTCCACTGGCGAGAAAACCCAATATACCGGGTGGTCCAGGCAAATGCGAGTACTCCTAATTTCAAAGCCGTTCTGTAAACGCAAAAACACTTAAAAGAATATATACAAAAAGGGTACAATTCTAGGAACTCCCTACGGGGGACACTCATTGGGCCAGTAAGGTCGTTAAAACGAGTGTATAATAATAATAATAAAAAAAAAAAAAAAAAAAAATTCTATTTATTCACTATTTTTTATTTTATTTGTTCTGTATCATATTTCAACTTGTGCGAATGTATAAGTTGTGTACACATTTGTTTGTTTATAAAGCTCCTTATAAATATCAATTAGTTACTTCAGAGATGACAACGAGGCTATTCTAATATGAAAAATACTAGAATTCCCTATTTCCCTCTATCTATGTGCTAGATAGTTATTCAACAGATATATTTTCGTGGATCAATCCAAAACTACTATCGGACAGAATAGGCTTCGGATAAATTTTATCTGAAAGATAGTTATCTGACATTTTATACCAAGGTGGATCAACTGGCCATAAGAAAGTTTTGTTACGGTTTTTCTTAAGTTGGTAAAGTTATTTAAATTTATTATTGACAATAAGTACTTAACGTTATAATATTCTTTATTTCCCCTATAATAATATTCTAAACTGATTTCATTAATATTGTATGTGTATACAAATTTTTACTGGGACTCAAAAAATAGGATCATGTACCTTAAGATTCACAGACACTAATTCTCAATATATTTATTTTCATATTTTCGAATTTACACTTTCTTCATTTCTTTTTTGAACCACCTAATTGAAATTTTTTATTTTCCACCATGAAATTTGATGATATCGTTAGAGAATTTGATATATCGATATTTTTCGATATCTTCTTGCTTTTTACTCTTGAGCTATTAAATTGAAGTTTTTTAAAATGTTATTTCTTGGTAAATCCAGTAAAATGATAAAAAATTAGTTTCAGAATTGTTACACAATGTTTATTTTTTATCTATAATATTTTTCAGAGAGTTTTAAGAAAGTGCCCATCTTGAGGACACTTTTTTTTAGATCGAAAATTTTAACAATTAGAAAAAATTTTTAAAAAAATTTTTATGTTGAAAATAAAATTTTATCTCTGTATCCATCAGCAGTAGCGGATCCAGACTTGGTTTGTGCACGGAAAGAATTAATTTATTAAATTTTATTCAAATAGTCGATGAAACTCAGAACATAGAGACATTTGTATAAAACTTAAACTTGTCGACTAAAACTTAAAGACAGTCGATTAAAACGTGCAACACGTCGGTGAAAATTTGAGATTGACGTTTTAAAAATAAATTCAAACAACCTTTTAACGAATTTTTCGTCTTTTCTAGATCGCACACATACCATTTCCTCCCCACCTCATCACTTTCACACATTATATAGAAACAGATTTACAGAATTCCTATTTTATCCTAATATAATCGCAAATTTTAATTTATTAACGAAAAATCTCGCAACCGGGTTACGAACGCGGGTTCTAACATACGACGATACTTGAGACGGCACCTTAAACCCCTCGACCATTCAAGAATACGCGAGAGTCTTTGGATTGAAGTGAGTGACACTTAACTATAGCATAAAAGGCATTACGTTTCTTCGATTCCTCGACTGTTGAATAAATTTTAAGTGGTAGAGATCAACGTTTGGAACTATTTCGAACATTTTGTAAACAACCTTTGGTTACTTATTAATCAATTATTTCTCACTCTGTTTTACTACACCAGAATTTAAGTTTAATCGACTGCTTGACGATTCTTTCTATTGTGCTTATGAATAAGTATGCAATAATATTTCAAGCTTTATGAAAATGTCTCTATGTCCTGGTTTTCATCGACTTTTGAATATATTTTAATACATTTTTTCCGTGTGGAGGGGGTCATACATGAGAAAGAAAGAGACAACACCAATATAGTGTTGTCTCTCTCTCTCCCATGTAAATGTAAGTTAGCTCCAAGGGGGAGTCATGACCCTGTGACCTCCCCCCCCCCGTGGATCAGCCACTAGCCATAAGTTACCTAATTTATTGTACTTTGAATCCGGTATAACACATTTTAATATATCTTATTCAGTTTTGATTCTACAGCATTAAATCGAAACTATGTCCATCTTGAGGCCCTCTCCTCTACATAATCAGAATTTGCATCATTAAGGAATAATTGTATATAAATTTATGTTTTGTGAATACAGAATTAAATTTTATTTACTTTAAATTACAATTAAAATGTAAAAACGTTAATCTACATTATAACGTTGATGTTATATTCTTATTTGTGTGTATGTATGTATAAATGTGTGTAAAAAAGAAAGTAAGAAAGTGAGTGAATGAGTGAGTGAGTGACTGAGCCTGCATCTGTATGTGTATGTATGTATGAATGTATGTATGTATGATGAGGGTATAGGTATGTAGCAGAGTGAAAAGAAAGGTAAGTATACACCGAAGAACTTTAGAGACGTCTGCAAACCCATAAAACTGGGACGTCAGTATTACCACAGTCCTTCTATTTTCAACAATAGAAATTCATCATGGATTTAGAAATAGGCAAAAATTTTCCCAAAAAAATTTAAAAAAATTTTAAATTTAAAACTTAACACGTTTTTTGGCTGCGTTCACTTGTCGTTTCTGTGCATCCCTGGTGTAGGAGCACAGGTTGTTTCAACTGCAAACCCAAAACTGGTGCTTTGACACGCCCAGTACCACTGAGCGTCCTGAAATTGGGTCTGCAGTTAAACCAAACCGTGCACCTGCACGCCCAAGCTGTAGTAGTATCGACGCACCAGATTTGTGGATTCGCAAACGTCCCTTAGGTTTCTTGGTGTAATTGAATGACTCTCCAACGGGCTTGTAAAAGTTACCTAAATATGGTGAAGTTACTTACGTACGCCATGAAAATAATGGAGAGCCGGTTGACCATGGTAATTTAGTGGGAGGGAATGAATTACCATTGTAACGGCTCTCCCTTCCACTAAATTAACATGGTAACGGCCGGCTCTCCACTACTCCCATGGCGTACGTAAGTAACGCCACTACATTTAGGACACTTTTACAAGCCCGGTGGAGAGTCATTCATAATACCTTGTCGCCTGACTTTAAGGATAGCGCGTAAAGGGGAAATACTCAAGTGACCACTTCACGAATTTCCTCTCACACTCTATCCTCAAAGTCAGGAGACGAGGTACCCATGGTGGTGGGCGACAAATTGACGCAACACTGAATTTCACACTGTAATGTAATGCTCGGCAAGCATTCGATGCAATCAAGCAACGAACGTCAAACGAGCCTCTGAACAATGAAAAACGAAGTCTCTTTTTAACTAATAAATATAAAAGATTAACAAGAGTTTAAAATTTAAGCAAAAAATGGGTTTGAGTTCTAAATTTTATGATAATCTCTCATAAAAGTACATTAGGATAAAACTTATGATTAGTTGAGTTTCTCGGCGAAGCATTACAGGCTCAGCTCGTCCAGTTTGTATAGTACAAATGCTCGCTGAGCATTACATTACAGGCTCCGCTCACGTAGTCTGTACTGAACTTAACATCTAATTTTTTTAATTCTCTCTGTTTTCTTAGGGCCAGTTTGGCCATCCCCGGTTAAAAGATAGACGATACTCGAATCCTTTACGATCCAATCACGAACACTTAAACTGCTGTTAATCACAGAATAACTTTTAACCGGAGTTGGTGAAAACGGTCCTTACTCTTCCTGAATGCTTTGCCTCTTCTTTTAGCAATCTTATTATAAACAAAATGATCAGTCCTTCTCTCTCTCTCTCTCTCTCTTGCTTTTTGGTTTACTCACTTTCTCTCGCTCTTTCTCGCCTCCTCTTGCTCTTACTGGGTTCCGCTCTCTCGCTTTTTCCCATTCTGGCTTGCTCTCTTTTATTCTTCCTCATTCTTTCTCGCTGGATTAGTGCTATCACAATTGAAGATTTGTAGTTATGGAGGTTTATCTTCCAGTTCGGAGAGGAGTTCCTTCTATGTTTCAGAAGAAAAGCTGTCATTCGAGTATCAGTTTCACAAATTCACGAGGTCATGGCTGCATGTCAAACGTTTTACCTTTAGAAGCTGTTACTTTGCTAATGTCACTTAATCTTAAAAAAATAAGTTGTCTTTACTATCAACGCACATATGTTTAATCCTTTGGAGAATATTATTTGCGTCAGTCTGGCAATCAGTTAACACCTTTTGTAAACGATTTATTAAAATCTGGAAATATGGAGCAAAATATTAACTTATTTAGGTGTCAGGTAAATTATTTTCTGGTAATTTAACAATTTTTAAGATATATTCTCTATTTTTAATTATTTTTTATTCCGCAGGCACAAACATGGCGCTTTTAGATGCCTCTAGACAAGGTCTAAACACATTCATTTGTTCGACCGTGCGAAAATGACGTCCATTTTTTCCCTATTGAAAAAATGAACAACTGATAGGGAACAACCTTAGGGAAAAAACAAACGCCATTTTCATACGGTCAAACAAATGAACGCATTTAGACCCTAACCTACAGGCATTTAAAGCACCTCGTTTGTGCCTTTGTAATAAAAAGTATTGTAAGCAACACGGGTTTAAAGTCAGACCAATTTGTTTACAATGATGTTTGTGTCCTCGTTTAAGTCTCGTCCAACGCCCTCGGCTGTCACTCGTACAGAAACATCAGCGTAAAAAATGGCTGCCTTTAACCCCTTGCAGCATAATATACTATTTTACCACAGCAATTTCAAATTTCATTCTTCTATTTTTTGTATTTCATAATCTACATCATTCCAGGGCTAGCAACACCTCAGATATCTCCGTAGTAAGAATGCAAGACGTCACATTTAGTAAACTGCAGCATTTTTCAACCTTATAAAGAAAGACAATCAAGTTATTTCAAGACCAATTCACCGACGCTAGTTTTAATTGTGAAGAAGTTAATATTTTGTAATACCAACACTGAGAAAAAAGATTTCTTTTTACAAGAATAAAAATATGTTTACCTTGATTGCATTGAAAGAAATCGTTTTTATGCTTGCTCCAAGAATAAAATATTTGGCGTAAACTTTCGTCTGCTTCTGTCATGCGCAAAGCAGTTTAACATAACCTCAAATTCTTGAGTCTATAATATTTTATACTAGGACCGATTATAAGCATAATTCATACTTGATCAAATGCATTTTTGCATTGGCACAAAAAAAGTTTTCTCTCAGTGAACTTAATATCGGACCAACGTGGTGTCAATTGAGCAGCGTAATGTACGCGCCATTGCTTGCTATATAGCAAGCACATCGAAAAGGCGCCTGACATGAAGGCACTAGTCCGATGCACAGCGAGCTTTTTTGGTCGCCTCTAGTCCGCCTCTGGTCCCCTCATATATTGTCCGACAAAATCGCAGAGTAATAGCAAGCACAGTTAGGCGCCCGTCGTGCTGATAAAAGTCGCCCGCACGTTTGTTATCTGGAAATAAGATATCTAAAAGAAACACATGGAGTATTTCACGTTATATATCTATTCAAACATTTTTTTTCTGTTTCTATGTAAAAGTTATAAATTTTTTAAATTAAACGTTTTCAGAAACAATGCACTTACGACAGGTGATTTTCTCAGTAACACGAGTGAAAGACGAATTAGAAAAAACATTTCA
The DNA here is from genome assembly GCA_037103525.1 of Ganaspis brasiliensis. Lineage (NCBI taxonomy): Eukaryota > Metazoa > Arthropoda > Insecta > Hymenoptera > Figitidae > Ganaspis > Ganaspis brasiliensis. The sequence continues at coordinate 526,691 of JAZKLR010000068.1, read as the reverse complement.
TCAAAAATGACAGTCTAAAATACAAGAGATAAACACTTGTCAGACACAGTGCAAGGTAGAAAAAAAATTCATTAAAAAAGCAAGTCAAAATACAGAAGTTAAACACATATTAGACACGATGTAAAAAAAATCATAAAAAAATTAAAGTCTGAATATACAAGTTTAACACGTGTTAATCACGATGTAAAAATAAAAAATTTAGAAAAATCATAAGTCTAAATGTGACGAGCTCCGAAGAAAGGGACCTTAGAAGCAAATCAGTAAACAATATAAGTCTAAATATACGAGTTTAACACGTGTTAAACACGCCGTAAATAAAAAAATCACTAATAAATATAAGTCTAAATATATACGTTTTTAACACGTGTTAAATACGACGTAAATAAAAAAATCACTAAAAAATATTAGTCTAAATATACGAGTTTAACACGTGTTAAACAGGACGTAAATGAAAAAAAATCACTAGAAAATATAAGTCTAAATATACTAGTTTAACACATATTAAACACGACGTAAATGGAAAAAAATCACTTCAAAATATAAGTCTAAATATACTAGTTTAACACATGTTAAACACGACGTAAATGGAAAAAAATCACTAGAAAATATAAGTCTAAATATACAAGTTTAACACGTGTTAAACACGACGTAAATGAAAAAAAAAACTATTAAGTATAAGTCTAAATATACGAGTTTAACACGTGTTAAACACAACGTAAATGAAAAAAAATCACTAGAAAGTATAAGTCTAAATATACGAGTTTAACACGTGTTAAACACGATGTAAATGAAAAAAAATCACTAGAAAGTATAAGTCTAAATATACGAGTTTAACACGTGATAAACACGACGTAAATGATAAAAAAACACTAAAAAATATAAGTCTAAATAAACGAGTTTAACACGTATTAAACACGACGTAAAATAAAAAAAAATCAATAGAAAATATAAGTCTAAATATACGAGTTTAACACGTGTTAAACACGACGTAAATAAAAACAAATCACTAGAAAATATAAGTCTAAATATATGAGTTTAACACGTGTTAAACACGACGTAAGTGAAAAAAAATCACTAGAAAGTATAAGTGTAAATATACGAGTTTAACACGTGTTAAACACGACGTAAATAAAAAAATCACTAAAAAATATAAGTCTAAATAAACAAGTTTAACACGTATTAAACACGACGTTAATAAAAAAAATTACTAGAAAATATAAGTCTAAATATACGAGTTTAACACGTGTTGAACACGACGTAAATAAAAAAAATCACTAGAAAATATAAGTCTAAATATACGACTTTAACACGTGTTAAACACGACGTAAATAAAAAAAATTACTAGAAAATATAAGTCTAAATATACGAGTTTAACACGTGTTGAACACGACGTAAATAAAAAAAATCACTAGAAAATATAAGTCTAAATATACGACTTTAACACGTGTTAAACACGACGTAAATAAAAAAAATCACTAGAAAATATAAGTCTAAATATACGACTTTAACACGTGTTAAACACGACGTAAATAAAAAAAATCACTAGAAAATATAAGTCTAAATATACGAGTTTAACACGTGTTAAACACGACGTAAATAAAAAAAATCACAAGAAAATATAAGTCTAAATATACGAGTTTAACACGTGTTAAACACGACGTAAATAAAACAAATCACTAAAAAATATAAGTCTAAATATACGAGTTTAACACGTGTTAAACAGGACGTAAATAAATAAAATCACTAGAAAATATAAGTCTAAATATACGACTTTAACACGTGTTAAACACGACGTAAATGAAAAAAAATCACTAGAAAGTATAAGTCTAAATATACGAGTTTAACACGTGTTAAACACGACGTAAATAAAAAAATTACTAAAAAATGTAAGTCTAAAAATACAAGTTTAACACGTGTTAAACACGACGTAAATAAAAACAAATCACTAAAAAATGTAAGTCTAAATATACAAGTTTGACACGTATTAAACACGACGTAAATAAAAACAAATCACTAGAAAATATAAGTCTAAATATACGAGTTTAACACGTGTTAAACTCGACGTAAATAAAAAAAATCACTAGAAAGTATAAGTCTAAATATACGAGTTTAACACGTGTTAAACACGACGTAAATAAAAAAATCACTAAAAAATGTAAGTCTAAAAATACAAGTTTAACACGTGTTTAACACGACGTAAATAAAAACAAATTACTAAAAAATGTAAGTCTAAATATACAAGTTTGACACGTATTAAACACGACGTAAATAAAAACAAATCACTAGAAAATATAAGTCTAAATATACGAGTTTAACACGTGTTAAACACAACGTAAATAAAAAAAATCACTAGAAAATATAAGTCTAAATATACGAGTTTAACACGTGTTAAACACGACGTAAATAAAAAAAATCACTAGAAAATATAAGTCTAAATATACGAGTTTAACACGTGTTAAACACGACGTAAATGATAAAAAATCACTAGAAAGTATAAGTCTTAATATACGAGTTTAACACGTGTTAAACACGACGTAAATAAAAAAATCACTAAAAAATGTAAGTCTAAAAATACAAGTTTAACACGTGTTAAACACGACGTAAATAAAAAAAATCACTAGAAAATATAAGTCTAAATATACGACTTTAACACGTGTTAAACACGACGTAAATAAAAAAAATCACTAGAAAATATAAGTATAAATATACGACTTTAACACGTGTTAAACACGACGTAAATAAAAAAAATCACTTGAAAATATAAGTCTAAATATACGAGTTTAACACGTGTTAAACACGATGTAAATAAAAAAAAATCTCTAAAAAATATAAGTCTAAATATACCAGTTTAACACGTGTTATATACGATTTATAGGAAAAGATAATTTAAAAACGTAGGTCCTAAAATACGAGTAAAACACAAAATAATTTGAACAAAAATTATAAAAAATGCAAGTCTCAAAATACGTGTTAAACACGTATTTTACACATGTTTTCGTATCGAAATCGAGATGTGTTTTACGCGTGTAAAACATGTATAAAACACGTATAAAACATGTATAAAACACGTATAAAACACGTGAAAAACACGTGTTTTTTTTTGATAGGGATGACTTTAAGTTCAACTGTGACAGTTTAACAAATTCTCAGTCCAACTGTTACACTTTCACTATCTTCTTTTCCAACTGTGACAGTTAACAAAATTTTGTTTCGAGTACTACACGCGTATCAGTTTCGGTCCAACTGTGACATTTTCACAAACTATTTTTTTAACTGTGACAGTTTTGAAAAAGTTTTTCGCCTACTTCATGCGTATCACTTTTGGTTCATATGTGACACTTTAACATGAAATTTTTCCAACAGTGACAGTTTACAAAAAATTTTTTTTAATACTTCATGCGTATCACTTTCAGTCAACTGTGACAGTTTCACAAACTTTTTTCCAACTGTGACAGTTTAAAAAAAACTTTTTCCCTACTTCACGCGTATGACTTTAGGTTCAACTGTGTCACTTTAACATTGTATTTTTCGAACTGTGACAGTTTATAAAAATTTTTCTTCCTACTTCGTGCGTATGACTTCTGCTTTAACTGTGACACTTTAACAAATTCTCAGTCCAACTGTTACACTTTCACTAACTTCTTTTCCAACTGTGACAGTTTACAAAATTTTGTTTTGAGTACTACACGCGTATCAGTTTCGGTCCAACTGTGACATTTTCACAAACTATTTTTTTAACTGTGACAGTTTTGAAAAAGTTTTTCGCCTACTTCATGCGTATCACTTTTGGTTCATATGTGACACTTTAACATGAAATTTTTCCAACAGTGACAGTTTACAAAAAATTTTTTTTAATACTTCATGCGTATCACTTTCAGTCAACTGTGACAGTTTCACAAACTTTTTTCCAACTATGACAGTTTACAAAAATTTGTTTCGAGTACTACACGCGTATCACTTTCGGTCCAACTGTGACATTTTCACAAACTATTTTTTTAACTGTGACAGTTTTGAAAAAGTTTTTTGCCTACTTCATGCGTATCACTTTTGGTTCATTTGTGACACTTTAACATGAAATTTTTCCAACTATGACAGTTTAGAAATTTTTTTTTTTACCTGACGCGTATGACTTTAGGTTCAACGGTGACACGTTACAAAAATTTGTTTCGAGTACTTTATACGTATCACTTTCCGTCCATCTGTGACAGTTTCACAAACTTTTTTTTCCAACTGACAGTTTTCAAAAAGTTTTTCGCCTACTTTATGTGTATCACTTTTGGTTCATCTGTGACACTTTAACATGGAATTTTTCCAACTGTGACAGTTTACAAAAAATTTTTTTTAATACTTCATGCGTATCACTTTCAGTCAATTGTGACAGTTTCACAAACTTTTTTCCAACTGTGACAGTTTACAAAAAACTTTTTCCCTACTTCACGCGTATGACTTTAGGTTCAACTGTGTCACTTTAACATAGTATTTTTCAAACTGTGACAGTTTATAAAAATTTTTCTTCCTACTTCGTGCGTATGACTTCTGTTTCAACTGTGACACTTTAACAAATTCTCAGTCCAACTGTGACACTTTCACAAACTTTTTATCCAACTGTGGCAGTTTACAAAATTTTGTTTCAAGTACTACACGCGTATCACTTTCCGTCCAACTGTGACAGTTTACAAGAAAATTTTTCCCTACTTTACGCGTATGACTTGCGGTTCAACTGTGACACTTTCATATAGTATTTTTCCAACAGTGACAGTTTACAAAAAATTTTTTTCCTACTTCACGCGTATGACTTTAAGTTCAACTGTGACAGTTTTACAAATTCTCAGTCCAACTGTTACACTTTCACTAACTTCTTTTCCAACTGTGACAGTTTACAAAATTTTGTTTTGAGTACTACACGCGTATCAGTTTCGGTCCAACTGTGACATTTTCACAAACTATTTTTTCAACTGTGACAGTTTTGAAAAAGTTTTTCGCCTACTTTATGCTTATCACTTTTGGTTCATATGTGACACTTTAACATGAAATTTTTCCAACTGTGACAGTTTACAAAAAATTTTTTTTAATACTTCATGCGTATCACTTTCGCTCAACTGTGACAGTTTCACAAACTTTTTTCCAACTGTGACAGTTTAAAAAAAACTTTTTCCCTACTTCACGCGTATGACTTTAGGTTCAACTGTGTCACTTTAACATGGTATTTTTTAAACTGTGACAGTTTATAAAAATTTTTCTTCCTACTTCGTGCGTATGACTTCTGTTTCAACTGTGACACTTTAACAAATTCTCAGTCCAACTGTGACACTTTCACAAACTTTTTATTCAACTGTAACAGTTTACAAAATTTTGTTTCGAGTACTACACGCGTATCAGTTTCGGTCCAACTGTGACATTTTCACAAACTATTTTTTCAACTGTGACAGTTTTGAAAAAGTTTTTCGCCTACTTCATGCGTATCACTTTTGGTTCATCTGTGACACTTTAACATGGTATTTTTCCAACTGTGACAGTTTAGAAAAAAAAATTTTCATATTTCACGTGTATGACTGTAGGTTCAACTGTGACACTTTAACAAATTCTCAATTCAACTGTGATAGTTTCACAAACTTTTTTCCAACTGTGACAGTTTACAAAAAAATTTTTTCATACTTTACGCGTATGACTTTCGCTCCAACTATGACAGTTTAGAAATTTTTTTTTTTACCTGACGCGTATGACTTTAGGTTCAACGGTGACACGTTACAAAAATTTGTTTCGAGTACTTTATACGTATCACTTTCCGTCCATCTGTGACAGTTTCACAAACTTTATTTTCCAACTGACAGTTTTCAAAAAGTTTTTCGCCTACTTTATGTGTATCACTTTTGGTTCATCTGTGACACTTTAACATGGAATTTTTCCAACTGTGACAGTTGTAAATTCTAAAGTGAGGTTAGGATGCCACTTTTTAGCACCTGACAATATTCTTTACGCCTGACAATTTTAAAATGTTCGAAATCAGCAAGGTTATATTTCAATATACAGTGAAAATAATTCGCCAAAAAAAAGTAAAAATTTAAATTCATAAATTAATTTTAAGTTAGGCCGTGACTATTCGTACAGATTTTCTGTACGAATAGCCAGACCAAGGTGGAACGGCTATTCGTACAGAAAATTGAAACACTCTCTTTGGGAGCGAAATAATTTTTGTTTTGGTTGTGAAAAATCATAATAAAATGTTGGAAATGCTAAGGGGTTGTTCTTGTGTCACAAACAGTGGTCTTTTAACCAAAAGATTTCCGCGTAACATTAATTTTCACAAAAAGAAAGATTTTGACAATTTTCTGTATAAATAGCTGCTCCATTGAGGTTTGGCTATTCGTACTTATTGAAGCAATTTTCTGATTGATCGAGAATTGCATTACAAATTTCTGATTGGTCGAGATTTTCTGTACGAATAGACACTCCGTTTAAGTTAATTTGATAAATATGTAAATAACTTATAATACGTATAGATATTTAAAAACATTAGAATAAAACTATAAATAGATAAGTTCTATAAGTTTTAATTAATGCAAAAATATGTTATAAATTTATAGCTTTTAACTTTATTTTTGAAAAAACAATTTTATTAACTTTTGAATCTCTGAGTATCTATAAAGAAAAATCTTTTATAGGTAATTGACTAAAGAATAATTCGAATAATTCCAAAAATTTATACAGTATAAGGTGTAAAATTCCATGTCAGTTATTTACATATTATATTATTGAAAAATTCTACAAATACATCCTAATCATCATTTAATGTAAAAAAAAGATTAAATAAAAATCATTTCCTTAAAATTCATTGTCAAATTGGATACTGAAAGAACTGTATTTGTAGAGATAATAAAATAAAAATAAATCTAGGGCAGATATGTTACTCACCTTACTGTATAAATGAATATAAACTTGCGGATTCTTATTTTATCAATCGTTGCGAATTATGTAATAAAATTATTATTTCTAACAAATTTACTTTACAAATAATGTCAACGATGTCAACGCATTGCAACTTAACCTCAAACAACCACATGTCAATGATAAAATTCTAAATTACTACAGTACGCATTATTGCAGAGCATAAAACTTTATTTTTAATTCTATTTATTCGAACCAAGGAGTTAGCTCAGTTGGTTGAATACTAGTCTCTGCGGTCGCGCCGAGTCCAGCTTGCTGGGTTCGCGCCCCGATGAGTCTGGGATTTTTCTAACTCGTGAAATAACTTCAGTGGAAGGTTTGACGTCGAGGAATAATGATATGCACTGTCGGTAATCGACTTGTGCAGATCACTAGAACTCGACTGTCGATAAACCGGTTGTACTATGGAAAGGTTTTTCTACAGTTTTCCCTCTCCACTGGCGAGAAAACCCAATATACCGGGTGGTCCAGGCAAATGCGAGTACTCCTAATTTCAAAGCCGTTCTGTAAACGCAAAAACACTTAAAAGAATATATACAAAAAGGGTACAATTCTAGGAACTCCCTACGGGGGACACTCATTGGGCCAGTAAGGTCGTTAAAACGAGTGTATAATAATAATAATAAAAAAAAAAAAAAAAAAAAAATTCTATTTATTCACTATTTTTTATTTTATTTGTTCTGTATCATATTTCAACTTGTGCGAATGTATAAGTTGTGTACACATTTGTTTGTTTATAAAGCTCCTTATAAATATCAATTAGTTACTTCAGAGATGACAACGAGGCTATTCTAATATGAAAAATACTAGAATTCCCTATTTCCCTCTATCTATGTGCTAGATAGTTATTCAACAGATATATTTTCGTGGATCAATCCAAAACTACTATCGGACAGAATAGGCTTCGGATAAATTTTATCTGAAAGATAGTTATCTGACATTTTATACCAAGGTGGATCAACTGGCCATAAGAAAGTTTTGTTACGGTTTTTCTTAAGTTGGTAAAGTTATTTAAATTTATTATTGACAATAAGTACTTAACGTTATAATATTCTTTATTTCCCCTATAATAATATTCTAAACTGATTTCATTAATATTGTATGTGTATACAAATTTTTACTGGGACTCAAAAAATAGGATCATGTACCTTAAGATTCACAGACACTAATTCTCAATATATTTATTTTCATATTTTCGAATTTACACTTTCTTCATTTCTTTTTTGAACCACCTAATTGAAATTTTTTATTTTCCACCATGAAATTTGATGATATCGTTAGAGAATTTGATATATCGATATTTTTCGATATCTTCTTGCTTTTTACTCTTGAGCTATTAAATTGAAGTTTTTTAAAATGTTATTTCTTGGTAAATCCAGTAAAATGATAAAAAATTAGTTTCAGAATTGTTACACAATGTTTATTTTTTATCTATAATATTTTTCAGAGAGTTTTAAGAAAGTGCCCATCTTGAGGACACTTTTTTTTAGATCGAAAATTTTAACAATTAGAAAAAATTTTTAAAAAAATTTTTATGTTGAAAATAAAATTTTATCTCTGTATCCATCAGCAGTAGCGGATCCAGACTTGGTTTGTGCACGGAAAGAATTAATTTATTAAATTTTATTCAAATAGTCGATGAAACTCAGAACATAGAGACATTTGTATAAAACTTAAACTTGTCGACTAAAACTTAAAGACAGTCGATTAAAACGTGCAACACGTCGGTGAAAATTTGAGATTGACGTTTTAAAAATAAATTCAAACAACCTTTTAACGAATTTTTCGTCTTTTCTAGATCGCACACATACCATTTCCTCCCCACCTCATCACTTTCACACATTATATAGAAACAGATTTACAGAATTCCTATTTTATCCTAATATAATCGCAAATTTTAATTTATTAACGAAAAATCTCGCAACCGGGTTACGAACGCGGGTTCTAACATACGACGATACTTGAGACGGCACCTTAAACCCCTCGACCATTCAAGAATACGCGAGAGTCTTTGGATTGAAGTGAGTGACACTTAACTATAGCATAAAAGGCATTACGTTTCTTCGATTCCTCGACTGTTGAATAAATTTTAAGTGGTAGAGATCAACGTTTGGAACTATTTCGAACATTTTGTAAACAACCTTTGGTTACTTATTAATCAATTATTTCTCACTCTGTTTTACTACACCAGAATTTAAGTTTAATCGACTGCTTGACGATTCTTTCTATTGTGCTTATGAATAAGTATGCAATAATATTTCAAGCTTTATGAAAATGTCTCTATGTCCTGGTTTTCATCGACTTTTGAATATATTTTAATACATTTTTTCCGTGTGGAGGGGGTCATACATGAGAAAGAAAGAGACAACACCAATATAGTGTTGTCTCTCTCTCTCCCATGTAAATGTAAGTTAGCTCCAAGGGGGAGTCATGACCCTGTGACCTCCCCCCCCCCGTGGATCAGCCACTAGCCATAAGTTACCTAATTTATTGTACTTTGAATCCGGTATAACACATTTTAATATATCTTATTCAGTTTTGATTCTACAGCATTAAATCGAAACTATGTCCATCTTGAGGCCCTCTCCTCTACATAATCAGAATTTGCATCATTAAGGAATAATTGTATATAAATTTATGTTTTGTGAATACAGAATTAAATTTTATTTACTTTAAATTACAATTAAAATGTAAAAACGTTAATCTACATTATAACGTTGATGTTATATTCTTATTTGTGTGTATGTATGTATAAATGTGTGTAAAAAAGAAAGTAAGAAAGTGAGTGAATGAGTGAGTGAGTGACTGAGCCTGCATCTGTATGTGTATGTATGTATGAATGTATGTATGTATGATGAGGGTATAGGTATGTAGCAGAGTGAAAAGAAAGGTAAGTATACACCGAAGAACTTTAGAGACGTCTGCAAACCCATAAAACTGGGACGTCAGTATTACCACAGTCCTTCTATTTTCAACAATAGAAATTCATCATGGATTTAGAAATAGGCAAAAATTTTCCCAAAAAAATTTAAAAAAATTTTAAATTTAAAACTTAACACGTTTTTTGGCTGCGTTCACTTGTCGTTTCTGTGCATCCCTGGTGTAGGAGCACAGGTTGTTTCAACTGCAAACCCAAAACTGGTGCTTTGACACGCCCAGTACCACTGAGCGTCCTGAAATTGGGTCTGCAGTTAAACCAAACCGTGCACCTGCACGCCCAAGCTGTAGTAGTATCGACGCACCAGATTTGTGGATTCGCAAACGTCCCTTAGGTTTCTTGGTGTAATTGAATGACTCTCCAACGGGCTTGTAAAAGTTACCTAAATATGGTGAAGTTACTTACGTACGCCATGAAAATAATGGAGAGCCGGTTGACCATGGTAATTTAGTGGGAGGGAATGAATTACCATTGTAACGGCTCTCCCTTCCACTAAATTAACATGGTAACGGCCGGCTCTCCACTACTCCCATGGCGTACGTAAGTAACGCCACTACATTTAGGACACTTTTACAAGCCCGGTGGAGAGTCATTCATAATACCTTGTCGCCTGACTTTAAGGATAGCGCGTAAAGGGGAAATACTCAAGTGACCACTTCACGAATTTCCTCTCACACTCTATCCTCAAAGTCAGGAGACGAGGTACCCATGGTGGTGGGCGACAAATTGACGCAACACTGAATTTCACACTGTAATGTAATGCTCGGCAAGCATTCGATGCAATCAAGCAACGAACGTCAAACGAGCCTCTGAACAATGAAAAACGAAGTCTCTTTTTAACTAATAAATATAAAAGATTAACAAGAGTTTAAAATTTAAGCAAAAAATGGGTTTGAGTTCTAAATTTTATGATAATCTCTCATAAAAGTACATTAGGATAAAACTTATGATTAGTTGAGTTTCTCGGCGAAGCATTACAGGCTCAGCTCGTCCAGTTTGTATAGTACAAATGCTCGCTGAGCATTACATTACAGGCTCCGCTCACGTAGTCTGTACTGAACTTAACATCTAATTTTTTTAATTCTCTCTGTTTTCTTAGGGCCAGTTTGGCCATCCCCGGTTAAAAGATAGACGATACTCGAATCCTTTACGATCCAATCACGAACACTTAAACTGCTGTTAATCACAGAATAACTTTTAACCGGAGTTGGTGAAAACGGTCCTTACTCTTCCTGAATGCTTTGCCTCTTCTTTTAGCAATCTTATTATAAACAAAATGATCAGTCCTTCTCTCTCTCTCTCTCTCTCTTGCTTTTTGGTTTACTCACTTTCTCTCGCTCTTTCTCGCCTCCTCTTGCTCTTACTGGGTTCCGCTCTCTCGCTTTTTCCCATTCTGGCTTGCTCTCTTTTATTCTTCCTCATTCTTTCTCGCTGGATTAGTGCTATCACAATTGAAGATTTGTAGTTATGGAGGTTTATCTTCCAGTTCGGAGAGGAGTTCCTTCTATGTTTCAGAAGAAAAGCTGTCATTCGAGTATCAGTTTCACAAATTCACGAGGTCATGGCTGCATGTCAAACGTTTTACCTTTAGAAGCTGTTACTTTGCTAATGTCACTTAATCTTAAAAAAATAAGTTGTCTTTACTATCAACGCACATATGTTTAATCCTTTGGAGAATATTATTTGCGTCAGTCTGGCAATCAGTTAACACCTTTTGTAAACGATTTATTAAAATCTGGAAATATGGAGCAAAATATTAACTTATTTAGGTGTCAGGTAAATTATTTTCTGGTAATTTAACAATTTTTAAGATATATTCTCTATTTTTAATTATTTTTTATTCCGCAGGCACAAACATGGCGCTTTTAGATGCCTCTAGACAAGGTCTAAACACATTCATTTGTTCGACCGTGCGAAAATGACGTCCATTTTTTCCCTATTGAAAAAATGAACAACTGATAGGGAACAACCTTAGGGAAAAAACAAACGCCATTTTCATACGGTCAAACAAATGAACGCATTTAGACCCTAACCTACAGGCATTTAAAGCACCTCGTTTGTGCCTTTGTAATAAAAAGTATTGTAAGCAACACGGGTTTAAAGTCAGACCAATTTGTTTACAATGATGTTTGTGTCCTCGTTTAAGTCTCGTCCAACGCCCTCGGCTGTCACTCGTACAGAAACATCAGCGTAAAAAATGGCTGCCTTTAACCCCTTGCAGCATAATATACTATTTTACCACAGCAATTTCAAATTTCATTCTTCTATTTTTTGTATTTCATAATCTACATCATTCCAGGGCTAGCAACACCTCAGATATCTCCGTAGTAAGAATGCAAGACGTCACATTTAGTAAACTCCAGCATTTTTCAACCTTATAAAGAAAGACAATCAAGTTATTTCAAGACCAATTCACCGACGCTAGTTTTAATTGTGAAGAAGTTAATATTTTGTAATACCAACACTGAGAAAAAAGATTTCTTTTTACAAGAATAAAAATATGTTTACCTTGATTGCATTCAAAGAAATCGTTTTTATGCTTGCTCCAAGAATAAAATATTTGGCGTAAACTTTCGTCTGCTTCTGTCATGCGCAAAGCAGTTTAACATAACCTCAAATTCTTGAGTCTATAATATTTTATACTAGGACCGATTATAAGCATAATTCATACTTGATCAAATGCATTTTTGCATTGGCACAAAAAAAGTTTTCTCTCAGTGAACTTAATATCGGACCAACGTGGTGTCAATTGAGCAGCGTAATGTACGCGCCATTGCTTGCTATATAGCAAGCACATCGAAAAGGCGCCTGACATGAAGGCACTAGTCCGATGCACAGCGAGCTTTTTTGGTCGCCTCTAGTCCGCCTCTGGTCCCCTCATATATTGTCCGACAAAATCGCAGAGTAATAGCAAGCACAGTTAGGCGCCCGTCGTGCTGATAAAAGTCGCCCGCACGTTTGTTATCTGGAAATAAGATATCTAAAAGAAACACATGGAGTATTTCACGTTATATATCTATTCAAACATTTTTTTTCTGTTTCTATGTAAAAGTTATAAATTTTTTAAATTAAACGTTTTCAGAAACAATGCACTTACGACAGGTGATTTTCTCAGTAACACGAGTGAAAGACGAATTAGAAAAAACATTTCATCAAAAATGACAGTCTAAAATACAAGAGATAAACACTTGTCAGACACAGTGCAAGGTAGAAAAAAAATTCATTAAAAAAGCAAGTCAAAATACAGAAGTTAAACACATATTAGCCACGATGTAAAAAAATCATAAAAAAATTAAAGTCTGAATATACAAGTTTAACACGTGTTAATCACGATGTAAAAATAAAAAATTTAGAAAAATCATAAGTCTAAATGTGACGAGCTCCGAAGAAAGGGACCTTAGAAGCAAATCAGTAAACAATATAAGTCTAAATATACGAGTTTAACACGTGTTAAACACGCCGTAAATAAAAAAATCACTAATAAATATAAGTCTAAATATATACGTTTTTAACACGTGTTAAATACGACGTAAATAAAAAAATCACTAAAAAATATTAGTCTAAATATACGAGTTTAACACGTGTTAAACAGGACGTAAATGAAAAAAAATCACTAGAAAATATAAGTCTAAATATACTAGTTTAACACATATTAAACACGACGTAAATGGAAAAAAATCACTTCAAAATATAAGTCTAAATATACTAGTTTAACACATGTTAAACACGACGTAAATGGAAAAAAATCACTAGAAAATATAAGTCTAAATATACAAGTTTAACACGTGTTAAACACGACGTAAATGAAAAAAAAAAAACTATTAAGTATAAGTCTAAATATACGAGTTTAACACGTGTTAAACACAACGTAAATGAAAAAAAATCACTAGAAAGTATAAGTCTAAATATACGAGTTTAACACGTGTTAAACACGATGTAAATGAAAAAAAATCACTAGAAAGTATAAGTCTAAATATACGAGTTTAACACGTGATAAACACGACGTAAATGATAAAAAAACACTAAAAAATATAAGTCTAAATAAACGAGTTTAACACGTATTAAACACGACGTAAATAAAAAAAAATCAATAGAAAATATAAGTCTAAATATACGAGTTTAACACGTGTTAAACACGACGTAAATAAAAACAAATCACTAGAAAATATAAGTCTAAATATATGAGTTTAACACGTGTTAAACACGACGTAAGTGAAAAAAAATCACTAAAAAGTATAAGTGTAAATATACGAGTTTAACACGTGTTAAACACGACGTAAATAAAAAAATCACTAAAAAATATAAGTCTAAATAAACAAGTTTAACACGTATTAAACACGACGTTAATAAAAAAAATTACTAGAAAATATAAGTCTAAATATACGAGTTTAACACGTGTTGAACACGACGTAAATAAAAGAAATCACTAGAAAATATAAGTCTAAATATACGACTTTAACACGTGTTAAACACGACGTAAATAAAAAAAATTACTAGAAAATATAAGTCTAAATATACGAGTTTAACACGTGTTGAACACGACGTAAATAAAAAAAATCACTAGAAAATATAAGTCTAAATATACGACTTTAACACGTGTTAAACACGACGTAAATAAAAAAAATCACTAGAAAATATAAGTCTAAATATACGACTTTAACACGTGTTAAACACGACGTAAATAAAAAAAATCACTAGAAAATATAAGTCTAAATATACGAGTTTAACACGTGTTAAACACGACGTAAATAAAAAAAATCACAAGAAAATATAAGTCTAAATATACGAGTTTAACACGTGTTAAACACGACGTAAATAAAAAAAATCACTAAAAAATATAAGTCTAAATATACGACTTTAACACGTGTTAAACACGACGTAAATGAAAAAGAATCACTAGAAAGTATAAGTCTAAATATACGAGTTTAACACGTGTTAAACACGACGTAAATAAAAAAATTACTAAAAAATGTAAGTCTAAAAATACAAGTTTAACACGTGTTAAACACGACGTAAATAAAAACAAATCACTAAAAAATGTAAGTCTAAATATACAAGTTTGACACGTATTAAACACGACGTAAATAAAAACAAATCACTAGAAAATATAAGTCTAAATATACGAGTTTAACACGTGTTTAACACGACGTAAATAAAAACAAATTACTAAAAAATGTAAGTCTAAATATACAAGTTTGACACGTATTAAACACGACGTAAATAAAAACAAATCACTAGAAAATATAAGTCTAAATATACGAGTTTAACACGTGTTAAACACGACGTAAATAAAAAAAATCACTAGAAAATATAAGTCTAAATATACGAGTTTAACACGTGTTAAACACGACGTAAATAAAAAAAATCACTAGAAAATATAAGTCTAAATATACGAGTTTAACACGTGTTAAACACGACGTAAATGATAAAAAATCACTAGAAAGTATAAGTCTTAATATACGAGTTTAACACGTGTTAAACACGACGTAAATAAAAAAATCACTAAAAAATGTAAGTCTAAAAATACAAGTTTAACACGTGTTAAACACGACGTAAATAAAAAAAATCACTAGAAAATATAAGTCTAAATATACGACTTTAACACGTGTTAAACACGACGTAAATAAAAAAAATCACTAGAAAATATAAGTATAAATATACGACTTTAACACGTGTTAAACACGACGTAAATAAAAAAAATCACTTGAAAATATAAGTCTAAATATACGAGTTTAACACGTGTTAAACACGATGTAAATAAAAAAAAATCTCTAAAAAATATAAGTCTAAATATACCAGTTTAACACGTGTTATATACGATTTATAGGAAAAGATAATTTAAAAACGTAGGTCCTAAAATACGAGTAAAACACAAAATAATTTGAACAAAAATTATAAAAAATGCAAGTCTCAAAATACGTGTTAAACACGTATTTTACACATGTTTTCGTATCGAAATCGAGATGTGTTTTACGCGTGTAAAACATGTATAAAACACGTATAAAACATGTATAAAACACGTATAAAACACGTGAAAAACACGTGTTTTTTTTTGATAGGGATGACTTTAAGTTCAACTGTGACAGTTTAACAAATTCTCAGTCCAACTGTTACACTTTCACTATCTTCTTTTCCAACTGTGACAGTTAACAAAATTTTGTTTCGAGTACTACACGCGTATCAGTTTCGGTCCAACTGTGACATTTTCACAAACTATTTTTTTAACTGTGACAGTTTTGAAAAAGTTTTTCGCCTACTTCATGCGTATCACTTTTGGTTCATATGTGACACTTTAACATGAAATTTTTCCAACAGTGACAGTTTACAAAAAATTTTTTTTAATACTTCATGCGTATCACTTTCAGTCAACTGTGACAGTTTCACAAACTTTTTTCCAACTATGACAGTTTACAAAAATTTGTTTCGAGTACTACACGCGTATCACTTTCGGTCCAACTGTGACATTTTCACAAACTATTTTTTTAACTGTGACAGTTTTGAAAAAGTTTTTTGCCTACTTCATGCGTATCACTTTTGGTTCATTTGTGACACTTTAACATGAAATTTTTCCAACTATGACAGTTTAGAAATTTTTTTTTTTACCTGACGCGTATGACTTTAGGTTCAACGGTGACACGTTACAAAAATTTGTTTCGAGTACTTTATACGTATCACTTTCCGTCCATCTGTGACAGTTTCACAAACTTTTTTTTCCAACTGACAGTTTTCAAAAAGTTTTTCGCCTACTTTATGTGTATCACTTTTGGTTCATCTGTGACACTTTAACATGGAATTTTTCCAACTGTGACAGTTTACAAAAAATTTTTTTTAATACTTCATGCGTATCACTTTCAGTCAATTGTGACAGTTTCACAAACTTTTTTCCAACTGTGACAGTTTACAAAAAACTTTTTCCCTACTTCACGCGTATGACTTTAGGTTCAACTATGTCACTTTAACATAGTATTTTTCAAACTGTGACAGTTTATAAAAATTTTTCTTCCTACTTCGTGCGTATGACTTGCGGTTCAACTGTGACACTTTCATATAGTATTTTTCCAACAGTGACAGTTTACAAAAAATTTTTTTCCTACTTCACGCGTATGACTTTAAGTTCAACTGTGACAGTTTTACAAATTCTCAGTCCAACTGTTACACTTTCACTAACTTCTTTTCCAACTGTGACAGTTTACAAAATTTTGTTTTGAGTACTACACGCGTATCAGTTTCGGTCCAACTGTGACATTTTCACAAACTATTTTTTCAACTGTGACAGTTTTGAAAAAGTTTTTCGCCTACTTTATGCTTATCACTTTTGGTTCATATGTGACACTTTAACATGAAATTTTTCCAACTGTGACAGTTTACAAAAAATTTTTTTTAATACTTCATGCGTATCACTTTCGCTCAACTGTGACAGTTTCACAAACTTTTTTCCAACTGTGACAGTTTAAAAAAAACTTTTTCCCTACTTCACGCGTATGACTTTAGGTTCAACTGTGTCACTTTAACATGGTATTTTTTAAACTGTGACAGTTTATAAAAATTTTTCTTCCTACTTCGTGCGTATGACTTCTGTTTCAACTGTGACACTTTAACAAATTCTCAGTCCAACTGTGACACTTTCACAAACTTTTTATTCAACTGTGACAGTTTACAAAATTTTGTTTCGAGTACTACACGCGTATCAGTTTCGGTCCAACTGTGACATTTTCACAAACTATTTTTTCAACTGTGACAGTTTTGAAAAAGTTTTTCGCCTACTTCATGCGTATCACTTTTGGTTCATCTGTGACACTTTAACATGGTATTTTTCCAACTGTGACAGTTTAGAAAAAAAAATTTTCATATTTCACGTGTATGACTGTAGGTTCAACTGTGACACTTTAACAAATTCTCAATTCAACTGTGATAGTTTCACAAACTTTTTTTCCAACTGTGACAGTTTACAAAAAAATTTTTTCATACTTTACGCGTATGACTTTCGCTCCAACTATGACAGTTTAGAAATTTTTTTTTTTACCTGACGCGTATGACTTTAGGTTCAACGGTGACACGTTACAAAAATTTGTTTCGAGTACTTTATACGTATCACTTTCCGTCCATCTGTGACAGTTTCACAAACTTTATTTTCCAACTGACAGTTTTCAAAAAGTTTTTCGCCTACTTTATGTGTATCACTTTTGGTTCATCTGTGACACTTTAACATGGAATTTTTCCAACAGTGACAGTTTACAAAAAATTTTTTCCCTACTTCACGCGTATGACTTTAAGTTCAACTGTGACAGTTTAACAAATTCTCAGTCCAACTTTTACACTTTCACTAACTTCTTTTCCAACTGTGACAGTTTACAAAATTTTGTTTTGAGTACTACACGCGTATCAGTTTCGGTCCAACTGTGACATTTTCACAAACTATTTTTTCAACTGTGACAGTTTTGAAAAAGTTTTTCGCCTACTTCATGCGTATCACTTTTGGTTCATATGTGACACTTTAACATGAAATTTTTCTAACTGTGACAGTTTACAAAAAATTTTTTTTAATACTTCATGCGTATCACTTTTGGTCAACTGTGACAGTTTCACAAACTTTTTTCCAACTGTGACAGTTTACATAAACTTTTTCCCTACTTCACGCGTATGTATTTATGTTCAACTGTGTCACTTTAACATGGTATTTTTCAAACTGTGACAGTTTATAAAAATTTTTCTTCCTACTTCGTGCGTATGACTTCTGTTTCAACTGTGACACTTTAACAAATTCTCAGTCCAACTGTGACACTTTCACAAACTTTTTATCCAACTGTGGCAGTTTACATGAAAATTTTTTCCTACTTTACGCGTATGACTTGCGGTTCAACTGTGACACTTTCATAATGTATTTTTCCAACAGTGACAGTTTACAAAAAATTTTTTCCCTACTTCACGCGTATGACTTTAAGTTCAATTGTGACAGTTTAACAAATTCTCAGTCCAACTGTTACACTTTAACTAACTTCTTTTCCAACTGTGACAGTTTACAAAATTTTGTTTCGAGTACTACACGCGTATCAGTTTCGGTCCAACTGTGACATTTTCACAAACTATTTTTTTAACTGTGACAGTTTTGAAAAAGTTTTTCGCCTACTTCATGCGTATTACTTTTGGTTCATATGTGACACTTTAACATGAAATTTTTCCAACAGTGACAGTTTACAAAAAATTTTTTTTAATACTTCATGCGTATCACTTTCAGTCAACTGTGACAGTTTCACAAACTTTTTTCCAACTATGACAGTTTACAAAAATTTGTTTCGAGTACTACACGCGTATCACTTTCGGTCCAACTGTGACATTTTCACAAACTATTTTTTCAACTGTGACAGTTTTGAAAAAGTTTTTCGCCTACTTCATGCGTATTACTTTTGGTTCATCTGTGACACTTTAACATTAAATTTTTCCAACAGTGACAGTTTACAAAAAATTTTTTTTAATACTTTATGCGTATCACTTTCAGTCAACTGTGACAGTTTCACAAACTTTTTTCCAACTATGACAGTTTACAAAAATTTGTTTCGAGTACTACACGCGTATCACTTTCGGTCTAACTGTGACAGTTTACATGAAAATTTTTTCCTACTTTACGCGTATGACTTGCGGTTCAACTGTGACACTTTCATAATGTATTTTTCCAACAGTGACAGTTTACAAAAAATATTTTCCCTACTTCACGAGTATGACTTTAAGTTCAACTGTGACAGTTTAACAAATTCTCAGTCCAACTGTTACACTTTCACTAACTTCTTTTCCAACTGTGACAGTTTACAAAATTTTGTTTTGAGTACTACACGCGTATCAGTTTCGGTCCAACTGTGACATTTTCACAAACTATTTTTTCAACTGTGACAGTTTTGAAAAAGTTTTTCGCCTACTTCATGCGTATCACTTTTGGTTCATATGTGACACTTTAACATGAAATTTTTCCAACTGTGACAGTTTACAAAAAATTTTTTTTAATACTTCATGCGTATCACTTTCGGTCAACTGTGACAGTTTCACAAACTTTTTTCCAACTGTGACAGTTTACATAAACTTTTTCCCTACTTCACGGGTATGTATTTATGTTCAACTGTGTCACTTTAACATGGTATTTTTCAAACTGTGACAGTTTATAAAAATTTTTCTTCCTACTTCGTGCGTATGACTTCTGTTTCAACTGTGACACTTTAACAAATTCTCAGTCCAACTGTGACACTTTCACAAACTTTTTATCCAACTGTGGCAGTTTACAAAATTTTGTTTCGAGTACTACACGCGTATCACTTTCGGTCCAACTGTGACAGTTTCACAAACTATTTTTTTAACTGTGACAGTTTTGAAAAAGTTTTTCGCCTACTTCATGCGTATCACTTTTGGTTCATATGTGACACTTTAACATGAAATTTCTCCAACAGTGACAGTTTACAAAAAAATTTTTTAATACTTCATGCGTATCACTTTCAGTCAACTGTGACAGTTTCACAAACTTTTTTCCAACTATGACAGTTTACAAAAATTTGTTTCGAGTACTACACGCGTATCACTTTCGGTCCAACTGTGACAGTTTACATGAAAATTTTTTCCTACTTTACGCGTATGACTTGCGGTTCAACTGTGACACTTTCATAATGTATTTTTCCAACAGTGACAGTTTACAAAAAATATTTTCCCTACTTCACGCGTATGACTTTAAGTTCAACTGTGACAGTTTAACAAATTCTCAGTCCAACTGTTACACTTTCACTAACTTCTTTTCCAACTGTGACAGTTTACAAAATTTTGTTTTGAGTACTACACGCGTATCAGTTTCGGTCCAACTGTGACATTTTCACAAACTATTTTTTCAACTGTGACAGTTTTGAAAAAGTTTTTCGCCTACTTCATGCGTATCACTTTTGGTTCATATGTGACACTTTAACATGAAATTTTTCTAACTGTGACAGTTTACAAAAAATTTTTTCCCTACTTCACGCGTATGACTTTAAGTTCAATTGTGACAGTTTAACAAATTCTCAGTCCAACTGTTACACTTTAACTAACTTCTTTTCCAACTGTGACAGTTTACAAAATTTTGTTTCGAGTACTACACGCGTATCAGTTTCGGTCCAACTGTGACATTTTCACAAACTTTTTTCCAACTATGACAGTTTACAAAAATTTGTTTCGAGTACTACATGCGTATCACTTTCGGTCCAACTGTGACATTTTCACAAACTATTTTTTTAACTGTGACAGTTTTGAAAAAGTTTTTCGCCTACTTCATGCGTATCACTTTTTGTTCATATGTGACACTTTAACATGAAATTTTTTTTAACAGTGACAGTTTACAAAAAATTTTTTTTAATACTTTATGCGTATCACTTTCAGTCAACTGTGACAGTATCACAAACTTTTTTCCAACTATGACAGTTTACAAAATTTTGTTTCGAGTACTACACGCGTATCACTTTCGGTCCAACTGTGAAATTTTCACAAACTATTTTTTCAACTGTGACAGTTTTGAAAAAGTTTTTCGCCTACTTCATGCGTATTACTTTTGGTTCATCTGTGACACTTTAACATGAAATTTTTCCAACAGTGACAGTTTACAAAAAATTTTTTTTAATACTTCATGCGTATCACTTTCAGTCAACTGTGACAGTATCACAAACTTTTTTCCAACTATGACAGTTTACAAAAATTTGTTTCGAGTACTACACGCGTATCAGTTTCGGTCCAACTGTGACATTTTCACAAACTATTTTTTCAACTGTGACAGTTTTGAAAAAGTTTTTCGCCTACTTCATGCGTATCACTTTTGGTTCATATGTGACACTTTAACATGAAATTTTTCCAACTGTGACAGTTTACAAAAAATTTTTTTTAATACTTCATGCGTATCACTTTCGGTCAACTGTGAAAGTTTCACAAACTTTTTTCCAACTGTGACAGTTTACATAAACTTTTTTCCTACTTCACGCGTATGTCTTTATGTTCAACTGTGTCACTTTAACATGTTATTTTTCAAACTGTGACAGTTTATAAAAATTTTTCTTCCTACTTCGTGCGTATGACTTCTGTTTCAACTGTGACACTTTAACAAATTCTCAGTCCAACTGTGACACTTTCACAAACTTTTTATTCAACTGTGGCAGTTTACAAAATTTTGTTTCGAGTACTACACGCGTATCACTTTCGGTCCAACTGTGACAGTTTACATGAAAATTTTTCCCTACTTTACGCGTATGACTTGCGGTTCAACTGTGACACTTTCATAATGTATTTTTCCAACAGTGACAGTTTACAAAAAATTTTTTCCCTACTTCACGCGTATGACTTTAAGTTCAACTGTGACAGTTTAACAAATTCTCAGTCCAACTGTTAGACTTTCACTATCTTTTTTTCCAACTGTGACAGTTTACAAAATTTTGTTTCGAGTACTTTATACGTATCACTTTCCGTCCATCTGTGACAGTTTCACAAACTTTTTTTTCCAACTGACAGTTTTGAAAAAGTTTTTCGCCTACTTCATGCGTATCACTTTTGGTTCATATGTGACACTTTAACATGAAATTTTTCCAACAGTGACAGTTTACAAAAAATTTTTTTTAATACTTCATGCGTATCACTTTCAGTCAACTGTGACAGTTTCACAAACTTTTTTCCAACTATGACAGTTTACAAAAATTTGTTTCGAGTACTATACGCGTATCACTTTCGGTCCAACTGTGACATTTTCACAAACTATTTTTTTAACTGTGACAGTTTTGAAAAAGTTTTTCGCCTACTTCATGCGTATCACTTTTGGTTCATATGTGACACTTTAACATGAAATTTTTCTAACAGTGACAGTTTACAAAAAATTTTTTTTAATACTTCATGCGTATCACTTTCAGTCAACTGTGACAGTTTCACAAACTTTTTTCCAACTATGACAGTTTACAAAAATTTGTTTCGAGTACTACACGCGTATCACTTGCGGTCCAACTGTGACATTTTCACAAACTATTTTTTTAACTGTGACAGTTTTGAAAAAGTTTTTTGCCTACTTCATGCGTATCACTTTTGGTTCATTTGTGACACTTTACCATGAAATTTTTCCAACTGTGACAGTTTACAAAAAATTTTTTTTAATACTTCATGCGTATCAGTTTCGGTCCAACTGTGACATTTTCACAAACTATTTTTCCAACTGTGACAGTTTACAAAAAAATTTTTTCATACTTTACGCGTATGACTTTCGCTCCAACTATGACAGTTTAGAAATTTTTTTTTTTACCTGACGCGTATGACTTTAGGTTCAACGGTGACACGTTACAAAAATTTGTTTCGAGTACTTTATACGTATCACTTTCCGTCCATCTGTGACAGTTTCACAAACTTTATTTTTCAACTGACAGTTTTCAAAAAGTTTTTCGCCTACTTTATGTGTATCACTTTTGGTTCTTCTGTGACACTTTAACATGGAATTTTTCCAACTGTGACAGTTTACAAAAAATTTTTTTTAATACTTCATGCGTATCACTTTCAGTCAACTGTGACAGTTTCACAAACTTTTTTCCAACTGTAACAGTTTACAAAAAACTTTTTCCCTACTTCACGCGTATGACTTTAGGTTCAACTGTGTCACTTTAACATAGTATTTTTCAAACTGTGACAGTTTATAAAAATTTTTCTTCCTACTTCGTGCGTATGACTTCTGTTTGAACTGTGACACTTTAACAAATTCTCAGTCCAACTGTGACACTTTCATAATGTATTTTTCCAACAGTGACAGTTTACAAAAAATTTTTTCCCTACTTCACGCGTATGACTTTAAGTTCAATTGTGACAGTTTAACAAATTCTCAGTCCAACTGTTACACTTTAACTAACTTCTTTTCCAACTGTGACAGTTTACAAAATTTTGTTTCGAGTACTACACGCGTATCAGTTTCGGTCCAACTGTGACATTTTCACAAACTATTTTTTTAACTGTGACAGTTTTGAAAAAGTTTTTCGCCTACTTCATGCGTATCACTTTTGGTTCATATGTGAAACTTTAACATGAAATTTTTCCAACAGTGACAGTTTACAAAAAATTTTTTTTAATACTTCATGCGTATCACTTTCAGTCAACTGTGACAGTTTCACAAACTTTTTTCCAACTATGACAGTTTACAAAAATTTGTTTCGAGTACTACACGCGTATCACTTTCGGTCCAACTGTGACATTTTCACAAACTATTTTTTCAACTGTGACAGTTTTGAAAAAGTTTTTCGCCTACTTCATGCGTATTACTTTTGGTTCATCTGTGACACTTTAACATGAAATTTTTCCAACAGTGACAGTTTACAAAAAATTTTTTTTAATACTTTATGCGTATCACTTTCAGTCAACTGTGACAGTTTCACAAACTTTTTTCCAACTATGACAGTTTACAAAAATTTGTTTCGAGTACTACACGCGTATCACTTTCGGTCCAACTGTGACATTTTCACAAACTATTTTTTCAACTGTGACAGTTTTGAAAAAGTTTTTCGCCTACTTCATGCGTATTACTTTTGGTTCATCTGTGACACTTTAACATGAAATTTTTCCAACAGTGACAGTTTACAAAAAATTTTTTTTAATACTTCATGCGTATCACTTTCAGTCAACTGTGACAGTTTCACAAACTTTTTTTCCAACTGTGACAGTTTACAAAAAAAATTTTTCATACTTTACGCGTATGACTTTCGCTCCAACTATGACAGTTTAGAAATTTTTTTTTTTACCTGACGCGTATGACTTTAGGTTCAACGGTGACACGTTACAAAAATTTGTTTCGAGTACTTTATACGTATCACTTTCCGTCCATCTGTGTCAGTTTCACAAACTTTTTTTTCCAACTGACAGTTTTCAAAAAGTTTTTCGCCTACTTTATGTGTATCACTTTTGGTTCATCTGTGACACTTTAACATGGAATTTTTCCAACTGTGACAGTTTACAAAAAATTTTTTTTAATACTTCATGCGTATCACTTTCAGTCAACTGTGACAGTTTCACAAACTTTTTTCCAACTGTGACAGTTTACAAAAAACTTTTTCCCTACTTCACGCGTATGACTTTAGGTTCAACTGTGTCACTTTAACATAGTATTTTTCAAACTGTGACAGTTTATAAAAATTTTTCTTCCTACTTCGTGCGTATGACTTCTGTTTCAACTGTGACACTTTAACAAATTCTCAGTCCAACTGTGACACTTTCACAAACTTTTTATCCAACTGTGGCAGTTTACAAAATTTTGTTTCAAGTACTACACGCGTATCACTTTCGGTCCAACTGTGACAGTTTACAAGAAAATTTTTCCCTACTTTACGCGTATGACTTGCGGTTCAACTGTGACACTTTCATAATGTATTTTTCCAACAGTGACAGTTTACAAAAAATATTTTCCCTACTTCACGCGTATGACTTTAAGTTCAACTGTGACAGTTTAACAAATTCTCAGTCCAACTGTTACACTTTCACTAACTTCTTTTCCAACTGTGACAGTTTACAAAATTTTGTTTTGAGTACTACACGCGTATCAGTTTCGGTCCAACTGTGACATTTTCACAAACTATTTTTTCAACTGTGACAGTTTTGAAAAAGTTTTTCGCCTACTTCATGCGTATCACTTTTGGTTCATATGTGACACTTTAACATGAAATTTTTCCAACTGTGACAGTTTACAAAAAATTTTTTTTAATACTTCATGCGTATCACTTTCGGTCAACTGTGACAGTTTCACAAACTTTTTTCCAACTGTTACAGTTTACATAAACTTTTTCCCTACTTCACGCGTATGTATTTATGTTTAACTGTGTCACTTTAACATGGTATTTTTCAAACTGTGACAGTTTATAAAAATTTTTCTTCCTACTTCGTGCGTATGACTTCTGTTTCAACTGTGACACTTTAACAAATTCTCAGTCCAACTGTGACACTTTCACAAACTTTTTATCCAACTGTGGCAGTTTACAAAATTTTGTTTCGAGTACTACACGCGTATCACTTTCGGTCCAACTGTGACAGTTTACATGAAAATTTTTTCCTACTTTACGCGTATGACTTGCGGTTCAACTGTGACACTTTCATAATGTATTTTTCCAACAGTGACAGTTTACAAAAAATTTTTTCCCTACTTCACGCGTATGACTTTAAGTTCAATTGTGACAGTTTAACAAATTCTCAGTCCAACTGTTACACTTTAACTAACTTCTTTTCCAACTGTGACAGTTTACAAAATTTTGTTTCGAGTACTACACGCGTATCAGTTTCGGTCCAACTGTGACATTTTCACAAACTATTTTTTTAACTGTGACAGTTTTGCAAAAGTTTTTCGCCTACTTCATGCGTATCACTTTTGGTTCATATGTGACACTTTAACATGAAATTTTTCCAACAGTGACAGTTTACAAAAAAATTTTTTTTAATACTTCATGCGTATCACTTTCAGTCAACTGTGACAGTTTCACAAACTTTTTTCCAACTATGACAGTTTATAAAAATTTGTTTCGAGTACTACACGCGTATCACTTTCGGTCCAACTGTGACATTTTCACAAACTATTTTTTCAACTGTGACAGTTTTGAAAAAGTTTTTCGCCTACTTCATGCGTATTACTTTTGGTTCATCTGTGACACTTTAACATAAAATTTTTCCAACAGTGACAGTTTACAAAAAATTTTTTTTAATACTTTATGCGTATCACTTTCAGTCAACTGTGACAGTTTCACAAACTTTTTTCCAACTATGACAGTTTACAAAAATTTGTTTCGAGTACTACACGCGTATCACTTTCGGTCCAACTGTGACATTTTCACAAACTATTTTTTCAACTGTGACAGTTTTGAAAAAGTTTTTCGCCTACTTCATGCGTATTACTTTTGGTTCATCTGTGACACTTTAACATAAAATTTTTCCAACAGTGACAGTTTACAAAAAATTTTTTTTAATACTTCATGCGTATCACTTTCAGTCAACTGTGACAGTTTCACAAACTTTTTTTCCAACTGTGACAGTTTACAAAAAAAATTTTTCATACTTTACGCGTATGACTTTCGCTCCAACTATGACAGTTTAGAAATTTTTTTTTTACCTGACGCGTATGACTTTAGGTTCAACGGTGACACGTTACAAAAATTTGTTTCGAGTACTTTATACGTATCACTTTCCGTCCATCTGTGACAGTTTCACAAACTTTTTTTTCCAACTGACAGTTTTCAAAAAGTTTTTCGCCTACTTTATGTGTATCACTTTTGGTTCATCTGTGACACTTTAACATGGAATTTTTCCAACTGTGACAGTTTACAAAAAATTTTTTTTAATACTTCATGCGTATCAATTTCAGTCAACTGTGACAGTTTCACAAACTTTTTTCCAACTGTGACAATTTACAAAAAACTTTTTCCCTACTTCACGCGTATGACTTTAGGTTCAACTGTGTCACTTTAACATAGTATTTTTCAAACTGTGACAGTTTATAAAAATTTTTCTTCCTACTTCGTGCGTATGACTTCTGTTTCAACTGTGACACTTTAACAAATTCTCAGTCCAACTGTGACACTTTCACAAACTTTTTATCCAACTGTGGCAGTTTACAAAATTTTGTTTCAAGTACTACACGCGTATCACTTTCGGTCCAACTGTGACAGTTTACATGAAAATTTTTTCCTACTTTACGCGTATGACTTGCAATTCAACTGTGACACTTTCATAATGTATTTTTCCAACAGTGACAGTTTACAAAAAATTTTTTCCCTACTTCACGCGTATGACTTTAAGTTCAATTGTGACAGTTTAACAAATTCTCAGTCCAACTGTTACACTTTAAATAACTTCTTTTCCAACTGTGACAGTTTACAAAATTTTGTTTCGAGTACTACACGCGTATCAGTTTCGGTCCAACTGTGACATTTTCACAAACTATTTTTTTAACGGTGACAGTTTTGAAAAAGTTTTTCGCCTACTTCATGCGTATTACTTTTGGTTCATATGTGACACTTTAACATGAAATTTTTCCAACAGTGACAGTTTACAAAAAATTTTTTTTAATACTTCATGCGTATCACTTTCAGTCAACTGTGACAGTTTCACAAACTTTTTTCCATTTATGACAGTTTACAAAAATTTGTTTCGAGTACTACACGCGTATCACTTTCGGTCCAACTGTGACATTTTCACAAACTATTTTTTCAACTGTGACAGTTTTGAAAAAGTTTTTCGCCTACTTCATGCGTATTACTTTTGGTTCATCTGTGACACTTTAACATGAAATTTTTCCAACAGTGACAGTTTACAAAAAATTTTTTTTAATACTTTATGCGTATCACTTTCAGTCAACTGTGACAGTTTCACAACCTTTTTTCCAACTATGACAGTTTACAAAAATTTGTTTCGAGTACTACACGCGTATCACTTTCGGTCCAACTGTGACAGTTTACATGAAAATTTTTTCCTACTTTACGCGTATGACTTGCGGTTCAACTGTGACACTTTCATAATGTATTTTTCCAACAGTGACAGTTTACAAAAAATATTTTCCCTTCTTCACGCGTATGACTTTAAGTTCAACTGTGACAGTTTAACAAATTCTCAGTCCAACTGTTACACTTTCACTAACTTCTTTTCCAACTGTGACAGTTTACAAAATTTTGTTTTGAGTACTACACGCGTATCAGTTTCGGTCCAACTGTGACATTTTCACAAACTATTTTTTCAACTGTGACAGTTTTGAAAAAGTTTTTCGCCTACTTCATGCGTATCACTTTTGGTTCATATGTGACACTTTAACATGAAATTTTTCCAACTGTGACAGTTTACAAAAAATTTTTTTTAATACTTCATGCGTATCACTTTCGGTCAACTGTGACAGTTTCACAAACTTTTTTCCAACTGTTACAGTTTACATAAACTTTTTCCCTACTTCACGCGTATGTATTTATGTTTAACTGTGTCACTTTAACATGGTATTTTTCAAACTGTGACAGTTTATAAAAATTTTTCTTCCTACTTCGTGCGTATGACTTCTGTTTCAACTGTGACACTTTAACAAATTCTCAGTCCAACTGTGACACTTTCACAAACTTTTTATCCAACTGTGGCAGTTTACAAAATTTTGTTTCGAGTACTACACGCGTATCACTTTCGGTCCAACTGTGACAGTTTACATGAAAATTTTTTCCTACTTTACGCGTATGACTTGCGGTTCAACTGTGACACTTTCATAATGTATTTTTCCAACAGTGACAGTTTACAAAAAATTTTTTCCCTACTTCACGCGTATGACTTTAAGTTCAATTGTGACAGTTTAACAAATTCTCAGTCCAACTGTTACACTTTAACTAACTTCTTTTCCAACTGTGACAGTTTACAAAATTTTGTTTCGAGTACTACACGCGTATCAGTTTCGGTCCAACTGTGACATTTTCACAAACTATTTTTTTAACTGTGACAGTTTTGCAAAAGTTTTTCGCCTACTTCATGCGTATCACTTTTGGTTCATATGTGACACTTTAACATGAAATTTTTCCAACAGTGACAGTTTACAAAAAAATTTTTTTTAATACTTCATGCGTATCACTTTCAGTCAACTGTGACAGTTTCACAAACTTTTTTCCAACTATGACAGTTTATAAAAATTTGTTTCGAGTACTACACGCGTATCACTTTCGGTCCAACTGTGACATTTTCACAAACTATTTTTTCAACTGTGACAGTTTTGAAAAAGTTTTTCGCCTACTTCATGCGTATTACTTTTGGTTCATCTGTGACACTTTAACATAAAATTTTTCCAACAGTGACAGTTTACAAAAAATTTTTTTTAATACTTTATGCGTATCACTTTCAGTCAACTGTGACAGTTTCACAAACTTTTTTCCAACTATGACAGTTTACAAAAATTTGTTTCGAGTACTACACGCGTATCACTTTCGGTCCAACTGTGACATTTTCACAAACTATTTTTTCAACTGTGACAGTTTTGAAAAAGTTTTTCGCCTACTTCATGCGTATTACTTTTGGTTCATCTGTGACACTTTAACATAAAATTTTTCCAACAGTGACAGTTTACAAAAAATTTTTTTTAATACTTCATGCGTATCACTTTCAGTCAACTGTGACAGTTTCACAAACTTTTTTTCCAACTGTGACAGTTTACAAAAAAAATTTTTCATACTTTACGCGTATGACTTTCGCTCCAACTATGACAGTTTAGAAATTTTTTTTTTACCTGACGCGTATGACTTTAGGTTCAACGGTGACACGTTACAAAAATTTGTTTCGAGTACTTTATACGTATCACTTTCCGTCCATCTGTGACAGTTTCACAAACTTTTTTTTCCAACTGACAGTTTTCAAAAAGTTTTTCGCC
This sequence comes from Ganaspis brasiliensis, assembly GCA_037103525.1. Classification (NCBI taxonomy): domain Eukaryota; kingdom Metazoa; phylum Arthropoda; class Insecta; order Hymenoptera; family Figitidae; genus Ganaspis; species Ganaspis brasiliensis. The sequence continues at coordinate 496,434 of JAZKLR010000068.1, read as the reverse complement.
TACTTTATGTGTATCACTTTTGGTTCATCTGTGACACTTTAACATGGAATTTTTCCAACTGTGACAGTTTACAAAAAATTTTTTTTAATACTTCATGCGTATCAATTTCAGTCAACTGTGACAGTTTCACAAACTTTTTTCCAACTGTGACAATTTACAAAAAACTTTTTCCCTACTTCACGCGTATGACTTTAGGTTCAACTGTGTCACTTTAACATAGTATTTTTCAAACTGTGACAGTTTATAAAAATTTTTCTTCCTACTTCGTGCGTATGACTTCTGTTTCAACTGTGACACTTTAACAAATTCTCAGTCCAACTGTGACACTTTCACAAACTTTTTATCCAACTGTGGCAGTTTACAAAATTTTGTTTCAAGTACTACACGCGTATCACTTTCGGTCCAACTGTGACAGTTTACATGAAAATTTTTTCCTACTTTACGCGTATGACTTGCAATTCAACTGTGACACTTTCATAATGTATTTTTCCAACAGTGACAGTTTACAAAAAATTTTTTCCCTACTTCACGCGTATGACTTTAAGTTCAATTGTGACAGTTTAACAAATTCTCAGTCCAACTGTTACACTTTAAATAACTTCTTTTCCAACTGTGACAGTTTACAAAATTTTGTTTCGAGTACTACACGCGTATCAGTTTCGGTCCAACTGTGACATTTTCACAAACTATTTTTTTAACGGTGACAGTTTTGAAAAAGTTTTTCGCCTACTTCATGCGTATTACTTTTGGTTCATATGTGACACTTTAACATGAAATTTTTCCAACAGTGACAGTTTACAAAAAATTTTTTTTAATACTTCATGCGTATCACTTTCAGTCAACTGTGACAGTTTCACAAACTTTTTTCCATTTATGACAGTTTACAAAAATTTGTTTCGAGTACTACACGCGTATCACTTTCGGTCCAACTGTGACATTTTCACAAACTATTTTTTCAACTGTGACAGTTTTGAAAAAGTTTTTCGCCTACTTCATGCGTATTACTTTTGGTTCATCTGTGACACTTTAACATGAAATTTTTCCAACAGTGACAGTTTACAAAAAATTTTTTTTAATACTTTATGCGTATCACTTTCAGTCAACTGTGACAGTTTCACAACCTTTTTTCCAACTATGACAGTTTACAAAAATTTGTTTCGAGTACTACACGCGTATCACTTTCGGTCCAACTGTGACAGTTTACATGAAAATTTTTTCCTACTTTACGCGTATGACTTGCGGTTCAACTGTGACACTTTCATAATGTATTTTTCCAACAGTGACAGTTTACAAAAAATATTTTCCCTTCTTCACGCGTATGACTTTAAGTTCAACTGTGACAGTTTAACAAATTCTCAGTCCAACTGTTACACTTTCACTAACTTCTTTTCCAACTGTGACAGTTTACAAAATTTTGTTTTGAGTACTACACGCGTATCAGTTTCGGTCCAACTGTGACATTTTCACAAACTATTTTTTCAACTGTGACAGTTTTGAAAAAGTTTTTCGCCTACTTCATGCGTATCACTTTTGGTTCATATGTGACACTTTAACATGAAATTTTTCCAACTGTGACAGTTTACAAAAAATTTTTTTTAATACTTCATGCGTATCACTTTCGGTCAACTGTGACAGTTTCACAAACTTTTTTCCAACTGTGCCAGTTTACATAAACTTTTTCCCTACTTCACGCGTATGTATTTATGTTCAACTGTGTCACTTTAACATGGTATTTTTCAAACTGTGACAGTTTATAAAAATTTTTCTTCCTACTTCGTGCGTATGACTTCTGTTTCAACTGTGACACTTTAACAAATTCTCAGTCCAACTGTGACACTTTCACAAACTTTTTATCCAACTGTGGCAGTTTACAAAATTTTGTTTCGAGTACTACACGCGTATCACTTTCGGTCCAACTGTGACAGTTTACATGAAAATTTTTTCCTACTTTACGCGTATGACTTGCGGTTCAACTGTGACACTTTCATAATGTATTTTTCCAACAGTGACAGTTTACAAAAAATTTTTTCCCTACTTCACGCGTATGACTTTAAGTTCAATTGTGACAGTTTAACAAATTCTCAGTCCAACTGTTACACTTTAACTAACTTCTTTTCCAACTGTGACAGTTTACAAAATTTTGTTTCGAGTACTACACGCGTATCAGTTTCGGTCCAACTGTGACATTTTCACAAACTATTTTTTTAACTGTGACAGTTTTGCAAAAGTTTTTCGCCTACTTCATGCGTATCACTTTTGGTTCATATGTGACACTTTAACATGAAATTTTTCCAACAGTGACAGTTTACAAAAAAATTTTTTTTAATACTTCATGCGTATCACTTTCAGTCAACTGTGACAGTTTCACAAACTTTTTTCCAACTATGACAGTTTACAAAAATTTGTTTCGAGTACTACACGCGTATCACTTTCGGTCCAACTGTGACATTTTCACAAACTATTTTTTCAACTGTGACAGTTTTGAAAAAGTTTTTCGCCTACTTCATGCGTATTACTTTTGGTTCATCTGTGACACTTTAACATAAAATTTTTCCAACAGTGACAGTTTACAAAAAATTTTTTTTAATACTTTATGCGTATCACTTTCAGTCAACTGTGACAGTTTCTCAAACTTTTTTCCAACTATGACAGTTTACAAAAATTTGTTTCGAGTACTACACGCGTATCACTTTCGGTCCAACTGTGACATTTTCACAAACTATTTTTTCAACTGTGACAGTTTTGAAAAAGTTTTTCGCCTACTTCATGCGTATTACTTTTGGTTCATCTGTGACACTTTAACATGAAATTTTTCCAACAGTGACAGTTTACAAAAAATTTTTTTTAATACTTCATGCGTATCACTTTCAGTCAACTGTGACAGTTTCACAAACTTTTTTTCCAACTGTGACAGTTTACAAAAAAAATTTTTCATACTTTACGCGTATGACTTTCGCTCCAACTATGACAGTTTAGAAATTTTTTTTTTTACCTGACGCGTATGACTTTAGGTTCAACGGTGACACGTTACAAAAATTTGTTTCGAGTACTTTATACGTATCACTTTCCGTCCATCTGTGACAGTTTCACAAACTTTTTTTTCCAACTGACAGTTTTCAAAAAGTTTTTCGCCTACTTTATGTGTATCACTTTTGGTTCATCTGTGACACTTTAACATGGAATTTTTCCAACTGTGACAGTTTACAAAAAATTTTTTTTAATACTTCATGCGTATCAATTTCAGTCAACTGTGACAGTTTCACAAACTTTTTTCCAACTGTGACAGTTTACAAAAAACTTTTTCCCTACTTCACGCGTATGACTTTAGGTTCAACTGTGTCACTTTAACATAGTATTTTTCAAACTGTGACAGTTTATAAAAATTTTTCTTCCTACTTCGTGCGTATGACTTCTGTTTCAACTGTGACACTTTAACAAATTCTCAGTCCAACTGTGACACTTTCACAAACTTTTTATCCAACTGGGGCAGTTTACAAAATTTTGTTTCAAGTACTACACGCGTATCACTTTCGGTCCAACTGTGACAGTTTACAAGAAAATTTTTCCCTACTTTACGCGTATGACTTGCGGTTCAACTGTGACACTCTCATATAGTATTTTTCCAAAAGTGACAGTTTACAAAAAATTTTTTCCCTACTTCACGCGTATGACTTTAAGTTCAACTGTGACAGTTTAACAAATTCTCAGTCCAACTGTTACACTTTCACTAACTTCTTTTCCAACTGTGACAGTTTACAAAATTTTGTTTTGAATACTACACGCGTATCAGTTTCGGTCCAACTGTGACATTTTCACAAACTATTTTTTCAACTGTGACAGTTTTGAAAAAGTTTTTCGCCTACTTCATGCGTATCACTTTTGGTTCATATGTGACACTTTAACATGAAATTTTTCCAACTGTGACAGTTTACAAAAAATTTTTTTTAATACTTCATGCGTATCACTTTCGGTCAACTGTGACAGTTTCACAAACTTTTTTCCAACTATGACAGTTTACAAAAATTTGTTTCGAGTACTACACGCGTATCACTTTCGGTCCAACTGTGACATTTTCACAAACTATTTTTTCAACTGTGACAGTTTTGAAAAAGTTTTTCGCCTACTTCATGCGTATTACTTTTGGTTCATCTGTGACACTTTAACATAAAATTTTTCCAACAGTGACAGTTTACAAAAAATTTTTTTTAATACTTTATGCGTATCACTTTCAGTCAACTGTGACAGTTTCACAAACTTTTTTCCAACTATGACAGTTTACAAAAATTTGTTTCGAGTACTACACGCGTATCACTTTCGGTCCAACTGTGACATTTTCACAAACTATTTTTTCAACTGTGACAGTTTTGAAAAAGTTTTTCGCCTACTTCATGCGTATTACTTTTGGTTCATCTGTGACACTTTAACATGAAATTTTTCCAACAGTGACAGTTTACAAAAAATTTTTTTTAATACTTCATGCGTATCACTTTCAGTCAACTGTGACAGTTTCACAAACTTTTTTTCCAACTGTGACAGTTTACAAAAAAAATTTTTCATACTTTACGCGTATGACTTTCGCTCCAACTATGACAGTTTAGAAATTTTTTTTTTTACCTGACGCGTATGACTTTAGGTTCAACGGTGACACGTTACAAAAATTTGTTTCGAGTACTTTATACGTATCACTTTCCGTCCATCTGTGACAGTTTCACAAACTTTTTTTTCCAACTGACAGTTTTCAAAAAGTTTTTCGCCTACTTTATGTGTATCACTTTTGGTTCATCTGTGACACTTTAACATGGAATTTTTCCAACTGTGACAGTTTACAAAAAATTTTTTTTAATACTTCATGCGTATCAATTTCAGTCAACTGTGACAGTTTACATGAAAATTTTTTCCTACTTTACGCGTATGACTTGCAATTCAACTGTGACACTTTCATAATGTATTTTTCCAACAGTGACAGTTTACAAAAAATTTTTTCCCTACTTCACGCGTATGACTTTAAGTTCAATTGTGACAGTTTAACAAATTCTCAGTCCAACTGTTACACTTTAAATAACTTCTTTTCCAACTGTGACAGTTTACAAAATTTTGTTTCGAGTACTACACGCGTATCAGTTTCGGTCCAACTGTGACATTTTCACAAACTATTTTTTTAACGGTGACAGTTTTGAAAAAGTTTTTCGCCTACTTCATGCGTATTACTTTTGGTTCATATGTGACACTTTAACATGAAATTTTTCCAACAGTGACAGTTTACAAAAAATTTTTTTTAATACTTCATGCGTATCACTTTCAGTCAACTGTGACAGTTTCACAAACTTTTTTCCATTTATGACAGTTTACAAAAATTTGTTTCGAGTACTACACGCGTATCACTTTCGGTCCAAAAGTGACATTTTCACAAACTATTTTTTCAACTGTGACAGTTTTGAAAAAGTTTTTCGCCTACTTCATGCGTATTACTTTTGGTTCATCTGTGACACTTTAACATGAAATTTTTCCAACAGTGACAGTTTACAAAAAATTTTTTTTAATACTTTATGCGTATCACTTTCAGTCAACTGTGACAGTTTCACAACCTTTTTTCCAACTATGACAGTTTACAAAAATTTGTTTCGAGTACTACACGCGTATCACTTTCGGTCCAACTGTGACAGTTTACATGAAAATTTTTTCCTACTTTACGCGTATGACTTGCGGTTCAACTGTGACACTTTCATAATGTATTTTTCCAACAGTGACAGTTTACAAAAAATATTTTCCCTACTTCACGCGTATGACTTTAAGTTCAACTGTGACAGTTTAACAAATTCTCAGTCCAACTGTTACACTTTCACTAACTTCTTTTCCAACTGTGACAGTTTACAAAATTTTGTTTTGAGTACTACACGCGTATCAGTTTCGGTCCAACTGTGACATTTTCACAAACTATTTTTTCAACTGTGACAGTTTTGAAAAAGTTTTTCGCCTACTTCATGCGTATCACTTTTGGTTCATATGTGACACTTTAACATGAAATTTTTCCAACTGTGACAGTTTACAAAAAATTTTTTTTAATACTTCATGCGTATCACTTTCGGTCAACTGTGACAGTTTCACAAACTTTTTTCCAACTGTGACAGTTTACATAAACTTTTTCCCTACTGCACGCGTATGTATTTATGTTCAACTGTGTCACTTTAACATGGTATTTTTCAAACTGTGACAGTTTATAAAAATTTTTCTTCCTACTTCGTGCGTATGACTTCTGTTTCAACTGTGACACTTTAACAAATTCTCAGTCCAACTGTGACACTTTCACAAACTTTTTATCCAACTGTGGCAGTTTACAAAATTTTGTTTCGAGTACTACACGCGTATCACTTTCGGTCCAACTGTGACAGTTTACATGAAAATTTTTTCCTACTTTACGCGTATGACTTGCGGTTCAACTGTGACACTTTCATAATGTATTTTTCCAACAGTGACAGTTTACAAAAAATTTTTTCCCTACTTCACGCGTATGACTTTAAGTTCAATTGTGACAGTTTAACAAATTCTCAGTCCAACTGTTACACTTTAACTAACTTCTTTTCCAACTGTGACAGTTTACAAAATTTTGTTTCGAGTACTACACGCGTATCAGTTTCGGTCCAACTGTGACATTTTCACAAACTATTTTTTTAACTGTGACAGTTTTGCAAAAGTTTTTCGCCTACTTCATGCGTATCACTTTTGGTTCATATGTGACACTTTAACATGAAATTTTTCCAACAGTGACAGTTTACAAAAAAATTTTTTTTAATACTTCATGCGTATCACTTTCAGTCAACTGTGACAGTTTCACAAACTTTTTTCCAACTATGACAGTTTACAAAAATTTGTTTCGAGTACTACACGCGTATCACTTTCGGTCCAACTGTGACATTTTCACAAACTATTTTTTCAACTGTGACAGTTTTGAAAAAGTTTTTCGCCTACTTCATGCGTATTACTTTTGGTTCATCTGTGACACTTTAACATAAAATTTTTCCAACAGTGACAGTTTACAAAAAATTTTTTTTAATACTTTATGCGTATCACTTTCAGTCAACTGTGACAGTTTCTCAAACTTTTTTCCAACTATGACAGTTTACAAAAATTTGTTTCGAGTACTACACGCGTATCACTTTCGGTCCAACTGTGACATTTTCACAAACTATTTTTTCAACTGTGACAGTTTTGAAAAAGTTTTTCGCCTACTTCATGCGTATTACTTTTGGTTCATCTGTGACACTTTAACATGAAATTTTTCCAACAGTGACAGTTTACAAAAAATTTTTTTTAATACTTCATGCGTATCACTTTCAGTCAACTGTGACAGTTTCACAAACTTTTTTTCCAACTGTGACAGTTTACAAAAAAAATTTTTCATACTTTACGCGTATGACTTTCGCTCCAACTATGACAGTTTAGAAATTTTTTTTTTTACCTGACGCGTATGACTTTAGGTTCAACGGTGACACGTTACAAAAATTTGTTTCGAGTACTTTATACGTATCACTTTCCGTCCATCTGTGACAGTTTCACAAACTTTTTTTTCCAACTGACAGTTTTCAAAAAGTTTTTCGCCTACTTTATGTGTATCACTTTTGGTTCATCTGTGACACTTTAACATGGAATTTTTCCAACTGTGACAGTTTACAAAAAATTTTTTTTAATACTTCATGCGTATCAATTTCAGTCAACTGTGACAGTTTCACAAACTTTTTTCCAACTGTGACAGTTTACAAAAAACTTTTTCCCTACTTCACGCGTATGACTTTAGGTTCAACTGTGTCACTTTAACATAGTATTTTTCAAACTGTGACAGTTTATAAAAATTTTTCTTCCTACTTCGTGCGTATGACTTCTGTTTCAACTGTGACACTTTAACAAATTCTCAGTCCAACTGTGACACTTTCACAAACTTTTTATCCAACTGGGGCAGTTTACAAAATTTTGTTTCAAGTACTACACGCGTATCACTTTCGGTCCAACTGTGACAGTTTACAAGAAAATTTTTCCCTACTTTACGCGTATGACTTGCGGTTCAACTGTGACACTCTCATATAGTATTTTTCCAAAAGTGACAGTTTACAAAAAATTTTTTCCCTACTTCACGCGTATGACTTTAAGTTCAACTGTGACAGTTTAACAAATTCTCAGTCCAACTGTTACTCTTTCACTAACTTCTTTTCCAACTGTGACAGTTTACAAAATTTTGTTTTGAATACTACACGCGTATCAGTTTCGGTCCAACTGTGACATTTTCACAAACTATTTTTTCAACTGTGACAGTTTTGAAAAAGTTTTTCGCCTACTTCATGCGTATCACTTTTGGTTCATATGTGACACTTTAACATGAAATTTTTCCAACTGTGACAGTTTACAAAAAATTTTTTTTAATACTTCATGCGTATCACTTTCGGTCAACTGTGACAGTTTCACAAACTTTTTTCCAACTATGACAGTTTACAAAAATTTGTTTCGAGTACTACACGCGTATCACTTTCGGTCCAACTGTGACATTTTCACAAACTATTTTTTCAACTGTGACAGTTTTGAAAAAGTTTTTCGCCTACTTCATGCGTATTACTTTTGGTTCATCTGTGACACTTTAACATAAAATTTTTCCAACAGTGACAGTTTACAAAAAATTTTTTTTAATACTTTATGCGTATCACTTTCAGTCAACTGTGACAGTTTCACAAACTTTTTTCCAACTATGACAGTTTACAAAAATTTGTTTCGAGTACTACACGCGTATCACTTTCGGTCCAACTGTGACATTTTCACAAACTATTTTTTCAACTGTGACAGTTTTGAAAAAGTTTTTCGCCTACTTCATGCGTATTACTTTTGGTTCATCTGTGACACTTTAACATGAAATTTTTCCAACAGTGACAGTTTACAAAAAATTTTTTTTAATACTTCATGCGTATCACTTTCAGTCAACTGTGACAGTTTCACAAACTTTTTTTCCAACTGTGACAGTTTACAAAAAAAATTTTTCATACTTTACGCGTATGACTTTCGCTCCAACTATGACAGTTTAGAAATTTTTTTTTTTACCTGACGCGTATGACTTTAGGTTCAACGGTGACACGTTACAAAAATTTGTTTCGAGTACTTTATACGTATCACTTTCCGTCCATCTGTGACAGTTTCACAAACTTTTTTTTCCAACTGACAGTTTTCAAAAAGTTTTTCGCCTACTTTATGTGTATCACTTTTGGTTCATCTGTGACACTTTAACATGGAATTTTTCCAACTGTGACAGTTTACAAAAAATTTTTTTTAATACTTCATGCGTATCACTTTCAGTCAACTGTGACAGTTTCACAAACTTTTTTCCAACTGTGACAGTTTACAAAAAACTTTTTCCCTACTTCACGCGTATGACTTTAGGTTCAACTGTGTCACTTTAACATAGTATTTTTCAAACTGTGACAGTTTATAAAAATTTTTCTTCCTACTTCGTGCGTATGACTTCTGTTTCAACTGTGACACTTTAACAAATTCTCAGTCCAACTGTGACACTTTCACAAACTTTTTATCCAACTGGGGCAGTTTACAAAATTTGGTTTCAAGTACTACACGCGTATCACTTTCGGTCCAACTGTGACAGTTTACAAGAAAATTTTTCCCTACTTTACGCGTATGACTTGCGGTTCAACTGTGACACTCTCATATAGTATTTTTCCAAAAGTGACAGTTTACAAAAAATTTTTTCCCTACTTCACGCGTATGACTTTAAGTTCAACTGTGACAGTTTAACAAATTCTCAGTCCAACTGTTACACTTTCACTAACTTCTTTTCCAACTGTGACAGTTTAAAAAATTTTGTTTTGAATACTACACGCGTATCAGTTTCGGTCCAACTGTGACATTTTCACAAACTATTTTTTCAACTGTGACAGTTTTGAAAAAGTTTTTCGCTTACTTCATGCGTATCACTTTTGGTTCATATGTGACACTTTAACATGAAATTTTTCCAACTGTGACAGTTTACAAAAAATTTTTTTTAATACTTCATGCGTATCACTTTCGGTCAACTGTGACAGTTTCACAAACTTTTTTCCAACTGTGACAGTTTACATAAACTTTTTCCCTACTTCACGCGTATGTATTTATATTCAACTGTGTCACTTTAACATGGTATTTTTCAAACTGTGACAGTTTATAAAAATTTTTCTTCCTACTTCGTGCGTATGACTTCTGTTTCAACTGTGACACTTTAACAAATTCTCAGTCCAACTGTGACACTTTCACAAACTTTTTATCCAACTGTGGCAGTTTACAAAATTTTGTTTCGAGTACTACACGCGTATCACTTTCGGTCCAACTGTGACAGTTTACATGAAAATTTTTTCCTACTTTACGCGTATGACTTGCGGTTCAACTGTGACACTTTCATAATGTATTTTTCCAACAGTGACAGTTTACAAAAAATTTTTTCCCTACTTCACGCGTATGACTTTAAGTTCAATTGTGACAGTTTAACAAATTCTCAGTCCAACTGTTACACTTTAACTAACTTCTTTTCCAACTGTGACAGTTTACAAAATTTTGTTTCGAGTACTACACGCGTATCAGTTTCGGTCCAACTGTGACATTTTCACAAACTATTTTTTTAACTGTGACAGTTTTGAAAAAGTTTTTCGCCTACTTCATGCGTATTACTTTTGGTTCATATGTGACACTTTAACATGAAATTTTTTCAACAGTGACAGTTTACAAAAAATTTTTTTCAATACTTCATGCGTATCACTTTCAGTCAACTGTGACAGTTTCACAAACTTTTTTCCATTTATGACAGTTTACAAAAATTTGTTTCGAGTACTACACGCGTATCACTTTCGGTCCAACTGTGACATTTTCACAAACTATTTTTTCAACTGTGACAGTTTTGAAAAAGTTTTTCGCCTACTTCATGCGTATTACTTTTGGTTCATCTGTGACACTTTAACATGAAATTTTTCCAACAGTGACAGTTTACAAAAAATTTTTTTTAATACTTTATGCGTATCACTTTCAGTCAACTGTGACAGTTTCACAAACTTTTTTCCAACTATGACAGTTTACAAAAATTTGTTTCGAGTGCTACACGCGTATCACTTTCGGTCCAACTGTGACAGTTTACATGAAAATTTTTTCCTACTTTACGCGTATGACTTGCGGTTCAACTGTGACACTTTCATAATGTATTTTTCCAACAGTGACAGTTTACAAAAAATATTTTCCCTACTTCACGCGTATGACTTTAAGTTCAACTGTGACAGTTTAACAAATTCTCAGTCCAACTGTTACACTTTCACTAACTTCTTTTCCAACTGTGACAGTTTACAAAATTTTGTTTTGAGTACTACACGCGTATCAGTTTCGGTCCAACTGTGACATTTTCACAAACTATTTTTTCAACTGTGACAGTTTTGAAAAAGTTTTTCGCCTACTTCATGCGTATTACTTTTGGTTCATCTGTGACACTTTAACATGAAATTTTTCCAACAGTGACAGTTTACAAAAAATTTTTTTTAATACTTCATGCGTATCACTTTCAGTCAACTGTGACAGTTTCACAAACTTTTTTTCCAACTGTGACAGTTTACAAAAAAAATTTTTCATACTTTACGCGTATGACTTTCGCTCCAACTATGACAGTTTAGAAATTTTTTTTTTTACCTGACGCGTATGACTTTAGGTTCAACGGTGACACGTTACAAAAATTTGTTTCGAGTACTTTATACGTATCACTTTCCGTCCATCTGTGACAGTTTCACAAACTTTTTTTTCCAACTGACAGTTTTCAAAAAGTTTTTCGCCTACTTTATGTGTATCACTTTTGGTTCATCTGTGACACTTTAACATGGAATTTTTCCAACTGTGACAGTTTACAAAAAATTTTTTTTAATACTTCATGCGTATCACTTTCAGTCAACTGTGACAGTTTCACAAACTTTTTTCCAACTGTGACAGTTTACAAAAAACTTTTTCCCTACTTCACGCGTATGACTTTAGGTTCAACTGTGTCACTTTAACATAGTATTTTTCAAACTGTGACAGTTTATAAAAATTTTTCTTCCTACTTCGTGCGTATGACTTCTGTTTCAACTGTGACACTTTAACAAATTCTCAGTCCAACTGTGACACTTTCACAAACTTTTTATCCAACTGGGGCAGTTTACAAAATTTTGTTTCAAGTACTACACGCGTATCACTTTCGGTCCAACTGTGACAGTTTACAAGAAAATTTTTCCCTACTTTACGCGTATGACTTGCGGTTCAACTGTGACACTCTCATATAGTATTTTTCCAAAAGTGACAGTTTACAAAAAATTTTTTCCCTACTTCACGCGTATGACTTTAAGTTCAACTGTGACAGTTTAACAAATTCTCAGTCCAACTGTTACACTTTCACTAACTTCTTTTCCAACTGTGACAGTTTAAAAAATTTTGTTTTGAATACTACACGCGTATCAGTTTCGGTCCAACTGTGACATTTTCACAAACTATTTTTTCAACTGTGACAGTTTTGAAAAAGTTTTTCGCCTACTTCATGCGTATCACTTTTGGTTCATATGTGACACTTTAACATGAAATTTTTCCAACTGTGACAGTTTACAAAAAATTTTTTTTAATACTTCATGCGTATCACTTTCGGTCAACTGTGACAGTTTCACAAACTTTTTTCCAACTGTGACAGTTTACATAAACTTTTTCCCTACTTCACGCGTATGTATTTATATTCAACTGTGTCACTTTAACATGGTATTTTTCAAACTGTGACAGTTTATAAAAATTTTTCTTCCTACTTCGTGCGTATGACTTCTGTTTCAACTGTGACACTTTAACAAATTCTCAGTCCAACTGTGACACTTTCACAAACTTTTTATCCAACTGTGGCAGTTTACAAAATTTTGTTTCGAGTACTACACGCGTATCACTTTCGGTCCAACTGTGACAGTTTACATGAAAATTTTTTCCTACTTTACGCGTATGACTTGCGGTTCAACTGTGACACTTTCATAATGTATTTTTCCAACAGTGACAGTTTACAAAAAATTTTTTCCCTACTTCACGCGTATGACTTTAAGTTCAATTGTGACAGTTTAACAAATTCTCAGTCCAACTGTTACACTTTAACTAACTTCTTTTCCAACTGTGACAGTTTACAAAATTTTGTTTCGAGTACTACACGCGTATCAGTTTCGGTCCAACTGTGACATTTTCACAAACTATTTTTTTAACTGTGACAGTTTTGAAAAAGTTTTTCGCCTACTTCATGCGTATTACTTTTGGTTCATATGTGACACTTTAACATGAAATTTTTTCAACAGTGACAGTTTACAAAAAATTTTTTTCAATACTTCATGCGTATCACTTTCAGTCAACTGTGACAGTTTCACAAACTTTTTTCCATTTATGACAGTTTACAAAAATTTGTTTCGAGTACTACACGCGTATCACTTTCGGTCCAACTGTGACATTTTCACAAACTATTTTTTCAACTGTGACAGTTTTGAAAAAGTTTTTCGCCTACTTCATGCGTATTACTTTTGGTTCATCTGTGACACTTTAACATGAAATTTTTCCAACAGTGACAGTTTACAAAAAATTTTTTTTAATACTTTATGCGTATCACTTTCAGTCAACTGTGACAGTTTCACAAACTTTTTTCCAACTATGACAGTTTACAAAAATTTGTTTCGAGTGCTACACGCGTATCACTTTCGGTCCAACTGTGACAGTTTACATGAAAATTTTTTCCTACTTTACGCGTATGACTTGCGGTTCAACTGTGACACTTTCATAATGTATTTTTCCAACAGTGACAGTTTACAAAAAATATTTTCCCTACTTCACGCGTATGACTTTAAGTTCAACTGTGACAGTTTAACAAATTCTCAGTCCAACTGTTACACTTTCACTAACTTCTTTTCCAACTGTGACAGTTTACAAAATTTTGTTTTGAGTACTACACGCGTATCAGTTTCGGTCCAACTGTGACATTTTCACAAACTATTTTTTCAACTGTGACAGTTTTGAAAAAGTTTTTCGCCTACTTCATGCGTATCACTTTTGGTTCATATGTGACACTTTAACATGAAATTTTTCCAACTGTGACAGTTTACAAAAAATTTTTTTTAATACTTCATGCGTATCACTTTCGGTCAACTGTGACAGTTTCACAAACTTTTTTCCAACTGTGACAGTTTACATAAACTTTTTCCCTACTTCACGCGTATGTATTTATATTCAACTGTGTCACTTTAACATGGTATTTTTCAAACTGTGACAGTTTATAAAAATTTTTCTTCCTACTTCGTGCGTATGACTTCTGTTTCAACTGTGACACTTTAACAAATTCTCAGTCCAACTTTGACACTTTCACAAACTTTTTATCCAACTGTGGCAGTTTACAAAATTTTGTTTCGAGTACTACACGCGTATCACTTTCGGTCCAACTGTGACAGTTTACATGAAAATTTTTTCCGACTTTACGCGTATGACTTGCGGTTCAACTGTGACACTTTCATAATGTATTTTTCCAACAGTGACAGTTTACAAAAAATTTTTTCCCTACTTCACGCGTATGACTTTAAGTTCAATTGTGACAGTTTAACAAATTCTCAGTCCAACTGTTACACTTTAACTAACTTCTTTTCCAACTGTGACAGTTTACAAAATTTTGTTTCGAGTGCTACACGCGTATCACTTTCGGTCCAACTGTGACATTTTCACAAACTATTTTTTCAACTGTGACAGTTTTGAAAAAGTTTTTCGCCTACTTCATGCGTATTACTTTTGGTTCATCTGTGACACTTTAACATGAAATTTTTCCAACAGTGACAGTTTACAAAAAATTTTTTTTAATACTTTATGCGTATCACTTTCAGTCAACTGTGACAGTTTCACAAACTTTTTTCCAACTATGACAGTTTACAAAAATTTGTTTCGAGTGCTACACGCGTATCACTTTCGGTCCAACTGTGACAGTTTACATGAAAATTTTTTCCTACTTTACGCGTATGACTTGCGGTTCAACTGTGACACTTTCATAATGTATTTTTCCAACAGTGACAGTTTACAAAAAATATTTTCCCTACTTCACGCGTATGACTTTAAGTTCAACTGTGACAGTTTAACAAATTCTCAGTCCAACTGTTACACTTTAACTAACTTCTTTTCCAACTGTGACAGTTTACAAAATTTTGTTTCGAGTACTACACGCGTATCAGTTTCGGTACAACTGTGACATTTTCACAAACTATTTTTTTAACTGTGACAGTTTTAAAAAAGTTTTTCGCCTACTTCATGCGTATCACTTTTGGTTCATATGTGACACTTTAACATGAAATTTTTCCAACAGTGACAGTTTACAAAAAAATTTTTTTTAATACTTCATGCGTATCACTTTCAGTCAACTGTGACAGTTTCACAAACTTTTTTCCAACTATGACAGTTTACAAAAATTTGTTTCGAGTACTACACGCGTATCACTTTCGGTCCAACTGTGACATTTTCACAAACTATTTTTTCAACTGTGACAGTTTTGAAAAAGTTTTTCGCCTACTTCATGCGTATTACTTTTGGTTCATCTGTGACACTTTAACATAAAATTTTTCCAACAGTGACAGTTTACAAAAAATTTTTTTTAATACTTTATGCGTATCACTTTCAGTCAACTGTGACAGTTTCACAAACTTTTTTCCAACTATGACAGTTTACAAAAATTTGTTTCGAGTACTACACGCGTATCACTTTCGGTCCAACTGTGACATTTTCACAAACTATTTTTTCAACTGTGACAGTTTTGAAAAAGTTTTTCGCCTACTTCATGCGTATTACTTTTGGTTCATCTGTGACACTTTAACATGAAATTTTTCCAACAGTGACAGTTTACAAAAAATTTTTTTTAATACTTCATGCGTATCACTTTCAGTCAACTGTGACAGTTTCACAAACTTTTTTTCCAACTGTGACAGTTTACAAAAAAAAATTTTCATACTTTACGCGTATGACTTTCGCTCCAACTATGACAGTTTAGAAATTTTTTTTTTTACCTGACGCGTATGACTTTAGGTTCAACGGTGACACGTTACAAAAATTTGTTTCGAGTACTTTATACGTATCACTTTCCGTCCATCTGTGACAGTTTCACAAACTTTTTTTTCCAACTGACAGTTTTCAAAAAGTTTTTCGCCTACTTTATGTGTATCACTTTTGGTTCATCTGTGACACTTTAACATGGAATTTTTCCAACTGTGACAGTTTACAAAAAATTTTTTTTAATACTTCATGCGTATCACTTTCAGTCAACTGTGACAGTTTGACAAACTTTTTTCCAACTGTGACAGTTTAAAAAAAACTTTTTCCCTACTTCACGCGTATGACTTTAGGTTCAACTGTGTCACTTTAACATGGTATTTTTCAAACTGTGACAGTCTATAAAAATTTTTCTTCCTACTTCGTGCGTATGACTCCTGTTTCAACTGTGACACTTTAACAAATTCGCAGTCCAACTGTGACACTTTCACAAACTTTTTATCCAACTGTGGCAGTTTACAAAATTTTGTTTCGAGTACTACACGCGTATCACTTTCGGTCCAACTGTGACAGTTTACAAGAAAATTTTTCCCTACTTTACGCGTATGACTTGCGGTGCAACTGTGACACTTTCATAATGTATTTTTCCAACAGTGACAGTTTACAAAAAATTTTTTCCCTACTTCACGCGTATGACTTTAAGTTCAACTGTGACAGTTTAACAAATTCTCAGTCCAACTGTTACACTTTCACTATCTTCTTTTCCAACTGTGACAGTTTACAAAATTTTGTTTCGAGTACTACACGCGTATCAGTTTCGGTCCAACTGTGACATTTTCACAAACTATTTTTTTAACTGTGACAGTTTTGGAAAAGTTTTTCGCCTACTTCATGCGTATCACTTTTGGTTCATATGTGACACTTTAACATGAAATTTTTCCAACAGTGACAGTTTACAAAAAATTTTTTTTAATACTTCATGCGTATCACTTTTAGTCAACTGTGATAGTTTCACAAACTTTTTTCCAATTGTGACAGTTTAAAAAAAACTTTTTCCCTACTTCACGCGTATGACTTTAGGTTCAACTGTGTCACTTTAACATGGTATTTTTCAAACTGTGACAGTTTATATAAATTTTTCTTCCTTCTTCGTGCGTATGACTTCTGTTTCAACTGTGACACTTTAACAAATTCTCAGTCCAACTGTGACACTTTCACAAACTTTTTATCCAACTGTGGCAGTTTACAAAATTTTGTTTCGAGTACTACACACGTATCACTTTCGGTCCAACTGTGACAGTTTACAAGAAAATTTTTCCCTACTTTACGCGTATGACTTGCGGTTCAACTGTGACACTTTCATAATGTATTTTTCCAACAGTGACAGTTTACAAAAAATGTTTTCCCTACTTCACGCGTATGTCTTTATGTTCAACTGTGTCACTTTAACATGGTATTTTTCAAACTGTGACAGTTTATAAAAATTTTTCTTCCTACTTTGTGCGTATGACTTCTGTTTCAACTGTGACACTTTAACAAATTCTCAGTCCAACTGTGACACTTTCACAAACTTTTTATCCAACTGTGGCAGTTTACAAAATTTTGTTTCGAGTACTACACGCGTATCACTTTCAGTCCAACTGTGACAGTTTACATGAAAATTTTTCCCTACTTTACGCGTATGACTTGCGGTTCAACTGTGACACTTTCATAATGTATTTTTCCAACAGTGACAGTTTACAAAAAATGTTTTCCCTACTTCACGCGTATGACTTTAAGTTCAACTGTGACAGTTTAACAAATTCTCAGTCCAACTGTTACACTTTCACTATCTTCTTTTCCAACTGTGACAGTTTACAAAATTTTGTTTCGAGTACTACACGCGTATCAGTTTCGGTCCAACTGTGACATTTTCACAAACTATTTTTTTAACTGTGACAGTTTTGAAAAAGTTTTTTGCCTACTTCATGCGTATCACTTTTGGTTCATATGTGACACTTTAACATGAAATTTTTCCAACTGTGACAGTTTACAAAAAATTTTTTTTAATACTTCATGCGTATCACTTTCGGTCAACTGTGACAGTTTCACAAACTTTTTTCCAACTGTGACAGTTTACATAAACTTTTTCCCTACTTCACGCGTATGTATTTATATTCAACTGTGTCACTTTAACATGGTATTTTTCAAACTGTGACAGTTTATAAAAATTTTTCTTCCTACTTCGTGCGTATGACTTCTGTTTCAACTGTGACACTTTAACAAATTCTCAGTCCAACTGTGACACTTTCACAAACTTTTTATCCAACTGTGGCAGTTTACAAAATTTTGTTTCGAGTACTACACGCGTATCACTTTCGGTCCAACTGTGACAGTTTACATGAAAATTTTTTCCTACTTTACGCGTATGACTTGCGGTTCAACTGTGACACTTTCATAATGTATTTTTCCAACAGTGACAGTTTACAAAAAATTTTTTCCCTACTTCACGCGTATGACTTTAAGTTCAATTGTGACAGTTTATCAAATTCTCAGTCCAACTGTTACACTTTAACTAACTTCTTTTCCAACTGTGACAGTTTACTAAATTTTGTTTCGAGTACTACACGCGTATCAGTTTCGGTCCAACTGTGACATTTTCACAAACTATTTTTTTAACTGTGACAGTTTTGAAAAAGTTTTTCGCCTACTTCATGCGTATTACTTTTGGTTCATATGTGACACTTTAACATGAAATTTTTCCAACAGTGACAGTTTACAAAAAATTTTTTTTAATACTTCATGCGTATCACTTTCAGTCAACTGTGACAGTTTCACAAACTTTTTTCCATTTATGACAGTTTACAAAAATTTGTTTCGAGTACTACACGCGTATCACTTTCGGTCCAACTGTGACATTTTCACAAACTATTTTTTCAACTGTGACAGTTTTGAAAAAGTTTTTCGCCTACTTCATGCGTATTACTTTTGGTTCATCTGTGACACTTTAACATGAAATTTTTCCAACAGTGACAGTTTACAAAAAATTTTTTTTAATACTTTATGCGTATCACTTTCAGTCAACTGTGACAGTTTCACAAACTTTTTTCCAACTATGACAGTTTACAAAAATTTGTTTCGAGTGCTACACGCGTATCACTTTCGGTCCAACTGTGACAGTTTACATGAAAATTTTTTCCTACTTTACGCGTATGACTTGCGGTTCAACTGTGACACTTTCATAATGTATTTTTCCAACAGTGACAGTTTACAAAAAATATTTTCCCTACTTCACGCGTATGACTTTAAGTTCAACTGTGACAGTTTAACAAATTCTCAGTCCAACTGTTACACTTTCACTAACTTCTTTTCCAACTGTGACAGTTTACAAAATTTTGTTTTGAGTACTACACGCGTATCAGTTTCGGTCCAACTGTGACATTTTCACAAACTATTTTTTCAACTGTGACAGTTTTGAAAAAGTTTTTCGCCTACTTCATGCGTATCACTTTTGGTTCATATGTGACACTTTAACATGAAATTTTTCCAACTGTGACAGTTTACAAAAAATTTTTTTTAATACTTCATGCGTATCACTTTCGGTCAACTGTGACAGTTTCACAAACTTTTTTCCAACTGTGACAGTTTACATAAACTTTTTCCCTACTTCACGCGTATGTATTTATGTTCAACTGTGTCACTTTAACATGGTATTTTTCAAACTGTGACAGTTTATAAAAATTTTTCTTCCTACTTCGTGCGTATGACTTCTGTTTCAACTGTGACACTTTAACAAATTCTCAGTCCAACTGTGACACTTTCACAAACTTTTTATCCTACTGTGGCAGTTTACAAAATTTTGTTTCGAGTACTACACGCGTATCACTTTCGGTCCAACTGTGACAGTTTACATGAAAATTTTTTCCTACTTTACGCGTATGACTTGCGGTTCAACTGTGACACTTTCATAATGTATTTTTCCAACAGTGACAGTTTACAAAAAATTTTTTCCCTACTTCACGCGTATGACT
The DNA here is from genome assembly GCA_037103525.1 of Ganaspis brasiliensis. NCBI lineage: Eukaryota > Metazoa > Arthropoda > Insecta > Hymenoptera > Figitidae > Ganaspis > Ganaspis brasiliensis. The sequence goes on along the minus strand of JAZKLR010000068.1, from coordinate 476,371 downwards.
TTAAGTTCAATTGTGACAGTTTAACAAATTCTCAGTCCAACTGTTACACTTTAACTAACTTCTTTTCCAACTGTGACAGTTTACAAAATTTTGTTTCGAGTACTACACGCGTATCAGTTTCGGTCCAACTGTGACATTTTCACAAACTATTTTTTTAACTGTGACAGTTTTGAAAAAGTTTTTCGCCTACTTCATGCGTATCACTTTTGGTTCATATGTGACACTTTAACATGAAATTTTTCCAACAGTGACAGTTTACAAAAAAATTTTTTTTAATACTTCATGCGTATCACTTTCAGTCAACTGTGACAGTTTCACAAACTTTTTTCCAACTATGACAGTTTACAAAAATTTGTTTCGAGTACTACACGCGTATCACTTTCGGTCCAACTGTGACAGTTTCACAAACTTTTTTTTCCAACTGACAGTTTTCAAAAAGTTTTTCGCCTACTTTATGTGTATCACTTTTGGTTCATCTGTGACACTTTAACATGGAATTTTTCCAACTGTGACAGTTTACAAAAAATTTTTTTTAATACTTCATGCGTATCACTTTCAGTCAACTGTGACAGTTTCACAAACTTTTTTCCAACTGTGACAGTTTAAAAAAAACTTTTTCCCTACTTCACGCGTATGACTTTAGGTTCAACTGTGTCACTTTAACATGGTATTTTTCAAACTGTGACAGTCTATAAAAATTTTTCTTCCTACTTCGTGCGTATGACTCCTGTTTCAACTGTGACACTTTAACAAATTCGCAGTCCAACTGTGACACTTTCACAAACTTTTTATCCAACTGTGGCAGTTTACAAAATTTTGTTTCGAGTACTACACGCGTATCACTTTCGGTCCAACTGTGACAGTTTACAAGAAAATTTTTCCCTACTTTACGCGTATGACTTGCGGTTCAACTGTGACACTTTCATAATGTATTTTTCCAACAGTGACAGTTTACAAAAAATTTTTTCCCTACTTCACGCGTATGACTTTAAGTTCAACTGTGACAGTTTAACAAATTCTCAGTCCAACTGTTACACTTTCACTATCTTCTTTTCCAACTGTGACAGTTTACAAAATTTTGTTTCGAGTACTACACGCGTATCAGTTTCGGTCCAACTGTGACATTTTCACAAACTATTTTTTTAACTGTGACAGTTTTGGAAAAGTTTTTCGCCTACTTCATGCGTATCACTTTTGGTTCATATGTGACACTTTAACATGAAATTTTTCCAACAGTGACAGTTTACAAAAAATTTTTTTTAATACTTCATGCGTATCACTTTCAGTCAACTGTGATAGTTTCACAAACTTTTTTCCAATTGTGACAGTTTAAAAAAAACTTTTTCCCTACTTCACGCGTATGACTTTAGGTTCAACTGTGTCACTTTAACATGGTATTTTTCAAACTGTGACAGTTTATATAAATTTTTCTTCCTTCTTCGTGCGTATGACTTCTGTTTCAACTGTGACACTTTAACAAATTCTCAGTCCAACTGTGACACTTTCACAAACTTTTTATCCAACTGTGGCAGTTTACAAAATTTTGTTTCGAGTACTACACACGTATCACTTTCGGTCCAACTGTGACAGTTTACAAGAAAATTTTTCCCTACTTTACGCGTATGACTTGCGGTTCAACTGTGACACTTTCATAATGTATTTTTCCAACAGTGACAGTTTACAAAAAATGTTTTCCCTACTTCACGCGTATGTCTTTATGTTCAACTGTGTCACTTTAACATGGTATTTTTCAAACTGTGACAGTTTATAAAAATTTTTCTTCCTACTTTGTGCGTATGACTTCTGTTTCAACTGTGACACTTTAACAAATTCTCAGTCCAACTGTGACACTTTCACAAACTTTTTATCCAACTGTGGCAGTTTACAAAATTTTGTTTCGAGTACTACACGCGTATCACTTTCAGTCCAACTGTGACAGTTTACATGAAAATTTTTCCCTACTTTACGCGTATGACTTGCGGTTCAACTGTGACACTTTCATAATGTATTTTTCCAACAGTGACAGTTTACAAAAAATGTTTTCCCTACTTCACGCGTATGACTTTAAGTTCAACTGTGACAGTTTAACAAATTCTCAGTCCAACTGTTACACTTTCACTATCTTCTTTTCCAACTGTGACAGTTTACAAAATTTTTTTTCGAGTACTACACGCGTATCAGTTTCGGTCCAACTGTGACATTTTCACAAACTATTTTTTTAACTGTGACAGTTTTGAAAAAGTTTTTCGCCTACTTCATGCGTATCACTTTTGGTTCATATGTGACACTTTAACATGAAATTTTTCCAACAGTGACAGTTTACAAAAAAATTTTTTTTAATACTTCATGCGTATCACTTTCAGTCAACTGTGACAGTTTCACAAACTTTTTTCCAACTATGACAGTTTACAAAAATTTGTTTCGAGTACTACACGCGTATCACTTTCGGTCCAACTGTGACATTTTCACAAACTATTTTTTCAACTGTGACAGTTTTGAAAAAGTTTTTCGCCTACTTCATGCGTATTACTTTTGGTTCATCTGTGACACTTTAACATGAAATTTTTCCAACAGTGACAGTTTACAAAAAATTTTTTTTAATACTTTATGCGTATCACTTTCAGTCAACTGTGACAGTTTCACAAACTTTTTTCCAACTATGACAGTTTACAAAAATTTGTTTCGAGTACTTTACGCGTATCACTTTCGGTCCAACTGTGACATTTTCACAAACTATTTTTTCAACTGTGACAGTTTTGAAAAAGTTTTTCGCCTACTTCATGCGTATTACTTTTGGTTCATCTGTGACACTTTAACATGAAATTTTTCCAACAGTGACAGTTTACAAAAAATTTTTTTTAATACTTTATGCGTATCACTTTCAGTCAACTGTGACAGTTTCACAAACTTTTTTCCAACTGTGACAGTTTAAAAAAAACTTTTTCCCTACTTCACGCGTATGACTTTAGGTTCAACTGTGTCACTTTAACATGGTATTTTTCAAACTGTGACAGTTTATAAAAATTTTTCTTCCTACTTCGTGCGTATGACTTCTGTTTCAACTGTGACACTTTAACAAATTCTCAGTCCAACTGTGACACTTTCACAAACTTTTTATCCAACTGTGGCAGTTTACAAAATTTTGTTTCGAGTACTACACGCGTATCACTTTCGGTCCAACTGTGACAGTTTACAAGAAAATTTTTCCCTACTTTACGCGTATGACTTGCGGTTCAACTGTGACATTTTCATAATGTATTTTTCCAACAGTGACAGTTTACAAAAAATGTTTTCCCTACTTCACGCGTATGACTTTAAGTTCAACTGTGACAGTTTAACAAATTCTCAGTCAACTGTGACAGTATCACAAACTTTTTTCCAACTAAGACAGTTTACAAAATTTTGTTTCGAGTACTACACGCGTATCACTTTCGGTCCAACTGTGACATTTTCACAAACTATTTTTTCAACTGTGACAGTTTTGAAAAAGTTTTTCGCCTACTTCATGCGTATTACTTTTGGTTCATCTGTGACACTTTAACATGAAATTTTTCCAACAGTGACAGTTTACAAAAAATTTTTTTTAATACTTCATGCGTATCACTTTCAGTCAACTGTGACAGTATCACAAACTTTTTTCCAACTATGACAGTTTACAAAAATTTGTTTCGAGTACTACACGCGTATCAGTTTCGGTCCAACTGTGACATTTTCACAAACTATTTTTTCAACTGTGACAGTTTTGAAAAAGTTTTTCGCCTACTTCATGCGTATCACTTTTGGTTTATATGTGACACTTTAACATGAAATTTTTCCAACTGTGACAGTTTACAAAAAATTTTTTTTAATACTTCATGCGTATCACTTTCAGTCAACTGTGACAGTTTAACAAATTCTCAGTCCAACTGTTACACTTTCACTATCTTCTTTTCCAACTGTGACAGTTTACAAAATTTTGTTTTGAGTACTACACGCGTATCACTTTCGGTCCAACTGTGACATTTTCACAAACTATTTTTTCAACTGTGACAGTTTTGAAAAAGTTTTCCGCCTACTTCATGTGTATTACTTTTGGTTCATCTGTGACACTTTAACATGAAATTTTTCCAACAGTGACAGTTTACAAAAAATTTTTTTTAATACTTTATGCGTATCACTTTCAGTCAACTGTGACAGTTACACAAACTTTTTTCCAACTGTGACAGTTTAAAAAAAACTTTTTCCCTACTTCACGCGTATGACTTTAGGTTCAACTGTGTCACTTTAACATGGTATTTTTCAAACTGTGACAGTCTATAAAAATTTTTCTTCCTACTTCGTGCGTATGACTCCTGTTTCAACTGTGACCACTTTAACAAATTCGCAGTCCAACTGTGACACTTTCACAAACTATTTATCCAACTGTGGCAGTTTACAAAATTTTGTTTCGAGTACTACACGCGTATCACTTTCGGTCCAACTGTGACAGTTTACAAGAAAATTTTTCCCTACTTTACGCGTATGACTTGCGGTTCAACTGTGACACTTTCATAATGTATTTTTCCAACAGTGACAGTTTACAAAAAATTTTTTCCCTACTTTACGCGTATGACTTTAAGTTCAACTGTGACAGTTTAACAAATTCTCAGTCCAACTGTTACACTTTCACTATCTTCTTTTCCAACTGTGACAGTTTACAAAATTTTGTTTCGAGTACTACACGCGTATCAGTTTCGGTCCAACTGTGACATTTTCACAAACTATTTTTTTAACTGTGACAGTTTTGGAAAAGTTTTTCGCCTACTTCATGCGTATCACTTTTGGTTCATATGTGACACTTTAACATGAAATTTTTCCAACAGTGACAGTTTACAAAAAATTTTTTTTAATACTTCATGCGTATCACTTTCAGTCAACTGTGATAGTTTCACAAACTTTTTTCCAATTGTGACAGTTTAAAAAAAACTTTTTCCCTACTTCACGCGTATGACTTTAGGTTCAACTGTGTCACTTTAACATGGTATTTTTCAAACTGTGACAGTTTATAAAAATTTTTCTTCCTACTTTGTGCGTATGACTTCTGTTTCAACTGTGACACTTTAACAAATTCTCAGTCCAACTGTGACACTTTCACAAACTTTTTATCCAACTGTGGCAGTTTACAAAATTTTGTTTCGAGTACTACACGCGTATCACTTTCAGTCCAACTGTGACAGTTTACATGAAAATTTTTCCCTACTTTACGCGTATGACTTGCGTTTCAACTGTGACACTTTCATAATGTATTTTTCCAACAGTGACAGTTTACAAAAAATGTTTTCCCTACTTCACGCGTATGACTTTAAGTTCAACTGTGACAGTTTAACAAATTCTCAGTCCAACTGTTACACTTTCACTATCTTCTTTTCCAACTGTGACAGTTTACAAAATTTTGTTTCGAGTACTACACGCGTATCAGTTTCGGTCCAACTGTGACATTTTCACAAACTATTTTTTTAACTGTGACAGTTTTGAAAAAGTTTTTCGCCTACTTCATGCGTATCACTTTTGGTTCATATGTGACACTTTAACATGAAATTTTTTCAACAGTGACAGTTTACAAAAAAATTTTTTTTAATACTTCATGCGTATCACTTTCAGTCAACTGTGACAGTTTCACAAACTTTTTTCCAACTATGACAGTTTACAAAAATTTGTTTCGAGTACTACACGCGTATCACTTTCGGTCCAACTGTGACATTTTCACAAACTATTTTTTCAACTGTGACAGTTTTGAAAAAGTTTTTCGCCTACTTCATGCGTATTACTTTTGGTTCATCTGTGACACTTTAACATGAAATTTTTCCAACAGTGACAGTTTACAAAAAATTTTTTTTAATACTTTATGCGTATCACTTTCAGTCAACTGTGACAGTTTCACAAACTTTTTTCCAACTATGACAGTTTACAAAAATTTGTTTCGAGTACTTCACGCGTATCACTTTCGGTCCAACTGTGACATTTTCACAAACTATTTTTTCAACTGTGACAGTTTTGAAAAAGTTTTTCGCCTACTTCATGCGTATCACTTTTGGTTTATATGTGACACTTTAACATGAAATTTTTCCAACTGTGACAGTTTACAAAAAATTTTTTTTAATACTTCATGCGTATCACTTTCGGTCAACTGTGACAGTTTCACAAACTTTTTTCCAACTGTGACAGTTTACATAAACTTTTTTCCTACTTCACGCGTATGTCTTTATGTTCAACTGTGTCACTTTAACATGGTATTTTTCAAACTGTGACAGTTTATAAAAATTTTTCTTAATACTTTGTGCGTATGACTTCTGTTTCAACTGTGACACTTTAACAAATTCTCAGTCCAACTGTGACACTTTCACAAACTTTTTATCCAACTGTGGCAGTTTACAAAATTTTGTTTCGAGTACTACACGCGTATCACTTTCGGTCCAACTGTGACAGTTTACATGAAAATTTTTTCCTACTTTACGCGTATGACTTGCGGTTCAACTGTGACACTTTCATAATGTATTTTTCCAACAGTGACAGTTTACAAAAAATTTTTTCCCTACTTCACGCGTATGACTTTAAGTTCAATTGTGACAGTTTAACAAATTCTCAGTCCAACTGTTACACTTTAACTAACTTCTTTACCAACTGTGACAGTTTACAAAATTTTGTTTCGAGTACTACACGCGTATCAGTTTCGGTCCAACTGTGACATTTTCACAAACTATTTTTTTAACTGTGACAATTTTCAAAAAGTTTTTCGCCTACTTCATGCGTATTACTTTTGGTTCATATGTGACACTTTAACATGAAATTTTTCCAACAGTGACAGTTTACAAAAAATTTTTTTTAATACTTCATGCGTATCACTTTCAGTCAACTGTGACAGTTTAACAAATTCTCAGTCCAACTGTTACACTTTCACTATCTTCTTTTCCAACTGTGACAGTTTACAAAATTTTGTTTTGAGTACTACACGCGTATCACTTTCGGTCCAACTGTGACATTTTCACAAACTATTTTTTCAACTGTGACAGTTTTGAAAAAGTTTTCCGCCTACTTCATGCGTATTACTTTTGGTTCATCTGTGACACTTTAACATGAAATTTTTCCAACAGTGACAGTTTACAAAAAATTTTTTTTAATACTTTATGCGTATCACTTTCAGTCAACTGTGACAGTTACACAAACTTTTTTCCAACTGTGACAGTTTAAAAAAAACTTTTTCCCTACTTCACGCGTATGACTTTAGGTTCAACTGTGTCACTTTAACATGGTATTTTTCAAACTGTGACAGTCTATAAAAATTTTTCTTCCTACTTCGTGCGTATGACTCCTGTTTCAACTGTGACACTTTAACAAATTCGCAGTCCAACTGTGACACTTTCACAAACTATTTATCCAACTGTGGCAGTTTACAAAATTTTGTTTCGAGTACTACACGCGTATCACTTTCGGTCCAACTGTGACAGTTTACAAGAAAATTTTTCCCTACTTTACGCGTATGACTTGCGGTTCAACTGTGACACTTTCATAATGTATTTTTCCAACAGTGACAGTTTACAAAAAATTTTTTCCCTACTTTACGCGTATGACTTTAAGTTCAACTGTGACAGTTTAACAAATTCTCAGTCCAACTGTTACACTTTCACTATCTTCTTTTCCAACTGTGACAGTTTACAAAATTTTGTTTCGAGTACTACACGCGTATCAGTTTCGGTCCAACTGTGACATTTTCACAAACTATTTTTTTAACTGTGACAGTTTTGGAAAAGTTTTTCGCCTACTTCATGCGTATCACTTTTGGTTCATATGTGACACTTTAACATGAAATTTTTCCAACAGTTACAGTTTACAAAAAATTTTTTTTAATACTTCATGCGTATCACTTTCAGTCAACTGTGATAGTTTCACAAACTTTTTTCCAATTGTGACAGTTTAAAAAAAACTTTTTCCCTACTTCACGCGTATGACTTTAGGTTCAACTGTGTCACTTTAACATGGTATTTTTCAAACTGTGACAGTTTATAAAAATTTTTCTTCCTACTTTGTGCGTATGACTTCTGTTTCAACTGTGACACTTTAACAAATTCTCAGTCCAACTGTGACACTTTCACAAACTTTTTATCCAACTGTGGCAGTTTACAAAATTTTGTTTCGAGTACTACACGCGTATCACTTTCAGTCCAACTGTGACAGTTTACATTAAAATTTTTCCCTACTTTACGCGTATGACTTGCGTTTCAACTGTGACACTTTCATAATGTATTTTTCCAACAGTGACAGTTTACAAAAAATGTTTTCCCTACTTCACGCGTATGACTTTAAGTTCAACTGTGACAGTTTAACAAATTCTCAGTCCAACTGTTACACTTTCACTATCTTCTTTTCCAACTGTGATAGTTTACAAGAAAATTTTTCCCTACTTTACGCGTATGACTTTAGGTTCAACGGTGACACGTTACAAAAATTTGTTTCGAGTACTTTATACGTATCACTTTCCGTCCATCTGTGACAGGTTCACAAACTTTTTTTTCCAACTGACAGTTTTCAAATGTTTTTCGCCTACTTTATGTGTATCACTTTTGGTTCATCTGTGACACTTTAACATGAAATTTTTCCAACTGTGACAGTTTACAAAAAATTTTTTTTAATACTTCATGCGTATCACTTTCAGTCAACTGTGACAGTTTCACAAACTTTTTTCCAACTGTGACAGTTTACATAAACTTTTTCCCTACTTCACGCGTATGTCTTTATGTTCAACTGTGTCACTTTAACATGGTATTTTTCAAACTGTGACAGTTTATAAAAATTTTTCTTCCTACTTTGTGCGTATGACTTCTGTTTCAACTGTGACACTTTAACAAATTCTCAGTCCAACTGTGACACTTTCACAAACTTTTTATCCAACTGTGGCAGTTTACAAAATTTTGTTTCGAGTACTACACGCGTATCACTTTCAGTCCAACTGTGACAGTTTACATGAAAATTTTTCCCTACTTTACGCGTATGACTTGCGGTTCAACTGTGACATTTTCATAATGTATTTTTCCAACAGTGACAGTTTACAAAAAATGTTTTCCCTACTTCACGCGTATGACTTTAAGTTCAACTGTGACAGTTTAACAAATTCTCAGTCAACTGTGACAGTATCACAAACTTTTTTCCAACTATGACAGTTTACAAAATTTTGTTTCGAGTACTACACGCGTATCACTTTCGGTCCAACTGTGACATTTTCACAAACTATTTTTTCAACTGTGACAGTTTTGAAAAAGTTTTTCGCCTACTTCATGCCTATTACTTTTGGTTCATCTGTGACACTTTAACATGAAATTTTTCCAACAGTGACAGTTTACAAAAAATTTTTTTTAATACTTCATGCGTATCACTTTCAGTCAACTGTGACAGTTTCACAAACTTTTTTCCAACTATGACAGTTTACAAAAATTTGTTTCGAGTACTACACACGTATCACTTTCGGTCCAACTGTGACATTTTCACAAACTATTTTTTTAACTGTGACAGTTTTGAAAAAGTTTTTTGCCTACTTCATGCGTATCACTTTTGGTTCATTTGTGACACTTTAACATGAAATTTTTCCAACAGTGACAGTTTACAAAAAATTTTTTTTAATACTTCATGCGTATCACTTTCAGTCAACTGTGACAGTTTCACAAACTTTTTTCCAACTGTGACAGTTTAAAAAAAACTTTTTCCCTACTTCACGCGTATGACTTTAGGTTCAACTGTGTCACTTTAACATGGTATTTTTCAAACTGTGACAGTTTATAAAAATTTTTCTTCCTACTTCGTGCGTATGACTCCTGTTTCAACTGTGACACTTTAACAAATTCTCAGTCCAACTGTGACACTTTCACAAACTTTTTATCCAACTGTGGCAGTTTACAAAATTTTGTTTCGAGTACTACACGCGTATCACTTTCGGTCCAACTGTGACAGTTTACAAGAAAATTTTTCCCTACTTTACGCGTATGACTTTAGGTTCAACGGTGACACGTTACAAAAATTTGTTTCGAGTACTTTATACGTATCACTTTCCGTCCATCTGTGACAGTTTCACAAACTTTTTTCCAACTGTGACAGTTTAAAAAAAACTTTTTCCCTACTTCACGCGTATGACTTTAGGTTCAACTGTGTCACTTTAACATGGTATTTTTCAAACTGTGACAGTTTATAAAAATTTTTCTTCCTACTTCGTGCGTATGACTTCTGTTTCAACTGTGACACTTTAACAAATTCTCAGTCCAACTGTGACACTTTCACAAACTTTTTATCCAACTGTGGCAGTTTACAAAAAATTTTTTTTAATACTTCATGCGTATCACTTTCAGTCAACTGTGACAGTTTCACAAACTTTTTTCCAACTATGACAGTTTACAAAAATTTGTTTCGAGTACTACACGCGTATCACTTTCGGTCCAACTGTGACATTTTCACAAACTATTTTTTTAACTGTGACAGTTTTGAAAAAGTTTTTTGCCTACTTCATGCGTATCACTTTTGGTTCATTTGTGACACTTTAACATGAAATTTTTCCAACAGTGACAGTTTACAAAAAATTTTTTTTAATACTTCATGCGTATCACTTTCAGTCAACTGTGACAGTTTCACAAACTTTTTTCCAACTGTGACAGTTTAAAAAAAACTTTTTCCCTACTTCACGCGTATGACTTTAGGTTCAACTGTGTCACTTTAACATGGTATTTTTCAAACTGTGACAGTTTATAAAAATTTTTCTTCCTACTTCGTGCGTATGACTCCTGTTTCAACTGTGACACTTTAACAAATTCTCAGTCCAACTGTGACACTTTCACAAACTTTTTATCCAACTGTGGCAGTTTACAAAATTTTGTTTCGAGTACTACACGCGTATCACTTTCGGTCCAACTGTGACAGTTTACAAGAAAATTTTTCCCTACTTTACGCGTATGACTTTAGGTTCAACGGTGACACGTTACAAAAATTTGTTTCGAGTACTTTATACGTATCACTTTCCGTCCATCTGTGACAGTTTCACAAACTTTTTTCCAACTGTGACAGTTTAAAAAAAACTTTTTCCCTACTTCACGCGTATGACTTTAGGTTCAACTGTGTCACTTTAACATGGTATTTTTCAAACTGTGACAGTTTATAAAAATTTTTCTTCCTACTTCGTGCGTATGACTTCTGTTTCAACTGTGACACTTTAACAAATTCTCAGTCCAACTGTGACACTTTCACAAACTTTTTATCCAACAGTGACAGTTTACAAAAAATTTTTTTTAATACTTCATGCGTATCACTTTCAGTCAACTGTGACAGTTTCACAAACTTTTTTCCAACTATGACAGTTTACAAAAATTTGTTTCGAGTACTACACGCGTATCACTTTCGGTCCAACTGTGACAGTTTCACACACTTTTTTCCAACTGTGACAGTTTAAAAAAAACTTTTTCCCTACTTCACGCGTATGACTTTAGGTTCAACTGTGTCACTTTAACATGGTATTTTTCAAACTGTGACAGTTTATAAAAATTTTTCTTCCTACTCCGTGCGTATGACTTCTGTTTCAACTGTGACACTTTAACAAATTCTCAGTCCAACTGTGACACTTTCACAAACTTTTTATCCAACTGTGGCAGTTTACAAAATTTTGTTTCGAGTACTACACGCGTATCACTTTCGGTCCAACTGTGACAGTTTACAAGAAAATTTTTCCCTACTTTACGCGTATGACTTGCAATTCAACTGTGACACTTTCATAATGTATTTTTCCAACAGTGACAGTTTACAAAAAATGTTTTCCCTACTTTACGCGTATGACTTTAAGTTCAACTGTGACAGTTTAAAAAATTCTCAGTCCAACTGTTACACTTTCACTAACTTCTTTTCCAACTGTGACAGTTTACAAAATTTTGTTTCGAGTACTGCACGCGTATCAGTTTCGGTCCAACTGTGACATTTTCACAAACTATTTTTTTAACTGTGACAGTTTTGAAAAAGTTTTTCGCCTACTTCATGCGTATTACTTTTGGTTCATCTGTGACACTTTAACATGAAATTTTTCCAACAGTGACAGTTTACAAAAAATTTTTTTTAATACTTCATGCGTATCACTTTCAGTCAACTGTGACAGTTTCACAAACTTTTTTCCAACTGTGACAGTTTTAAAAAAAAATTTTTCCCTACTTCACGCGTATGACTTTAGGTTCAACTGTGTCACTTTAACATGGTATTTTTCAAACTGTGACAGTTTATAAAAATTTTTCTTCCTACTTCGTGCGTATGACTCCTGTTTCAACTGTGACACTTTAACAAATTCTCAGTCCAACTGTGACACTTTCACAAACTTTTTATCCAACTGTGGCAGTTTACAAAATTTTGTTTCGAGTACTACACGCGTATCACTTTTGGTCCAACTGTGACAGTTTACAAGAAAATTTTTCCCTACTTTACGCGTATGACTTTAGGTTCAACGGTGACACGTTACAAAAATTTGTTTCGAGTACTTTATACGTATCACTTTCCGTCCATCTGTGACAGTTTCACAAACTTTTTTTTCCAACTGACAGTTTTCAAAAGTTTTTCGCCTACTTTATGTGTATCACTTTTGGTTCATCTGTGACACTTTAACATGAAATTTTTCCAACTGTGACAGTTTACAAAAAATTTTTTTTAATACTTCATGCGTATCACTTTCAGTCAACTGTGACAGTTTCACAAACTTTTTTCCAACTGTGACAGTTTACATAAACTTTTTCCCTACTTCACGCGTATGTCTTTATGTTCAACTGTGTCACTTTAACATGGTATTTTTCAAACTGTGACAGTTTATAAAAATTTTTCTTCCTACTTTGTGCGTATGACTTCTGTTTCAACTGTGACACTTTAACAAATTCTCAGTCCAACTGTGACACTTTCACAAACTTTTTATCCAACTGTGGCAGTTTACAAAATTTTGTTTCGAGTACTACACGCGTATCACTTTCAGTCCAACTGTGACAGTTTACATGAAAATTTTTCCCTGCTTTACGCGTATGACTTGCGGTTCAACTGTGACACTTTCATAATGTATTTTTCCAACAGTGACAGTTTACAAAAAATGTTTTCCCTACTTCACGCGTATGACTTTAAGTTCAACTGTGACAGTTTAACAAATTCTCAGTCCAACTGTTACACTTTCACTATCTTCTTTTCCAACTGTGACAGTTTACAAAATTTTGTTTCGAGTACTACACGCGTATCAGTTTCGGTCCAACTGTGACATTTTCACAAACTATTTTTTTAACTGTGACAGTTTTGAAAAAGTTTTTCGCCTACTTCATGCGTATCACTTTTGGTTCATATGTGACACTTTAACAGGAAATTTTTCCAACAGTGACAGTTTACAAAAAATTTTTTTTAATACTTCATGCGTATCACTTTCAGTCAACTGTGACAGTTTCACAAACTTTTTTCCAACTGTGACAGTTTAAAAAAAACTTTTTCCCTACTTCACGCGTATGACTTTAGGTTCAACTGTGTCACTTTAACATGGTATTTTTCAAACTGTGACAGTTTATAAAAATTTTTCTTCCTACTTCGTGCGTATGACTTCTGTTTCAACTGTGACACTTTAACAAATTCTCAGTCCAACTGTGACACTTTCACAAACTTTTTATCCAACTGTGGCAGTTTACAAAAAATTTTTTTTAATACTTCATGCGTATCACTTTCAGTCAACTGTGACAGTTTCACAAACTTTTTTCCAACTATGACAGTTTACAAAAATTTGTTTCGAGTACTACACGCGTATCACTTTCGGTCCAACTGTGACATTTTCACAAACTATTTTTTTAACTGTGACAGTTTTGAAAAAGTTTTTTGCCTACTTCATGCGTATCACTTTTGGTTCATTTGTGACACTTTAACATGAAATTTTTCCAACAGTGACAGTTTACAAAAAATTTTTTTTAATACTTCATGCGTATCACTTTCAGTCAACTGTGACAGTTTCACAAACTTTTTTCCAACTGTGACAGTTTAAAAAAAACTTTTTCCCTACTTCACGCGTATGACTTTAGGTTCAACTGTGTCACTTTAACATGGTATTTTTCAAACTGTGACAGTTTATAAAAATTTTTCTTCCTACTTCGTGCGTATGACTCCTGTTTCAACTGTGACACTTTAACAAATTCTCAGTCCAACTGTGACACTTTCACAAACTTTTTATCCAACTGTGGCAGTTTACAAAATTTTGTTTCGAGTACTACACGCGTATCACTTTCGGTCCAACTGTGACAGTTTACAAGAAAATTTTTCCCTACTTTACGCGTATGACTTTAGGTTCAACGGTGACACGTTACAAAAATTTGTTTCGAGTACTTTATACGTATCACTTTCCGTCCATCTGTGACAGTTTCACAAACTTTTTTCCAACTGTGACAGTTTAAAAAAAACTTTTTCCCTACTTCACGCGTATGACTTTAGGTTCAACTGTGTCACTTTAACATGGTATTTTTCAAACTGTGACAGTTTATAAAAATTTTTCTTCCTACTTCGTGCGTATGACTTCTGTTTCAACTGTGACACTTTAACAAATTCTCAGTCCAACTGTGACACTTTCACAAACTTTTTATCCAACAGTGACAGTTTACAAAAAATTTTTTTTAATACTTCATGCGTATCACTTTCAGTCAACTGTGACAGTTTCACAAACTTTTTTCCAACTATGACAGTTTACAAAAATTTGTTTCGAGTACTACACGCGTATCACTTTCGGTCCAACTGTGACAGTTTCACAAACTTTTTTCCAACTGTGACAGTTTAAAAAAAACTTTTTCCCTACTTCACGCGTATGACTTTAGGTTCAACTGTGTCACTTTAACATGGTATTTTTCAAACTGTGACAGTTTATAAAAATTTTTCTTCCTACTTCGTGCGTATGACTTCTGTTTCAACTGTGACACTTTAACAAATTCTCAGTCCAACTGTGACACTTTCACAAACTTTTTATCCAACTGTGGCAGTTTACAAAATTTTGTTTCGAGTACTACACGCGTATCACTTTCGGTCCAACTGTGACAGTTTACAAGAAAATTTTTCCCTACTTTACGCGTATGACTTGCAATTCAACTGTGACACTTTCATAATGTATTTTTCCAACAGTGACAGTTTACAAAAAATGTTTTCCCTACTTTACGCGTATGACTTTAAGTTCAACTGTGACAGTTTAAAAAATTCTCAGTCCAACTGTTACACTTTCACTAACTTCTTTTCCAACTGTGACAGTTTACAAAATTTTGTTTCGAGTACTGCACGCGTATCAGTTTCGGTCCAACTGTGACATTTTCACAAACTATTTTTTTAACTGTGACAGTTTTGAAAAAGTTTTTCGCCTACTTCATACGTATTACTTTTGGTTCATCTGTGACATTTTAACATGAAATTTTTCCAACAGTGACAGTTTACAAAAAATTTTTTTTAATACTTCATGCGTATCACTTTCAGTCAACTGTGACAGTTTCACAAACTTTTTTCCAACTGTGACAGTTATAAAAAAAAATTTTTCCCTACTTCACGCGTATGACTTTAGGTTCAACTGTGTCACTTTAACATGGTATTTTTCAAACTGTGACAGTTTATAAAAATTTTTCTTCCTACTTCGTGCGTATGACTCCTGTTTCAACTGTGACACTTTAACAAATTCTCAGTCCAACTGTGACACTTTCACAAACTTTTTATCCAACTGTGGCAGTTTACAAAATTTTGTTTCGAGTACTACACGCGTATCACTTTTGGTCCAACTGTGACAGTTTACAAGAAAATTTTTCCCTACTTTACGCGTATGACTTTAGGTTCAACGGTGACACGTTACAAAAATTTGTTTCGAGTACTTTATACGTATCACTTTCCGTCCATCTGTGACAGTTTCACAAACTTTTTTTTCCAACTGACAGTTTTCAAAAGTTTTTCGCCTACTTTATGTGTATCACTTTTGGTTCATCTGTGACACTTTAACATGAAATTTTTCCAACTGTGACAGTTTACAAAAAATTTTTTTTAATACTTCATGCGTATCACTTTCAGTCAACTGTGACAGTTTCACAAACTTATTTCCAACTGTGACAGTTTACATAAACTTTTTCCCTACTTCACGCGTATGTCTTTATGTTCAACTGTGTCACTTTAACATGGTATTTTTCAAACTGTGACAGTTTATAAAAATTTTTCTTCCTACTTTGTGCGTATGACTTCTGTTTCAACTGTGACTCTTTAACAAATTCTCAGTCCAACTGTGACACTTTCACAAACTTTTTATCCAACTGTGGCAGTTTACAAAATTTTGTTTCGAGTACTACACGCGTATCACTTTCAGTCCAACTGTGACAGTTTACATGAAAATTTTTCCCTACTTTACGCGTATGACTTGCGGTTCAACTGTGACACTTTCATAATGTATTTTTCCAACAGTGACAGTTTACAAAAAATGTTTTCCCTACTTCACGCGTATGACTTTAAGTTCAACTGTGACAGTTTAACAAATTCTCAGTCCAACTGTTACACTTTCACTATCTTCTTTTCCAACTGTGACAGTTTACAAAATTTTGTTTCGAGTACTACACGCGTATCAGTTTCGGTCCAACTGTGACATTTTCACAAACTATTTTTTTAACTGTGACAGTTTTGAAAAAGTTTTTCGCCTACTTCATGCGTATCACTTTTGGTTCATATGTGACACTTTAACATGAAATTTTTCCAACAGTGACAGTTTACAAAAAATTTTTTTTAATACTTCATGCGTATCACTTTCAGTCAACTGTGACAGTTTCACAAACTTTTTTCCAACTGTGACAGTTTAAAAAAAACTTTTTCCCTACTTCACGCGTATGACTTTAGGTTCAACTGTGTCACTTTAACATGGTATTTTTCAAACTGTGACAGTTTATAAAAATTTTTCTTCCTACTTCGTGCGTATGACTTCTGTTTCAACTGTGACACTTTAACAAATTCTCAGTCCAACTGTGACACTTTCACAAACTTTTTATCCATTTGTGGCAGTTTACAAAATTTTGTTTCGAGTACTACACGCGTATCACTTTCGGTCCAACTATGACAGTTTACATGAAAATTTTTCCCTACTTTACGCGTATGACTTGCGGTTCAACTGTGACACTTTCATAATGTATTTTTCCAACAGTGACAGTTTACAAAAAATTTTTTCCCTACTTCACGCGTATGACTTTAAGTTCAACTGTGACAGTTTAACAAATTCTCAGTCCAACTGTTACACTTTCATTATCTTCTTTTCCAACTGTGACAGTTTACAAAATTTTGTTTCGAGTACTACACGCGTATCAGTTTCGGTCCAACTGTGACATTTTCACAAACTATTTTTTTAAATGTGACAGCTTTGAAAAAGTTTTTCGCCTACTTCATGCGTATCACTTTTGGTTCATATGTGACACTTTAACATGAAATTTTTCCAACAGTGACAGTTTACAAAAAATTTTTTTTAATACTTCATGCGTATCACTTTCAGTCAACTGTGACAGTTTCACAAACTTTTTTCCAACTGTGACAGTTTAAAAAAAACTTTTTCCCTACTTCACGCGTATGACTTTAGGTTCAACTGTGTCACTTTAACATGGTATTTTTCAAACTGTGACAGTTTATAAAAATTTTTCTTCCTACTTCGTGCGTATGACTTCTGTTTCAACTGTGACACTTTAACAAATTCTCAGTCCAACTGTGACACTTTCACAAACTTTTTATCCAACTGTGGCAGTTTACAAAATTTTGTTTCGAGTACTACACGCGTATCACTTTCGGTCCAACTGTGACAGTTTACAAGAAAATTTTTCCCTACTTTACGCGTATGACTTGCGGTTCAACTGTGACACTTTCATAATGTATTTTTCCAACAGTGACAGTTTACAAAAAATGTTTTCCCTACTTCACGCGTATGACTTTAAGTTCAACTGTGACAGTTTAACAAATTCTCAGTCCAACTGTTACACTTTCACAAACTTTTTTCCAACTATGACAGTTTACAAAAATTTGTTTCGAGTACTACACGCGTATCACTTTCGGTCCAACTGTGACATTTTCACAAACTATTTTTTTAACTGTGACAGTTTTGAAAAAGTTTTTCGCCTACTTCATGCGTATCACTTTTTGTTCATATGTGACACTTTAACATGAAATTTTTTTTAACAGTGACAGTTTACAAAAAATTTTTTTTAATACTTTATGCGTATCACTTTCAGTCAACTGTGACAGTATCACAAACTTTTTTCCAACTATGACAGTTTACAAAATTTTGTTTCGAGTACTACACGCGTATCACTTTCGGTCCAACTGTGACATTTTCACAAACTATTTTTTCAACTGTGACAGTTTTGAAAAAGTTTTTCGCCTACTTCATGCGTATTACTTTTGGTTCATCTGTGACACTTTAAAATGAAATTTTTCCAACAGTGACAGTTTACAAAAAATTTTTTTTAATACTTCATGCGTATCACTTTCAGTCAACTGTGACAGTATCACAAACTTTTTTCCAACTATGACAGTTTACAAAAATTTGTTTCGAGTACTACACGCGTATCAGTTTCGGTCCAACTGTGACTTTTTCACAAACTATTTTTTCAACTGTGACAGTTTTGAAAAAGTTTTTCGCCTACTTCATGCGTATCACTTTTGGTTCATATGTGACACTTTAACATGAAATTTTTCCAACTGTGACAGTTTACAAAAAATTTTTTTTAATACTTCATGCGTATCACTTTCGGTCAACTGTGACAGTTTCACAAACTTTTTTCCAACTGTGACAGTTTACATAGACTTTTTTCCTACTTTACGCGTATGTCTTTATGTTCAACTGTGTCACTTTAACATGGTATTTTTCAAACTGTGACAGTTTATAAAAATTTTTCTTCCTACTTCGTGCGTATGACTTCTGTTTCAACTGTGACACTTTAACAAATTCTCAGTCCAACTGTGACACTTTCACAAACTTTTTATCCAACTGTGGCAGTTTACAAAATTTTGTTTCGAGTACTACACGCGTATCACTTTCGGTCCAACTGTGACAGTTTACAAGAAAATTTTTCCCTACTTTACGCGTATGACTTGCAATTCAACTGTGACACTTTCATAATGTATTTTTCCAACAGTGACAGTTTACAAAAAATGTTTTCCCTACTTTACGCGTATGACTTTAAGTTCAACTGTGACAGTTTAAAAAATTCTCAGTCCAACTGTTACACTTTCACTAACTTCTTTTCCAACTGTGACAGTTTACAAAATTTTGTTTCGAGTACTGCACGCGTATCAGTTTCGGTCCAACTGTGACATTTTCACAAACTATTTTTTTAACTGTGACAGTTTTGAAAAAGTTTTTCGCCTACTTCATGCGTATCACTTTTTGTTCATATGTGACACTTTAACATGAAATTTTTTTTAACAGTGACAGTTTACAAAAAATTTTTTTTAATACTTTATGCGTATCACTTTCAGTCAACTGTGACAGTATCACAAACTTTTTTCCAACTATGACAGTTTACAAAATTTTGTTTCGAGTACTACACGCGTATCACTTTCGGTCCAACTGTGACATTTTCACAAACTATTTTTTCAACTGTGACAGTTTTGAAAAAGTTTTTCGCCTACTTCATGCGTATTACTTTTGGTTCATCTGTGACACTTTAAAATGAAATTTTTCCAACAGTGACAGTTTACAAAAAATTTTTTTTAATACTTCATGCGTATCACTTTCAGTCAACTGTGACAGTATCACAAACTTTTTTCCAACTATGACAGTTTACAAAAATTTGTTTCGAGTACTACACGCGTATCAGTTTCGGTCCAACTGTGACTTTTTCACAAACTATTTTTTCAACTGTGACATTTTTGAAAAAGTTTTTCGCCTACTTCATGCGTATCACTTTTGGTTCATATGTGACACTTTAACATGAAATTTTTCCAACTGTGACAGTTTACAAAAAATTTTTTTTAATACTTCATGCGTATCACTTTCGGTCAACTGTGACAGTTTCACAAACTTTTTTCCAACTGTGACAGTTTACATAAACTTTTTTCCTACTTTACGCGTATGTCTTTATGTTCAACTGTGTCACTTTAACATGGTATTTTTCAAACTGTGACAGTTTATAAAAATTTTTCTTCCTACTTCGTGCGTATGACTTCTGTTTCAACTGTGACACTTTAACAAATTCTCAGTCCAACTGTGACACTTTCACAAACTTTTTATCCAACTGTGGCAGTTTACAAAATTTTGTTTCGAGTACTACACGCGTATCACTTTCGGTCCAACTGTGACAGTTTACAAGAAAATTTTTCCCTACTTTACGCGTATGACTTGCAATTCAACTGTGACACTTTCATAATGTATTTTTCCAACAGTGACAGTTTACAAAAAATGTATTCCCTACTTTACGCGTATGACTTTAAGTTCAACTGTGACAGTTTAAAAAATTCTCAGTCCAACTGTTACACTTTCACTAACTTCTTTTCCAACTGTGACAGTTTACAAAATTTTGTTTCGAGTACTGCACGCGTATCAGTTTCGGTCCAACTGTGACATTTTCACAAACTATTTTTTTAACTGTGACAGTTTTGAAAAAGTTTTTCGCCTACTTCATGCGTATCACTTTTTGTTCATATGTGACACTTTAACATGAAATTTTTTTTAACAGTGACAGTTTACAAAAAATTTTTTTTAATACTTTATGCGTATCACTTTCAGTCAACTGTGACAGTATCACAAACTTTTTTCCAACTATGACAGTTTACAAAATTTTGTTTCGAGTACTACACGCGTATCACTTTCGGTCCAACTGTGACATTTTCACAAACTATTTTTTCAACTGTGACAGTTTTGAAAAAGTTTTTCGCCTACTTCATGCGTATTACTTTTGGTTCATCTGTGACACTTTAAAATGAAATTTTTCCAACAGTGACAGTTTACAAAAAATTTTTTTTAATACTTCATGCGTATCACTTTCAGTCAACTGTGACAGTATCACAAACTTTTTTCCAACTATGACAGTTTACAAAAATTTGTTTCGAGTACTACACGCGTATCAGTTTCGGTCCAACTGTGACTTTTTCACAAACTATTTTTTCAACTGTGACAGTTTTGAAAAAGTTTTTCGCCTACTTCATGCGTATCACTTTTGGTTCATATGTGACACTTTAACATGAAATTTTTCCAACTGTGACAGTTTACAAAAAATTTTTTTTAATACTTCATGCGTATCACTTTCGGTCAACTGTGACAGTTTCACAAACTTTTTTCCAACTGTGACAGTTTACATAAACTTTTTTCCTACTTTACGCGTATGTCTTTATGTTCAACTGTGTCACTTTAACATGGTATTTTTCAAACTGTGACAGTTTATAAAAATTTTTCTTCCTACTTCGTGCGTATGACTTCTGTTTCAACTGTGACACTTTAACAAATTCTCAGTCCAACTGTGACACTTTCACAAACTTTTTATCCAACTGTGGCAGTTTACAAAATTTTGTTTCGAGTACTACACGCGTATCACTTTCGGTCCAACTGTGACAGTTTACAAGAAAATTTTTCCCTACTTTACGCGTATGACTTGCAATTCAACTGTGACACTTTCATAATGTATTTTTCCAACAGTGACAGTTTACAAAAAATGTTTTCCCTACTTTACGCGTATGACTTTAAGTTCAACTGTGACAGTTTAAAAAATTCTCAGTCCAACTGTTACACTTTCACTAACTTCTTTTCCAACTGTGACAGTTTACAAAATTTTGTTTCGAGTACTGCACGCGTATCAGTTTCGGTCCAACTGTGACATTTTCACAAACTATTTTTTTAACTGTGACAGTTTTGAAAAAGTTTTTCGCCTACTTCATGCGTATTACTTTTGGTTCATCTGTGACACTTTAACATGAAATTTTTCCAACAGTGACAGTTTACAAAAAATTTTTTTTAATACTTCATGCGTATCACTTTCAGTCAACTGTGACAGTTTCACAAACTTTTTTCCAACTGTGACAGTTTTAAAAAAAAATTTTTCCCTACTTCACGCGTATGACTTTAGGTTCAACTGTGTCACTTTAACATGGTATTTTTCAAACTGTGACAGTTTATAAAAATTTTTCTTCCTACTTCGTGCGTATGACTCCTGTTTCAACTGTGACACTTTAACAAATTCTCAGTCCAACTGTGACACTTTCACAAACTTTTTATCCAACTGTGGCAGTTTACAAAATTTTGTTTCGAGTACTACACGCGTATCACTTTCGGTCCAACTGTGACAGTTTACAAGAAAATTTTTCCCTACTTTACGCGTATGACTTGCGGTTCAACTGTGACACTTTCATAATGTATTTTTCCAACAGTGACAGTTTACAAAAAATGTTTTCCCTACTTCACGCGTATGACTTTAAGTTCAACTGTGACAGTTTAACAAATTCTCAGTCCAACTGTTACACTTTCACAAACTTTTTTCCAACTATGACAGTTTACAAAAATTTGTTTCGAGTACTACACGCGTATCACTTTCGGTCCAACTGTGACATTTTCACAAACTATTTTTTTAACTGTGACAGTTTTGAAAAAGTTTTTCGCCTACTTCATGCGTATCACTTTTTGTTCATATGTGACACTTTAACATGAAATTTTTTTTAACAGTGACAGTTTACAAAAAATTTTTTTTAATACTTTATGCGTATCACTTTCAGTCAACTGTGACAGTATCACAAACTTTTTTCCAACTATGACAGTTTACAAAATTTTGTTTCGAGTACTACACGCGTATCACTTTCGGTCCAACTGTGACATTTTCACAAACTATTTTTTCAACTGTGACAGTTTTGAAAAAGTTTTTCGCCTACTTCATGCGTATTACTTTTGGTTCATCTGTGACACTTTAAAATGAAATTTTTCCAACAGTGACAGTTTACAAAAAATTTTTTTTAATACTTCATGCGTATCACTTTCAGTCAACTGTGACAGTATCACAAACTTTTTTCCAACTATGACAGTTTACAAAAATTTGTTTCGAGTACTACACGTGTATCAGTTTCGGTCCAACTGTGACATTTTCACAAACTATTTTTTCAACTGTGACAGTTTTGAAAAAGTTTATCGCCTACTTCATGCGTATCACTTTTGGTTCATATGTGAGACTTTAACATGAAATTTTTCCAACTGTGACAGTTTACAAAAAATTTTTTTTAATACTTCATGCGTATCACTTTCGGTCAACTGTGACAGTTTCACAAACTTTTTTCCAACTGTGACAGTTTACATAAACTTTTTTCCTACTTCATGCGTATGTCTTTATGTTCAACTGTGTCACTTTAACATGGTATTTTTCAAACTGTGACAGTTTATAAAAATTTTTCTTCCTACTTCGTGCGTATGACTTCTGTTTCAACTGTGACACTTTAACAAATTCTCAGTCCAACTGTGACACTTTCACAAACTTTTTATTCAACTGTGGCAGTTTACAAAATTTTGTTTCGAGTACTACACGCGTATCACTTTCGGTCTAACTATGACAGTTTACATGAAAATTTTTCCCTACTTTACGCGTATGACTTGCGGTTCAACTGTGACACTTTCATAATGTATTTTTCCAACAGTGACAGTTTACAAAAAATTTTTTCCCTACTTCACGCGTATGACTTTAAGTTCAACTGTGACAGTTTAACAAATTCTCAGTCCAACTGTTACACTTTCACTATCTTCTTTTCCAACTGTGACAGTTTACAAAATTTTGTTTCGAGTACTACACGCGTATCAGTTTCGGTCCAACTGTGACATTTTCACAAACTATTTTTTTAAATGTGACAGTTTTGAAAAAGTTTTTCGCCTACTTCATGCGTATCACTTTTGGTTCATATGTGACACTTTAACATGAAATTTTTCCAACAGTGACAGTTTACAAAAAATTTTTTTTAATACTTCATGCGTATCACTTTCAGTCAACTGTGACAGTTTCACAAACTTTTTTCCAACTGTGACAGTTTAAAAAAAACTTTTTCCCTACTTCACGCGTATGACTTTAGGTTCAACTGTGTCACTTTAACATGGTATTTTTCAAACTGTGACAGTTTATAAAAAATTTTCTTCCTACTTCGTGCGTATGACTTCTGTTTCAACTGTAACACTTTAACAAATTCTCAGTCCAACTGTGACACTTTCACAAACTTTTTATCCAACTGTGGCAGTTTACAAAATTTTGTTTCGAGTCCTACACGCGTATCACTTTCGGTCCAACTGTGACAGTTTACAAGCAAATTTTTCCCTACTTTACGCGTATGACTTGCGGTTCAACTGTGACACTTTCATAATGTATTTTTCCAACAGTGACAGTTTACAAAAAATGTTTTCCCTACTTCACGCGTATGACTTTAAGTTCAACTGTGACTGTTTAACAAATTCTCAGTCCAACTGTTACACTTTCACAAACTTTTTTCCAACTATGACAGTTTACAAAAATTTGTTTCGAGTACTACACGCGTATCACTTTCGGTCCAACTGTGACATTTTCACAAACTATTTTTTTAACTGTGACAGTTATGAAAAAGTTTTTCGCCTACTTTATGCGTATCACTTTTTGTTCATATGTGACACTTTAACATGAAATTTTTTTTAACAGTGACAGTTTACAAAAATTTTTTTTTAATACTTTATGCGTATCACTTTCAGTCAACTGTGACAGTATCACAAACTTTTTTCCAACTATGACAGTTTACAAAATTTTGTTTCGAGTACTACACGCGTATCACTTTCGGTCCAACTGTGACATTTTCACAAACTATTTTTTCAACTGTGACAGTTTTGAAAAAGTTTTTCGCCTACTTCATGCGTATTACTTTTGGTTCATCTGTGACACTTTAAAATGAAATTTTTCCAACAGTGACAGTTTACAAAAAATTTTTTTTAATACTTCATGCGTATCACTTTCAGTCAACTGTGACAGTATCACAAAATTTTTCCAACTATG
This sequence comes from Ganaspis brasiliensis, assembly GCA_037103525.1. Lineage (NCBI taxonomy): Eukaryota > Metazoa > Arthropoda > Insecta > Hymenoptera > Figitidae > Ganaspis > Ganaspis brasiliensis. Next base: position 451,379 of record JAZKLR010000068.1, on the reverse strand, counting down.
ACAGTTTACAAAAATTTGTTTCGAGTACTACACGCGTATCAGTTTCGGTCCAACTGTGACTTTTTCACAAACTATTTTTTCAACTGTGACAGTTTTGAAAAAGTTTTTCGCCTACTTCATGCGTATCACTTTTGGTTCATATGTGACACTTTAACATGAAATTTTTCCAACAGTGACAGTTTACAAAAAATTTTTTTTAATACTTCATGCGTATCACTTTCAGTCAACTGTGACAGTTTCACAAACTTTTTTCCAACTGTGACAGTTTAAAAAAAACTTTTTCCCTACTTCACGCGTATGTCTTTATGTTCAACTGTGTCACTTTAACATGGTATTTTTCAAACTGTGACAGTTTATAAAAATTTTTCTTCCTACTTCTTGCGTATGACTTCTGTTTCAACTGTGACACTTTAACAAATTCTCAGTCCAACTGTGACACTTTCACAAACTTTTTATCCAACTGTGGCAGTTTACAAAATTTTGTTTCGAGTACTACACGCGTATCACTTTCGGTCCAACTATGACAGTTTACATGAAAATTTTTCCCTACTTTACGCGTATGACTTGCGGTTCAACTGTGACACTTTCATAATGTATTTTTCCAACAGTGACAGTTTACAAAAAATTTTTTCCCTACTTCACGCGTATGACTTTAAGTTCAACTGTGACAGTTTAACAAATTCTCAGTCCAACTGTTACACTTTCACTATCTTCTTTTCCAACTGTGACAGTTTACAAAATTTTGTTTCGAGTACTACACGCGTATCAGTTTCGGTCCAACTGTGACATTTTCACAAACTATTTTTTTAAATGTGACAGTTTTGAAAAAGTTTTTCGCCTACTTCATGCGTATCACTTTTGGTTCATATGTGACACTTTAACATGAAATTTTTCCAACAGTGACAGTTTACAAAAAATTTTTTTTAATACTTCATGCGTATCACTTTCAGTCAACTGTGACAGTTTCACAAACTTTTTTCCAACTGTGACAGTTTAAAAAAAACTTTTTCCCTACTTCACGCGTATGACTTTAGGTTCAACTGGATCACTTTAACATGGTATTTTTCAAACTGTGACAGTTTATAAAAATTTTTCTTCCTACTTCGTGCGTATGACTTCTGTTTCAACTGTGACACTTTAACAAATTCTCAGTCCAACTGTGACACTTTCACAAACTTTTTATCCAACTGTGGCAGTTTACAAAATTTTGATTCGAGTACTACACGCGTATCACTTTCGGTCCAACTGTGACAGTTTACAAGAAAATTTTTCCCTACTTTACGCGTATGACTTGCGGTTCAACTGTGACACTTTCATAATGTATTTTTCCAACAGTGACAGTTTACAAAAAATGTTTTCCCTACTTCACGCGTATGACTTTAAGTTCAACTGTGACAGTTTAACAAATTCTCAGTCCAACTGTTACACTTTCACAAACTTTTTTCCAACTATGACAGTTTACAAAAATTTGTTTCGAGTACTACACGCGTATCACTTTCGGTCCAACTGTGACATTTTCACAAACTATTTTTTTAACTGTGACAGTTTTGAAAAAGTTTTTCGCCTACTTTATGCGTATCACTTTTTGTTCATATGTGACACTTTAACATGAAATTTTTTTTAACAGTGACAGTTTACAAAAATTTTTTTTTAATACTTTATGCGTATCACTTTCAGTCAACTGTGACAGTATCACAAACTTTTTTCCAACTATGACAGTTTACAAAATTTTGTTTCGAGTACTACACGCGTATCACTTTCGGTCCAACTGTGACATTTTCACAAACTATTTTTTCAACTGTGACAGTTTTGAAAAAGTTTTTCGCCTACTTCATGCGTATTACTTTTGGTTCATCTGTGACACTTTAAAATGAAATTTTTCCAACAGTGACAGTTTACAAAAAATTTTTTTTAATACTTCATGCGTATCACTTTCAGTCAACTGTGACAGTATCACAAAATTTTTCCAACTATGACAGTTTACAAAAATTTGTTTCGAGTACTACACGCGTATCAGTTTCGGTCCAACTGTGACTTTTTCACAAACTATTTTTTCAACTGTGACAGTTTTGAAAAAGTTTTTCGCCTACTTCATGCGTATCACTTTTGGTTCATATGTGACACTTTAACATGAAATTTTTCCAACAGTGACAGTTTACAAAAAATTTTTTTTAATACTTCATGCGTATCACTTTCAGTCAACTGTGACAGTTTCACAAACTTTTTTCCAACTGTGACAGTTTAAAAAAAACTTTTTCCCTACTTCACGCGTATGTCTTTATGTTCAACTGTGTCACTTTAACATGGTATTTTTCAAACTGTGACAGTTTATAAAAATTTTTCTTCCTACTTCTTGCGTATGACTTCTGTTTCAACTGTGACACTTTAACAAATTCTCAGTCCAACTGTGACACTTTCACAAACTTTTTATCCAACTGTGGCAGTTTACAAAATTTTGTTTCGAGTACTACACGCGTATCACTTTCGGTCCAACTATGACAGTTTACATGAAAATTTTTCCCTACTTTACGCGTATGACTTGCGGTTCAACTGTGACACTTTCATAATGTATTTTTCCAACAGTGACAGTTTACAAAAAATTTTTTCCCTACTTCACGCGTATGACTTTAAGTTCAACTGTGACAGTTTAACAAATTCTCAGTCCAACTGTTACACTTTCACTATCTTCTTTTCCAACTGTGACAGTTTACAAAATTTTGTTTCGAGTACTACACGCGTATCAGTTTCGGTCCAACTGTGACATTTTCACAAACTATTTTTTTAAATGTGACAGTTTTGAAAAAGTTTTTCGCCTACTTCATGCGTATCACTTTTGGTTCATATGTGACACTTTAACATGAAATTTTTCCAACAGTGACAGTTTACAAAAAATTTTTTTTAATACTTCATGCGTATCACTTTCAGTCAACTGTGACAGTTTCACAAACTTTTTTCCAACTGTGACAGTTTAAAAAAAACTTTTTCCCTACTTCACGCGTATGACTTTAGGTTCAACTGTGTCACTTTAACATGGTATTTTTCAAACTGTGACAGTTTATAAAAATTTTTCTTCCTACTTCGTGCGTATGACTTCTGTTTCAACTGTGACACTTTAACAAATTCTCAGTCCAACTGTGACACTTTCACAAACTTTTTATCCAACTGTGGCAGTTTACAAAATTTTGATTCGAGTACTACACGCGTATCACTTTCGGTCCAACTGTGACAGTTTACAAGAAAATTTTTCCCTACTTTACGCGTATGACTTGCGGTTCAACTGTGACACTTTCATAATGTATTTTTCCAACAGTGACAGTTTACAAAAAATGTTTTCCCTACTTCACGCGTATGACTTTAAGTTCAACTGTGACAGTTTAACAAATTCTCAGTCCAACTGTTACACTTTCACAAACTTTTTTCCAACTATGACAGTTTACAAAAATTTGTTTCGAGTACTACACGCGTATCACTTTCGGTCCAACTGTGACATTTTCACAAACTATTTTTTTAACTGTGACAGTTTTGAAAAAGTTTTTCGCCTACTTTATGCGTATCACTTTTTGTTCATATGTGACACTTTAACATGAAATTTTTTTTAACAGTGACAGTTTACAAAAATTTTTTTTTAATACTTTATGCGTATCACTTTCAGTCAACTGTGACAGTATCACAAACTTTTTTCCAACTGTGACAGTTTAAAAAATTTTGTTTTGAATACTACACGCGTATCAGTTTCGGTCCAACTGTGACATTTTCACAAACTATTTTTTCAACTGTGACAGTTTTGAAAAAGTTTTTCGCCTACTTCATGCGTATCACTTTTGGTTCATATGTGACACTTTAACATGAAATTTTTCCAACTGTGACAGTTTACAAAAAATTTTTTTTAATACTTCATGCGTATCACTTTCGGTCAACTGTGACAGTTTCACAAACTTTTTTCCAACTGTGACAGTTTACATAAACTTTTTTCCTACTTCACGCGTATGTCTTTATGTTCAACTGTGTCACTTTAACATGGTATTTTTCAAACTGTGACAGTTTATAAAAATTTTTCTTCCTACTTCTTGCGTATGACTTCTGTTTCAACTGTGACACTTTAACAAATTCTCAGTCCAACTGTGACACTTTCACAAACTTTTTATCCAACTGTGGCAGTTTACAAAATTTTGTTTCGAGTACTACACGCGTATCACTTTCGGTCCAACTATGACAGTTTACATGAAAATTTTTCCCTACTTTACGCTTATGACTTGCGGTTCAACTGTGACACTTTCATAATGTATTTTTCCAACAGTGACAGTTTACAAAAAATTTTTTCCCTACTTCACGCGTATGACTCTAAGTTCAACTGTGACAGTTTAACAAATTCTCAGTCCAACTGTTACACTTTCACTATCTTCTTTTCCAACTGTGACAGTTTACAAAATTTTGTTTCGAGTACTACACGCGTATCAGTTTCGGTCCAACTGTGACATTTTTACAAACTATTTTTTTAAATGTGACAGTTTTGAAAAAGTTTTTCGCCTACTTCATGCGTATCACTTTTGGTTCATATGTGACACTTTAACATGAAATTTTTCCAACAGTGACAGTTTACAAAAAATTTTTTTTAATACTTCATGCGTATCACTTTCAGTCAACTGTGACAGTTTCACAAACTTTTTTCCAACTGTGACAGTTTAAAAAAAACTTTTTCCCTACTTCACGCGTATGACTTTAGGTTCAACTGTGTCACTTTAACATGGTATTTTTCAAACTGTGACAGTTTATAAAAATTTTTCTTCCTACTTCGTGCGTATGACTTCTGTTTCAACTGTGACACTTTAACAAATTCTCAGTCCAACTGTGACACTTTCACAAACTTTTTATCCAACTGTGGCAGTTTACAAAATTTTGTTTCGAGTACTACACGCGTATCACTTTCGGTCCAACTGTGACAGTTTACAAGAAAATTTTTCCCTACTTTACGCGTATGACTTGCGGTTCAACTGTGACACTTTCATAATGTATTTTTCCAACAGTGACAGTTTACAAAAAATGTTTTCCCTACTTCACGCGTATGACTTTAAGTTCAACTGTGACAGTTTAACAAATTCTCAGTCCAACTGTTACACTTTCACAAACTTTTTTCCAACTATGACAGTTTACAAAAATTTGTTTCGAGTACTACACGCGTATCACTTTCGGTCCAACTGTGACATTTTCACAAACTATTTTTTTAACTGTGACAGTTTTGAAAAAGTTTTTCGCCTACTTTATGCGTATCACTTTTTGTTCATATGTGACACTTTAACATGAAATTTTTTTTAACAGTGACAGTTTACAAAAATTTTTTTTTAATACTTTATGCGTATCACTTTCAGTCAACTGTGACAGTATCACAAACTTTTTTCCAACTATGACAGTTTACAAAATTTTGTTTCGAGTACTACACGCGTATCACTTTCGGTCCAACTGTGACATTTTCACAAACTATTTTTTCAACTGTGACAGTTTTGAAAAAGTTTTTCGCCTACTTCATGCGTATTACTTTTGGTTCATCTGTGACACTTTAAAATGAAATTTTTCCAACAGTGACAGTTTACAAAAAATTTTTTTTAATACTTCATGCGTATCACTTTCAGTCAACTGTGACAGTATCACAAACTTTTTTCCGACTATGACAGTTTACAAAAATTTGTTTCGAGTACTACACGCGTATCAGTTTCGGTCCAACTGTGACTTTTTCACAAACTATTTTTTCAACTGTGACAGTTTTGAAAAAGTTTTTCGCCTACTTCATGCGTATCACTTTTGGTTCATATGTGACACTTTAACATGAAATTTTTCCAACTGTGACAGTTTACAAAAAATTTTTCTTAATACTTCATGCGTATCACTTTCGGTCAACTGTGACAGTTTCACAAACTTTTTTCCAACTGTGACAGTTTACATAACCTTTTTTCCTACTTCACGCGTATGTCTTTATGTTCAACTGTGTCACTTTAACATGGTATTTTTCAAACTGTGACAGTTTATAAAAATTTTTCTTCCTACTTCGTGCGTATGACTTCTGTTTCAACTGTGACACTTTAACAAATTCTCAGTCCAACTGTGACACTTTCACAAACTTTTTATCCAACTGTGGCAGTATACAAAATTTTGTTTCGAGTACTACACGCGTATCACTTTCGGTCCAACTGTGACAGTTTACATGAAAATTTTTCCCTACTTTACGCGTATGACTTGCGGTTCAACTGTGACACTTTCATAATGTATTTTTCCAACAGTGACAGTTTACAAAAAATTTTTTCCCTACTTCACGCGTATGACTTTAAGTTCAACTGTGACGGTTTAACAAATTCTCAGTCCAACTATTACACTTTCACTATCTTTTTTTCCAACTGTGACAGTTTACAAAATTTTGTTTCGAGTACTACACGCGTATCAGTTTCGGTCCAACTGTGACATTTTCACAAACTATTTTTTTAACTGTGACAGTTTTGAAAAAGTTTTTCGCCTACTTCATGCGTATCACTTTTGGTTCATATGTGACACTTTAACATGAAATTTTTCCAACAGTGACAGTTTACAAAAAATTTTTTTTAATACTTCATGCGTATCACTTTCAGTCAACTGTGACAGTTTCACAAACTTTTTTCCAACTGTGACAGTTTAAAAAAAACTTTTTCCCTACTTCACGCGTATGACTTTAGGTTCAACTGTGTCACTTTAACATGGTATTTTTCAAACTGTGACAGTTTATAAAAATTTTTCTTCCTACTTCGTGCGTATGACTTCTGTTTCAACTGTGACACTTTAACAAATTCTCAGTCCAACTGTGACACTTTCACAAACTTTTTATCCAACTGTGGCAGTTTACAAAATTTTGTTTCGAGTCCTACACGCGTATCACTTTCGGTCCAACTGTGACAGTTTACAAGAAAATTTTTCCCTACTTTACGCGTATGACTTGCGGTTCAACTGTGACACTTTCATAATGTATTTTTCCAACAGTGACAGTTTACAAAAAATGTTTTCCCTACTTCACGCGTATGACTTTAAGTTCAACTGTGACAGTTTAACAAATTCTCAGTCCAACTGTTACACTTTCACAAACTTTTTTCCAACTATGACAGTTTACAAAAATTTGTTTCGAGTACTACACGCGTATCACTTTCGGTCCAACTGTGACATTTTCACAAACTATTTTTTTAACTGTGACAGTTTTGAAAAAGTTTTTCGCCTACTTTATGCGTATCACTTTTTGTTCATATGTGACACTTTAACATGAAATTTTTTTTAACAGTGACAGTTTACAAAAATTTTTTTTTAATACTTTATGCGTATCACTTTCAGTCAACTGTGACAGTATCACAAACTTTTTTCCAACTGTGACAGTTTAAAAAAAACTTTTTCCCTACTTCACGCGTATGACTTTAGGTTCAACTGTGTCACTTTAACATGGTATTTTTCAAACTGTGACAGTTTATAAAAATTTTTCTTCCTACTTCGTGCGTATGACTCTTGTTTCAACTGTGACACTTTAACAAATTCTCAGTCCAACTGTGACACTTTCACAAACTTTTTATCCAACTGTGGCAGTTTACAAAATTTTGTTTCGAGTACTACACGCGTATCACTTTTGGTCCAACTGTGACAGTTTACAAGAAAATTTTTCCCTACTTTACGCGTATGACTTTAGGTTCAACGGTGACACGTTACAAAAATTTGTTTCGAGTACTTTATACGTATCACTTTCCGTCCATCTGTGACAGTTTCACAAACTTTTTTTTCCAACTGACAGTTTTCAAAAGTTTTTCGCCTACTTTATGTGTATCACTTTTGGTTCATCTGTGACACTTTAACATGAAATTTTTCCAACTGTGACAGTTTACAAAAAATTTTTTTTAATACTTCATGCGTATCACTTTCAGTCAACTGTGACAGTTTCACAAACTTTTTTCCAACTGTGACAGTTTACATGAAAATTTTTCCCTACTTTACGCGTATGACTTGCGGTTCAACTGTGACACTTTCATAATGTATTTTTCCAACAGTGACAGTTTACAAAAAATGTTTTCCCTACTTCACGCGTATGACTTTAAGTTCAACTGTGACAGTTTAACAAATTCTCAGTCCAACTGTTACACTTTCACTATCTTCTTTTCCAACTGTGACAGTTTACAAAATTTTGTTTCGAGTACTACACGCGTATCAGTTTCGGTCCAACTGTGACATTTTCACAAACTATTTTTTTAACTGTGACAGTTTTAAAAAAGTTTTTCGCCTACTTCATGCGTATCACTTTTGGTTCATATGTGACACTTTAACATGAAATTTTTCCAACAGTGACAGTTTACAAAAAATTTTTTTTAATACTTCATGCGTATCACTTTCAGTCAACTGTGACAGTTTCACAAACTTTTTTCCAACTGTGACAGTTTAAAAAAAACTTTTTCCCTACTTCACGCGTATGACTTTAGGTTCAACTGTGTCACTTTAACATGGTATTTTTTAAACTGTGACAGTTTATAAAAATTTTTCTTCCTACTTCGTGCGTATGACTTCTGTTTCAACTGTGGCACTTTAACAAATTCTCAGTCCAACTGTGACACTTTCACAAACTTTTTATCCAACTGTGGCAGTTTACAAAATTTTGTTTCGAGTACTACACGCGTATCACTTTCGGTCCAACTGTGACAGTTTACAAGAAAATTTTTCCCTACTTTACGCGTATGACTTGCGGTTCAACTGTGACACTTTCATAATGTATTTTTCCAACAGTGACAGTTTACAAAAAATGTTTTCCCTACTTCACGCGTATGACTTTAAGTTTAACTGTGACAGTTTAACAAATTCTCAGTCCAACTGTTACACTTTCACTATCTTCTTTTCCAACTGTGACAGTTTACAAAATTTTGTTTCGAGTACTACACGCGTATCAGTTTCGGTCCAACTGTGACATTTTCACAAACTATTTTTTTAAATGTGACAGTTTTGAAAAAGTTTTTCGCCTACTTCATGCGTATCACTTTTGGTTCATATGTGACACTTTAACATGAAATTTTTCCAACAGTGACAGTTTAAAAAAAAATTTTTTTTAATACTTCATGCGTATCACTTTCAGTCAACTGTGACAGTTTCACAAACTTTTTTCCAACTGTGACAGTTTAAAAAAAACTTTTTCCCTACTTCACGCGTATGACTTTAGGTTCAACTGTGTCACTTTAACATGGTATTTTTCAAACTGTGACAGTTTATAAAAATTTTTCTTCCTACTTCGTGCGTATGACTCCTGTTTCAACTGTGACACTTTAACAAATTCTCAGTCCAACTGTGACACTTTCACAAACTTTTTATCCAACTGTGGCAGTTTACAAAATTTTGTTTCGAGTACTACACGCGTATCACTTTTGGTCCAACTGTGACAGTTTACAAGAAAATTTTTCCCTACTTTACGCGTATGACTTTAGGTTCAACGGTGACACGTTACAAAAATTTGTTTCGAGTACTTTATACGTATCACTTTCCGTCCATCTGTGACAGTTTCACAAACTTTTTTTTCCAACTGACAGTTTTCAAAAGTTTTTCGCCTACTTTATGTGTATCACTTTTGGTTCATCTGTGACACTTTAACATGAAATTTTTCCAACTGTGACAGTTTACAAAAAATTTTTTTTAATACTTCATGCGTATCACTTTCAGTCAACTGTGACAGTTTCACAAACTTTTTTCCAACTGTGACAGTTTACATAAACTTTTTTCCCTACTTCACGCGTATGTCTTTATGTTCAACTGTGTCACTTTAACATGGTATTTTTCAAACTGTGACAGTTTATAAAAATTTTTCTTCCTACTTTGTGCGTATGACTTCTGTTTCAACTGTGACACTTTAACAAATGCTCAGTCTAACTGTGACACTTTCACAAACTTTTTATCCAACTGTGGCAGTTTACAAAATTTTGTTTCGAGTACTACACGCGTATCACTTTCAGTCCAACTGTGACAGTTTACATGAAAATTTTTCCCTACTTTACGCGTATGACTTGCGGTTCAACTGTGACACTTTCATAATGTATTTTTCCAACAGTGACAGTTTACAAAAAATTTTTTCCCTACTTCACGCGTATGACTTTAAGTTCAACTGTGACAGTTTAACAAAATCTCAGTCCAACTGTTACACTTTCACTATCTTTTTTTCCAACTGTGACAGTTTACAAAATTTTGTTTCGAGTACTACACGCGTATCAGTTTCGGTCCAACTGTGACATTTTCACAAACTATTTTTTTAACTGTGACAGTTTTGAAAAAGTTCTTCGCCTACTTCATGCGTATCACTTTTGGTTCATATGTGACACTTTAACATGAAATTTTTCCAACAGTGACAGTTTACAAAAAATTTTTTTTAATACTTCATGCGTATCACTTTCAGTCAACTGTGACAGTTTCACAAACTTTTTTCCAACTGTGACAGTTTAAAAAAAACTTTTTCCCTACTTCACGCGTATGACTTTAGGTTCAACTGTGTCACTTTAACATGGTATTTTTCAAACTGTGACAGTTTATAAAAATTTTTCTTCCTACTTCGTGCGTATGACTCCTGTTTCAACTGTGACACTTTAACAAATTCTCAGTGCAACTGTGACACTTTCACAAACTTTTTATCCAACTGTGGCAGTTTACAAAATTTTGTTTCGAGTACTACACGCGTATCACTTTTGGTCCAACTGTGACAGTTTACAAGAAAATTTTTCCCTACTTTACGCGTATGACTTTAGGTTCAACGGTGACACGTTACAAAAATTTGTTTCGAGTACTTTATACGTATCACTTTCCGTCCATCTGTGACAGTTTCACAAACTTTTTTTTCCAACTGACAGTTTTCAAAAGTTTTTCGCCTACTTTATGTGTATCACTTTTGGTTCATCTGTGACACTTTAACATGAAATTTTTCCAACTGTGACAGTTTACAAAAAATTTTTTTTAATACTTCATGCGTATCACTTTCAGTCAACTGTGACAGTTTCACAAACTTTTTTCCAACTGTGACAGTTTACATAAACTTTTTCCCTACTTCACGCGTATGTCTTTATGTTCAACTGTGTCACTTTAACATGGTATTTTTCAAACTGTGACAGTTTATAAAAATTTTTCTTCCTACTTTGTGCGTATGACTTCTGTTTCAACTGTGACACTTTAACAAATGCTCAGTCCAACTGTGACACTTTCACAAACTTTTTATCCAACTGTGGCAGTTTACAAAATTTTGTTTCGAGTACTACACGCGTATCACTTTCAGTCCAACTGTGACAGTTTACATGAAAATTTTTCCCTACTTTACGCGTATGACTTGCGGTTCAACTGTGACACTTTCATAATGTATTTTTCCAACAGTGACAGTTTACAAAAAATGTTTTCCCTACTTCACGCGTATGACTTTAAGTTCAACTGTGACAGTTTAACAAATTCTCAGTCCAACTGTTACACTTTCACTATCTTCTTTTCCAACTGTGACAGTTTACAAAATTTTGTTTCGAGTACTACACGCGTATCAGTTTCGGCCAACTGTGACATTTTCACAAACTATTTTTTTAACTGTGACAGTTTTGAAAAAGTTTTTCGCCTACTTCATGCGTATTACTTTTGGTTCATCTGTGACACTTTAACATGAAATTTTTCCAACAGTGACAGTTTACAAAAAATTTTTTTTAATACTTCATGCGTATCACTTTCAGTCAACTGTGACAGTTTCACAAACTTTTTTCCAACTGTGACAGTTTAAAAAAAACTTTTTCCCTACTTCACGCGTATGACTTTAGGTTCAACTGTGTCACTTTAACATGGTATTTTTTAAACTGTGACAGTTTATAAAAATTTTTCTTCCTACTTCGTGCGTATGACTTCTGTTTCAACTGTGGCACTTTAACAAATTCTCAGTCCAACTGTGACACTTTCACAAACTTTTTATCCAACTGTGGCAGTTTACAAAATTTTGTTTCGAGTACTACACGCGTATCACTTTCGGTCCAACTGTGACATTTTCACAAACTATTTTTTTAACTGTGACAGTTTTGAAAAAGTTTTTTGCCTACTTCATGCGTATCACTTTTGGTTCATTTGTGACACTTTAACATGAAATTTTTCCAACAGTGACAGTTTACAAAAATTTTTTTTTAATACTTCATGCGTATCACTTTCAGTCAAATGTGACAGTTTCACAAACTTTTTTCCAACTATGACAGTTTACAAAAATTTGTTTCGAGTACTACACGCGTATCACTTTCGGTCCAACTGTGACATTTTCACAAACTATTTTTTTAACTGTGACAGTTTTGAAAAAGTTTTTTGCCTACTTCATGCGTATCACTTTTGGTTCATTTGTGACACTTTAACATGAAATTTTTCCAACAGTGACAGTTTACAAAAATTTTTTTTTAATACTTCATGCGTATCACTTTCAGTCAACTGTGACAGTTTCACAAACTTTTTTCCAACTGTGACAGTTTAAAAAAAACTTTTTCCCTACTTCACGCGTATGACTTTAGGTTCAACTGTGTCACTTTAACAATGGTATTTTTCAAACTGTGACAGTTTATAAAAATTTTTCTTCCTACTTCGTGCGTATGACTCCTGTTTCAACTGTTACACTTTAACAAATTCTCAGTCCAACTGTGACACTTTCACAAACTTCTTATCCAACTGTGGCAGTTTACAAAATTTTGTTTCGAGTACTACACGCGTATCACTTTCGGTCCAACTGTGACAGTTTACAAGAAAATTTTTCCCTACTTTACGCGTATGACTTTAGGTTCAACGGTGACACGTTACAAAAATTTGTTTCGAGTACTTTATACGTATCACTTTCCGTCCATCTGTGACAGTTTCACAAACTTTTATCCAACTGTGACAGTTTAAAAAAAACTTTTTCCCTACTTCACGCGTATGACTTTAGGTTCAACTGTGTCACTTTAACATGGTATTTTTCAAACTGTGACAGTTTATAAAAATTTTTCTTCCTACTTCGTGCGTATGACTTCTGTTTCAACTGTGACACTTTAACAAATTCTCAGTCCAACTGTGACACTTTCACAAACTTTTTATCCAACTGTGGCAGTTTACAAAATTTTGATTCGAGTACTACACGCGTATCACTTTCGGTCCAACTGTGACAGTTTACAAGAAAATTTTTCCCTACTTTACGCGTATGACTTGCGGTTCAACTGTGACACTTTCATAATGTATTTTTCCAACAGTGACAGTTTACAAAAAATGTTTTCCCTACTTCACGCGTATGACTTTAAGTTCAACTGTGACAGTTTAACAAATTCTCAGTCCAACTGTTACACTTTCACAAACTTTTTTCCAACTATGACAGTTTACAAAAATTTGTTTCGAGTACTACACGCGTATCACTTTCGGTCCAACTGTGACATTTTCACAAACTATTTTTTTAACTGTGACACTTTTGAAAAAGTTTTTCGCCTACTTTATGCGTATCACTTTTTGTTCATATGTGACCCTTTAACATGAAATTTTTTTTAACAGTGACAGTTTACAAAAATTTTTTTTTAATACTTTATGCGTATCACTTTCAGTCAACTGTGACAGTATCACAAACTTTTTTCCAACTATGACAGTTTACAAAATTTTGTTTCGAGTACTACACGCGTATCACTTTCGGTCCAACTGTGACATTTTCACAAACTATTTTTTCAACTGTGACAGTTTTGAAAAAGTTTTTCGCCTACTTCATGCGTATTACTTTTGGTTCATCTGTGACACTTTAAAATGAAATTTTTCCAACAGTGACAGTTTACAAAAAATTTTTTTTAATACTTCATGCGTATCACTTTCAGTCAACTGTGACAGTATCACAAACTTTTTTCCAACTATGACAGTTTACAAAAATTTGTTTCGAGTACTACACGCGTATCAGTTTCGGTCCAACTGTGACTTTTTCACAAACTATTTTTTCAACTGTGACAGTTTTGAAAAAGTTTTTCGCCTACTTCATGCGTATCACTTTTGGTTCATATGTGACACTTTAACATGAAATTTTTCCAACTGTGACAGTTTACAAAAAATTTTTTTTAATACTTCATGCGTATCACTTTCGGTCAACTGTGACAGTTTCACAAACTTTTTTCCAACTGTGACAGTTTACATAAACTTTTTTCCTACTTCACGCGTATGTCTTTATGTTCAACTGTGTCACTTTAACATGGTATTTTTCAAACTGTGACAGTTTATAAAAATTTTTCTTCCTACTTCTTGCGTATGACTTCTGTTTCAACTGTGACACTTTAACAAATTCTCAGTCCAACTGTGACACTTTCACAAACTTTTTATCCAACTGTGGCAGTTTACAAAATTTTGTTTCGAGTACTACACGCGTATCACTTTCGGTCCAACTGTGACAGTTTACATGAAAATTTTTCCCTACTTTACGCGTATGACTTGCGGTTCAACTGTGACACTTTCATAATGTATTTTTCCAACAGTGACAGTTTACAAAAAATTTTTTCCCTACTTCACGCGTATGACTCTAAGTTCAACTGTGACAGTTTAACAAATTCTCAGTCCAACTGTTACACTTTCACTATCTTCTTTTCCAACTGTGACAGTTTACAAAATTTTGTTTCGAGTACTACACGCGTATCAGTTTCGGTCCAACTGTGACTTTTTCACAAACTATTTTTTCAACTGTGACAGTTTTGAAAAAGTTTTTCGCCTACTTCATGCGTATCACTTTTGGTTCATATGTGACACTTTAACATGAAATTTTTCCAACTGTGACAGTTTACAAAAAATTTTTCTTAATACTTCATGCGTATCACTTTCGGTCAACTGTGACAGTTTCACAAAATTTTTCCAACTGTGACAGTTTACATAACCTTTTTTCCTACTTCACGCGTATGTCTTTATGTTCAACTGTGTCACTTTAACATGGTATTTTTCAAACTGTGACAGTTTATAAAAATTTTTCTTCCTACTTCGTGCGTATGACTTCTGTTTCAACTGTGACACTTTAACAAATTCTCAGTCCAACTGTGACACTTTCACAAACTTTTTATCCAACTGTGGCAGTATACAAAATTTTGTTTCGAGTACTACACGCGTATCACTTTCGGTCCAACTGTGACAGTTTACAAGAAAATTTTTCCCTACTTTACGCGTATGACTTGCGGTTCAACTGTGACACTTTCATAATGTATTTTTCCAACAGTGACAGTTTACAAAAAATGTTTTCCCTACTTCACGCGTATGACTTTAAGTTCAACTGTGACAGTTTAACAAATTCTCAGTCCAACTGTTACTCTTTCACAAACTTTTTTCCAACTATGACAGTTTACAAAAATTTGTTTCGAGTACTACACGCGTATCACTTTCGGTCCAACTGTGACATTTTCACAAACTATTTTTTTAACTGTGACAGTTTTGAAAAAGTTTTTCGCCTACTTTATGCGTATCACTTTTTGTTCATATGTGACACTTTAACATGAAATTTTTTTTAACAGTGACAGTTTACAAAAATTTTTTTTTAATACTTTATGCGTATCACTTTCAGTCAACTGTGACAGTATCACAAACTTTTTTCCAACTATGACAGTTTACAAAATTTTGTTTCGAGTACTACACGCGTATCACTTTCGGTCCAACTGTGACATTTTCACAAACTATTTTTTCAACTGTGACAGTTTTGAAAAAGTTTTTCGCCTACTTCATGCGTATTACTTTTGGTTCATCTGTGACACTTTAAAATGAAATTTTTCCAACAGTGACAGTTTACAAAAAATTTTTTTTAATACTTCATGCGTATCACTTTCAGTCAACTGTGACAGTATCACAAACTTTTTTCCGACTATGACAGTTTACAAAAATTTGTTTCGAGTACTACACGCGTATCAGTTTCGGTCCAACTGTGACTTTTTCACAAACTATTTTTTCAACTGTGACAGTTTTGAAAAAGTTTTTCGCCTACTTCATGCGTATCACTTTTGGTTCATATGTGACACTTTAACATGAAATTTTTCCAACTGTGACAGTTTACAAAAAATTTTTCTTAATACTTCATGCGTATCACTTTCGGTCAACTGTGACAGTTTCACAAACTTTTTTCCAACTGTGACAGTTTACATAACCTTTTTTCCTACTTCACGCGTATGTCTTTATGTTCAACTGTGTCACTTTAACATGGTATTTTTCAAACTGTGACAGTTTATAAAAATTTTTCTTCCTACTTCGTGCGTATGACTTCTGTTTCAACTGTGACACTTTAACAAATTCTCAGTCCAACTGTGACACTTTCACAAACTTTTTATCCAACTGTGGCAGTATACAAAATTTTGTTTCGAGTACTACACGCGTATCACTTTCGGTCCAACTGTGACAGTTTACATGAAAATTTTTCCCTACTTTACGCGTATGACTTGCGGTTCAACTGTGACACTTTCATAATGTATTTTTCCAACAGTGACAGTTTACAAAAAATTTTTTCCCTACTTCACGCGTATGACTTTAAGTTCAACTGTGACGGTTTAACAAATTCTCAGTCCAACTATTACACTTTCACTATCTTTTTTTCCAACTGTGACAGTTTACAAAATTTTGTTTCGAGTACTACACGCGTATCAGTTTCGGTCCAACTGTGACATTTTCACAAACTATTTTTTTAACTGTGACAGTTTTGAAAAAGTTTTTCGCCTACTTCATGCGTATCACTTTTGGTTCATATGTGACACTTTAACATGAAATTTTTCCAACAGTGACAGTTTACAAAAAATTTTTTTTAATACTTCATGCGTATCACTTTCAGTCAACTGTGACAGTTTCACAAACTTTTTTCCAACTGTGACAGTTTAAAAAAAACTTTTTCCCTACTTCACGCGTATGACTTTAGGTTCAACTGTGTCACTTTAACATGGTATTTTTCAAACTGTGACAGTTTATAAAAATTTTTCTTCCTACTTCGTGCGTATGACTTCTGTTTCAACTGTGACACTTTAACAAATTCTCAGTCCAACTGTGACACTTTCACAAACTTTTTATCCAACTGTGGCAGTTTACAAAATTTTGTTTCGAGTCCTACACGCGTATCACTTTCGGTCCAACTGTGACAGTTTACAAGAAAATTTTTCCCTACTTTACGCGTATGACTTGCGGTTCAACTGTGACACTTTCATAATGTATTTTTCCAACAGTGACAGTTTACAAAAAATGTTTTCCCTACTTCACGCGTATGACTTTAAGTTCAACTGTGACAGTTTAACAAATTCTCAGTCCAACTGTTACACTTTCACAAACTTTTTTCCAACTATGACAGTTTACAAAAATTTGTTTCGAGTACTACACGCGTATCACTTTCGGTCCAACTGTGACATTTTCACAAACTATTTTTTTAACTGTGACAGTTTTGAAAAAGTTTTTCGCCTACTTTATGCGTATCACTTTTTGTTCATATGTGACACTTTAACATGAAATTTTTTTTAACAGTGACAGTTTACAAAAATTTTTTTTTAATACTTTATGCGTATCACTTTCAGTCAACTGTGACAGTATCACAAACTTTTTTCCAACTGTGACAGTTTAAAAAAAACTTTTTCCCTACTTCACGCGTATGACTTTAGGTTCAACTGTGTCACTTTAACATGGTATTTTTCAAACTGTGACAGTTTATAAAAATTTTTCTTCCTACTTCGTGCGTATGACTCTTGTTTCAACTGTGACACTTTAACAAATTCTCAGTCCAACTGTGACACTTTCACAAACTTTTTATCCAACTGTGGCAGTTTACAAAATTTTGTTTCGAGTACTACACGCGTATCACTTTTGGTCCAACTGTGACAGTTTACAAGAAAATTTTTCCCTACTTTACGCGTATGACTTTAGGTTCAACGGTGACACGTTACAAAAATTTGTTTCGAGTACTTTATACGTATCACTTTCCGTCCATCTGTGACAGTTTCACAAACTTTTTTTTCCAACTGACAGTTTTCAAAAGTTTTTCGCCTACTTTATGTGTATCACTTTTGGTTCATCTGTGACACTTTAACATGAAATTTTTCCAACTGTGACAGTTTACAAAAAATTTTTTTTAATACTTCATGCGTATCACTTTCAGTCAACTGTGACAGTTTCACAAACTTTTTTCCAACTGTGACAGTTTACATGAAAATTTTTCCCTACTTTACGCGTATGACTTGCGGTTCAACTGTGACACTTTCATAATGTATTTTTCCAACAGTGACAGTTTACAAAAAATGTTTTCCCTACTTCACGCGTATGACTTTAAGTTCAACTGTGACAGTTTAACAAATTCTCAGTCCAACTGTTACACTTTCACTATCTTCTTTTCCAACTGTGACAGTTTACAAAATTTTGTTTCGAGTACTACACGCGTATCAGTTTCGGTCCAACTGTGACATTTTCACAAACTATTTTTTTAACTGTGACAGTTTTAAAAAAGTTTTTCGCCTACTTCATGCGTATCACTTTTGGTTCATATGTGACACTTTAACATGAAATTTTTCCAACAGTGACAGTTTACAAAAAATTTTTTTTAATACTTCATGCGTATCACTTTCAGTCAACTGTGACAGTTTCACAAACTTTTTTCCAACTGTGACAGTTTAAAAAAAACTTTTTCCCTACTTCACGCGTATGACTTTAGGTTCAACTGTGTCACTTTAACATGGTATTTTTTAAACTGTGACAGTTTATAAAAATTTTTCTTCCTACTTCGTGCGTATGACTTCTGTTTCAACTGTGGCACTTTAACAAATTCTCAGTCCAACTGTGACACTTTCACAAACTTTTTATCCAACTGTGGCAGTTTACAAAATTTTGTTTCGAGTACTACACGCGTATCACTTTCGGTCCAACTGTGACAGTTTACAAGAAAATTTTTCCCTACTTTACGCGTATGACTTGCGGTTCAACTGTGACAGTTTAACAAAATCTCAGTCCAACTGTTACACTTTCACTATCTTTTTTTCCAACTGTGACAGTTTACAAAATTTTGTTTCGAGTACTACACGCGTATCAGTTTCGGTCCAACTGTGACATTTTCACAAACTATTTTTTTAACTGTGACAGTTTTGAAAAAGTTCTTCGCCTACTTCATGCGTATCACTTTTGGTTCATATGTGACACTTTAACATGAAATTTTTCCAACAGTGACAGTTTACAAAAAATTTTTTTTAATACTTCATGCGTATCACTTTCAGTCAACTGTGACAGTTTCACAAACTTTTTTCCAACTGTGACAGTTTAAAAAAAACTTTTTCCCTACTTCACGCGTATGACTTTAGGTTCAACTGTGTCACTTTAACATGGTATTTTTCAAACTGTGACAGTTTATAAAAATTTTTCTTCCTACTTCGTGCGTATGACTCCTGTTTCAACTGTGACACTTTAACAAATTCTCAGTCCAACTGTGACACTTTCACAAACTTTTTATCCAACTGTGGCAGTTTACAAAATTTTGTTTCGAGTACTACACGCGTATCACTTTTGGTCCAACTGTGACAGTTTACAAGAAAATTTTTCCCTACTTTACGCGTATGACTTTAGGTTCAACGGTGACACGTTACAAAAATTTGTTTCGAGTACTTTATACGTATCACTTTCCGTCCATCTGTGACAGTTTCACAAACTTTTTTTTCCAACTGACAGTTTTCAAAAGTTTTTCGCCTACTTTATGTGTATCACTTTTGGTTCATCTGTGACACTTTAACATGAAATTTTTCCAACTGTGACAGTTTACAAAAAATTTTTTTTAATACTTCATGCGTATCACTTTCAGTCAACTGTGACAGTTTCACAAACTTTTTTCCAACTGTGACAGTTTACATAAACTTTTTTCCCTACTTCACGCGTATGTCTTTATGTTCAACTGTGTCACTTTAACATGGTATTTTTCAAACTGTGACAGTTTATAAAAATTTTTCTTCCTACTTTGTGCGTATGACTTCTGTTTCAACTGTGACACTTTAACAAATGCTCAGTCCAACTGTGACACTTTCACAAACTTTTTATCCAACTGTGGCAGTTTACAAAATTTTGTTTCGAGTACTACACGCGTATCACTTTCAGTCCAACTGTGACAGTTTACATGAAAATTTTTCCCTACTTTACGCGTATGACTTGCGGTTCAACTGTGACACTTTCATAATGTATTTTTCCAACAGTGACAGTTTACAAAAAATTTTTTCCCTACTTCACGCGTATGACTTTAAGTTCAACTGTGACAGTTTAACAAAATCTCAGTCCAACTGTTACACTTTCACTATCTTTTTTTCCAACTGTGACAGTTTACAAAATTTTGTTTCGAGTACTACACGCGTATCAGTTTCGGTCCAACTGTGACATTTTCACAAACTATTTTTTTAACTGTGACAGTTTTGAAAAAGTTCTTCGCCTACTTCATGCGTATCACTTTTGGTTCATATGTGACACTTTAACATGAAATTTTTCCAACAGTGACAGTTTACAAAAAATTTTTTTTAATACTTCATGCGTATCACTTTCAGTCAACTGTGACAGTTTCACAAACTTTTTTCCAACTGTGACAGTTTAAAAAAAACTTTTTCCCTACTTCACGCGTATGACTTTAGGTTCAACTGTGTCACTTTAACATGGTATTTTTCAAACTGTGACAGTTTATAAAAATTTTTCTTCCTACTTCGTGCGTATGACTCCTGTTTCAACTGTGACACTTTAACAAATTCTCAGTGCAACTGTGACACTTTCACAAACTTTTTATCCAACTGTGGCAGTTTACAAAATTTTGTTTCGAGTACTACACGCGTATCACTTTTGGTCCAACTGTGACAGTTTACAAAAAATGTTTTCCCTACTTCACGCGTATGACTTTAAGTTCAACTGTGACAGTTTAACAAATTCTCAGTCCAACTGTTACACTTTCACTATCTTCTTTTCCAACTGTGACAGTTTACAAAATTTTGTTTCGAGTACTACACGCGTATCAGTTTCGGCCAACTGTGACATTTTCACAAACTATTTTTTTAACTGTGACAGTTTTGAAAAAGTTTTTCGCCTACTTCATGCGTATTACTTTTGGTTCATCTGTGACACTTTAACATGAAATTTTTCCAACAGTGAAAGTTTACAAAAAATTTTTTTTAATACTTCATGCGTATCACTTTCAGTCAACTGTGACAGTTTCACAAACTTTTTTCCAACTGTGACAGTTTAAAAAAAACTTTTTCCCTACTTCACGCGTATGACTTTAGGTTCAACTGTGTCACTTTAACATGGTATTTTTCAAACTGTGACAGTTTATAAAAATTTTTCTTCCTACTTCGTGCGTATGACTTCTGTTTCAACTGTGACTTTTTAACAAATTCTAAGTCCAACTGTGACACTTTCACAAACTTTTTATCCAACTGTGGCAGTTTACAAAATTTTGTTTCGAGTACTACACGCGTATCACTTTCGGTCCAACTGTGACATTTTCACAAACTATTTTTTTAACTGTGACAGTTTTGAAAAAGTTTTTTGCCTACTTCATGCGTATCACTTTTGGTTCATTTGTGACACTTTAACATGAAATTTTTCCAACAGTGACAGTTTACAAAAATTTTTTTTTAATACTTCATGCGTATCACTTTCAGTCAACTGTGACAGTTTCACAAACTTTTTTCCAACTATGACAGTTTACAAAAATTTGTTTCGAGTACTACACGCGTATCACTTTCGGTCCAACTGTGACATTTTCACAAACTATTTTTTTAACTGTGACAGTTTTGAAAAAGTTTTTTGCCTACTTCATGCGTATCACTTTTGGTTCATTTGTGACACTTTAACATGAAATTTTTCCAACAGTGACAGTTTACAAAAATTTTTTTTTAATACTTCATGCGTATCACTTTCAGTCAACTGTGACAGTTTCACAAACTTTTTTCCAACTGTGACAGTTTAAAAAAAACTTTTTCCCTACTTCACGCGTATGACTTTAGGTTCAACTGTGTCACTTTAACAATGGTATTTTTCAAACTGTGACAGTTTATAAAAATTTTTCTTCCTACTTCGTGCGTATGACTCCTGTTTCAACTGTTACACTTTAACAAATTCTCAGTCCAACTGTGACACTTTCACAAACTTCTTATCCAACTGTGGCAGTTTACAAAATTTTGTTTCGAGTACTACACGCGTATCACTTTCGGTCCAACTGTGACAGTTTACAAGAAAATTTTTCCCTACTTTACGCGTATGACTTTAGGTTCAACGGTGACACGTTACAAAAATTTGTTTCGAGTACTTTATACGTATCACTTTCCGTCCATCTGTGACAGTTTCACAAACTTTTTTCCAACTGTGACAGTTTAAAAAAAACTTTTTCCCTACTTCACGCGTATGACTTTAGGTTCAACTGTGTCACTTTAACATGGTATTTCTCAAACTGTGACAGTTTATAAAAATTTTTCTTCCTACTTCGTGCGTATGACTTCTGTTTCAACTGTGACACTTTAACAAATTCTCAGTCCAACTGTGACACTTTCACAAACTTTTTATCCAACTGTGGCAGTTTACAAAATTTTGTTTCGAGTACTACACGCGTATCACTTTCGGTCCAACTGTGACAGTTTACAAGAAAATTTTTCCCTACTTTACGCGTATGACTTGCAATTCAACTGTGACACTTTCATAATGAATTTTTCAACAGTGACAGTTTACAAAAAATGTTTTTCCTACTTCACGCGTATGACTTTAAGTTTAACTGTGACAGTTTAAAAAATTCTCAGTCCAACTGTTACACTTTCACTAACTTCTTTTCCAACTGTGACAGTTTACAAAATTTTGTTTCGAGTACTGCACGCGTATCAGTTTCGGTCCAACTGTGACATTTTCACAAACTATTTTTTTAACTGTGACAGTTTTGAAAAAGTTTTTTGCCTACTTCATGCGTATTACTTTTGGTTCATCTGTGACACTTTAACATGAAATTTTTCCAACAGTGACAGTTTACAAAAAATTTTTTTTAATACTTCATGCGTATCACTTTCAGTCAACTGTGACAGTTTCACAAACTTTTTTCCAACTATGACAGTTTACAAAAATTTGTTTCGAGTACTACACGCGTATCACTTTCGGTCCAACTGTGACATTTTCACAAACTATTTTTTTAACTGTGACAGTTTTGAAAAAGTTTTTTGCCTACTTCATGCGTATCACTTTTGGTTTATTTGTGACACTTTAACATGAAATTTTTCCAACAGTGACAGTTTACAAAAAATTTTTTTTAATACTTCATGCGTATCACTTTTAGTCAACTGTGACAGTTTCACAAACTTTTTTCCAACTGTGACAGTTTAAAAAAAACTTTTTCCCTACTTCACGCGTATGACTTTAGGTTTAAGTGTGTCACTTTAACATGGTATTTTTCAAACTGTGACAGTTTATAAAAATTTTTCTTCCTACTTCGTGCGAATGACTCCTGTTTCAACTGTGACACTTTAACAAATTCTCAGTCCAACTGTGACACTTTCACAAACTTTTTATCCAACTGTGGCAGTTTACAAAATTTTGTTTCGAGTACTACACGCGTATTACTTTCGGTCCAACTGTGACAGTTTACAAGAAAATTTTTCCCTACTTTACGCGTATGACTTGCGGTTCAACTGTGACACTTTCATAATGTATTTTTCCAACAGTGACAGTTTACAAAAAATTTTTTCCCTACTTCACGCGTATGACTTTAAGTTCAACTGTGACAGTTTAACAAATTCTCAGACAACTGTTACACTTTCACAAACTTTTTTCCAACTATGACAGTTTACAAAAATTTGTTTCGAGTACTACACGCGTATTACTTTCGGTCCAACTGTAACAGTTTACATGAAAATTTTTCCCTACTTTACGCGTATGACTTGCGGTTCAACTGTGACACTTTCATAAAGTATTTTTCCAACAGTGACAGTTTACAAAAAATTTTTTCCCTACTTTACGCGTATGACTTTAAGTTCAACTGTGACAGTTAACAAATTCTCAGTCCAACTGTTACACTTTCACTAACTTCTTTTCCAACTGTGACAGTTTAGAAAAAAAAATTTTTATATTTTACGTGTATGACTGTAGGTTCATCTGTGACACTTTAACATAAAATTTTTCCAACAGTGACAGTTTACAAAAAATTTTTTTTAATACTTCATGCGTATCACTTTCAGTCAACTGTGACAGTATCACAAACTTTTTTCCAACTATGACAGTTTACAAAAATTTGTTTTGAGTACTACATGCGTATCACTTTCGGTCCAACTGTGACATTTTCAAAAACTATTTTTTCAACTGTGACAGTTTTGAAAAAGTTTTTCGCCTACTTCATGCGTATTACTTTTGGTTCATTTGTGACACTTTATCATGAAATTTTTCCAACAGTGACAGTTTACAAAAAATTTTTTTTAATACTTCATGCGTATCACTTTCAGTCAACTGTGACAGTTTCACAAACTTTTTTCCACCTGTGACAGTTTAAAAAAAACTTTTTCCCTACTTCACGCGTATGACTTTAGGTTCAACTGTGTCACTTTAACATGGTATTTTTCAAACTGTGACAGTTTATAAAAATTTTTCTTCCTGCTTCGTGCGTATGACTTCTGTTTCAACTGTGACACTTTAACAAATTCTCAGTCCAACTGTGACACTTTCACAAACTTTTTATCCAACTGTGGCATTTTACAAAATTTTGTTTCGAGTACTACACGCGTATCACTTTCGGTCCAACTGTGACAGTTTACATGAAAATTTTTCCCTACTTTACGCGTATGACTTGCGGTTCAACTGTGACACTTTCATAAAGTATTTTTCCAACAGTGACAGTTTACAAAAAATTTTTTCCCTACTTTACGCGTATGACTTTAAGTTCAACTGTGACAGTTTAACAAATTCTCAGTCCAACTGTTACACTTTCACTAACTTCTTTTCCAACTGTGACAGTTTAGAAAAAAAAATTTTCATATTTCACGTGTATGACTGTAGGTTCATCTGTGACACTTTAACATAAAATTTTTCCAACAGTGACAGTTTACAAAAAATTTTTTTTAATACTTCATGCGTATCACTTTCAGTCAACTGTGACAGTATCACAAACTTTTTTCCAACTATGACAGTTTACAAAAATTTGTTTCGAGTACTACATGCGTATCACTTTCGGTCCAACTGTGACATTTTCAAAAACAATTTTTTCAACTGTGACAGTTTTGAAAAAGTTTTTCGCCTACTTCATGCGTATTACTTTTGGTTCATTTGTAACACTTTGACATGAAATTTTTCCAACAGTGACAGTTTACAAAAAATTTTTTTTAATACTTCATGCGTATCACTTTCAGTCAACTGTGACAGTTTCACAATCTTTTTTCCACCTGTGACAGTTTAAAAAAAACTTTTTCCCTACTTCACGCGTATGACTTTAGGTTCAACTGTGTCACTTTAACATGGTATTTTTCAAACTGTGACAGTTTATAAAAATTTTTCTTCCTACTTCGTGCGTATGACTTCTGTTTCAACTGTGACACTTTAACAAATTCTCAGTCCAACTGTGACACTTTCACAAACTTTTTATCCAACTGTGGCAGTTTACAAAATTTTGTTTCGAGTACTACACGCGTATCACTTTCGGTCCAACTGTGACAGTTTACATGAAAATTTTTCCCTACTTTACGCGTATGACTTGCGGTTCAACTGTGACACTTTCATAAAGTATTTTTCCAACAGTGACAGTTTAACAAATTCTCAGTCCAACTGTTACACTTTCACTAACTTCTTTTCCAACTGTGACAGTTTAGAAAAAAAAATTTTCATATTTCACGTGTATGACTGTAGGTTCAACTGTGACACTTTAACAATTTCTCAGTTCAACTGTGACAGTTTCACAAACTTTTTTTCCAACTGTGACAGTTTACAAAAAATTTTTTTTAATACTTCATGCGTATCACTTTCAGTCAACTGTGACAGTTTCACAAACTTTTTTCCAACTGTGACAGTTTACATAAACTTTTTTCCTACTTCACGCGTATGTCTTTATGTTCAACTGTGTCACTTTAACATGGTATTTTTCAAACTGTGACAGTTTATAAAAATTTTTCTTCCTACTTCGTGCGTATGACTTCTGTTTCAACTGTGACACTTTAACAAATTCTCAGTCCAACTGTGACACTTTCACAAACTTTTTATCCAACTGTGGCAGTTTACAAAATTTTCTTTCGAGTACTACACGCGTATCACTTTCGGTCCAACTGTGACAGTTTACATGAAAATTTTTCCCTACTTTACGCGTATGACTTGCGGTTCAAGTGTGACACTTTCATAATGTATTTTTCCAACAGTGACAGTTTACAAAAAATTTTTTCCCTACTTCACGCGTATGACTTTAAGTTCAACTGTGACAGTTTAACAAATTCTCAGTCCAACTGTTACACTTTCACTATCTTTTTTTCCAACTGTGACAGTTTACAAAATTTTGTTTCGAGTACTACACGCGTATCAGTTTCGGTCCAACTGTGACATTTTCACAAACTATTTTTTTAACTGTGACAGTTTTGAAAAAGTTTTTCGCCTACTTCATGCGTATCACTTTTGGTTCAAATGTGACACTTTAACATGAAATTTTTCCAACAGTGACAGTTTACAAAAAATTTTTTTTAATACTTCATGCGTATCACTTTCAGTCAACTGTGACACTTTAACAAATTCTCAGTCCAACTGTGACACTTTCACAAACTTTTAATCCAACTGTGGCAGTTTACAAAATTTTGTTTCGAGCACTACACGCGTATCACTTTCGGTCCAACTGTGACAGTTTACATGAAAATTTTTCCCTACTTTACGCGTATGACTTGCGGTTCAAGTGTGACACTTTCATAATGTATTTTTCCAACAGTGACAGTTTACAAAAAATTTTTTCCCTACTTCACGCGTATGACTTTAAGTTCAACTGTGACAGTTTAACAAATTCTCAGTCCAACTGTTACACTTTCACTATCTTTTTTTCCAACTGTGACAGTTTACAAAATTTTGTTTCGAGTACTACACGCGTATCAGTTTCGGTCCAACTGTGACATTTTCACAAACTATTTTTTTAACTGTGACAGTTTTGAAAAAGTTTTTTGCCTACTTTATGCGTATCACTTTTGGTTCATTTGTGACACTTTAACATGAAATTTTTCCAACAGTGACAGTTTACAAAAAAATTTTTTTAATACTTCATGCGTATCACTTTCAGTCAACTGTGACAGTTTCACAAACTTTTTTCCAACTGTGACAGTTTAAAAAAAACTTTTTCCCTACTTCACGCGTATGACTTTAGGTTCAACTGTATCACTTTAACATGGTATTTTTCAAACTGTGACAGTTTATAAAAATTTTTCTTCCTACTTCGTGCGTATGACTCCTGTTTCAACTGTGACACTTTAACAAATTCTCAGTCCAACTGTGACACTTTCACAAACTTTTTATCCAACTGTGGCAGTTTACAAAATTTTGTTTCGAGTACTACACGCGTATCACTTTCGGTCCAACTGTGACATTTTCACAAACTATTTTTTTAACTGTGACAGTTTTGAAAAAGTTTTTTGCCTACTTCATGCGTATCACTTTTGGTTCATTTGTGACACTTTAACATGAAATTTTTCCAACAGTGACAGTTTACAAAAATTTTTTTTTAATACTTCATGCGTATCACTTTCAGTCAACTGTGACAGTTTCACAAACTTTTTTCCAACTATGACAGTTTACAAAAATTTGTTTCGAGTACTACACGCGTATCACTTTCGGTCCAACTGTGACATTTTCACAAACTATTTTTTTAACTGTGACAGTTTTGAAAAAGTTTTTTGCCTACTTCATGCGTATCACTTTTGGTTCATTTGTGACACTTTAACATGAAATTTTTCCAACAGTGACAGTTTACAAAAATTTTTTTTTAATACTTCATGCGTATCACTTTCAGTCAACTGTGACAGTTTCACAAACTTTTTTCCAACTGTGACAGTTTAAAAAAAACTTTTTCCCTACTTCACGCGTATGACTTTAGGTTCAACTGTGTCACTTTAACAATGGTATTTTTCAAACTGTGACAGTTTATAAAAATTTTTCTTCCTACTTCGTGCGTATGACTCCTGTTTCAACTGTTACACTTTAACAAATTCTCAGTCCAACTGTGACACTTTCACAAACTTCTTATCCAACTGTGGCAGTTTACAAAATTTTGTTTCGAGTACTACACGCGTATCACTTTCGGTCCAACTGTGACAGTTTACAAGAAAATTTTTCCCTACTTTACGCGTATGACTTTAGGTTCAACGGTGACACGTTACAAAAATTTGTTTCGAGTACTTTATACGTATCACTTTCCGTCCATCTGTGACAGTTTCACAAACTTTTTTCCAACTGTGACAGTTTAAAAAAAACTTTTTCCCTACTTCA
Organism: Ganaspis brasiliensis; assembly: GCA_037103525.1. NCBI lineage: Eukaryota > Metazoa > Arthropoda > Insecta > Hymenoptera > Figitidae > Ganaspis > Ganaspis brasiliensis. Next base: position 422,951 of record JAZKLR010000068.1, on the reverse strand, counting down.
CGCGTATGACTTTAGGTTCAACTGTGTCACTTTAACATGGTATTTCTCAAACTGTGACAGTTTATAAAAATTTTTCTTCCTACTTCGTGCGTATGACTTCTGTTTCAACTGTGACACTTTAACAAATTCTCAGTCCAACTGTGACACTTTCACAAACTTTTTATCCAACTGTGGCAGTTTACAAAATTTTGTTTCGAGTACTACACGCGTATCACTTTCGGTCCAACTGTGACAGTTTACAAGAAAATTTTTCCCTACTTTACGCGTATGACTTGCAATTCAACTGTGACACTTTCATAATGAATTTTTCAACAGTGACAGTTTACAAAAAATGTTTTTCCTACTTCACGCGTATGACTTTAAGTTTAACTGTGACAGTTTAAAAAATTCTCAGTCCAACTGTTACACTTTCACTAACTTCTTTTCCAACTGTGACAGTTTACAAAATTTTGTTTCGAGTACTGCACGCGTATCAGTTTCGGTCCAACTGTGACATTTTCACAAACTATTTTTTTAACTGTGACAGTTTTGAAAAAGTTTTTTGCCTACTTCATGCGTATTACTTTTGGTTCATCTGTGACACTTTAACATGAAATTTTTCCAACAGTGACAGTTTACAAAAAATTTTTTTTAATACTTCATGCGTATCACTTTCAGTCAACTGTGACAGTTTCACAAACTTTTTTCCAACTATGACAGTTTACAAAAATTTGTTTCGAGTACTACACGCGTATCACTTTCGGTCCAACTGTGACATTTTCACAAACTATTTTTTTAACTGTGACAGTTTTGAAAAAGTTTTTTGCCTACTTCATGCGTATCACTTTTGGTTTATTTGTGACACTTTAACATGAAATTTTTCCAACAGTGACAGTTTACAAAAAATTTTTTTTAATACTTCATGCGTATCACTTTTAGTCAACTGTGACAGTTTCACAAACTTTTTTCCAACTGTGACAGTTTAAAAAAAACTTTTTCCCTACTTCACGCGTATGACTTTAGGTTTAAGTGTGTCACTTTAACATGGTATTTTTCAAACTGTGACAGTTTATAAAAATTTTTCTTCCTACTTCGTGCGAATGACTCCTGTTTCAACTGTGACACTTTAACAAATTCTCAGTCCAACTGTGACACTTTCACAAACTTTTTATCCAACTGTGGCAGTTTACAAAATTTTGTTTCGAGTACTACACGCGTATTACTTTCGGTCCAACTGTGACAGTTTACAAGAAAATTTTTCCCTACTTTACGCGTATGACTTGCGGTTCAACTGTGACACTTTCATAATGTATTTTTCCAACAGTGACAGTTTACAAAAAATTTTTTCCCTACTTCACGCGTATGACTTTAAGTTCAACTGTGACAGTTTAACAAATTCTCAGACAACTGTTACACTTTCACAAACTTTTTTCCAACTATGACAGTTTACAAAAATTTGTTTCGAGTACTACACGCGTATTACTTTCGGTCCAACTGTAACAGTTTACATGAAAATTTTTCCCTACTTTACGCGTATGACTTGCGGTTCAACTGTGACACTTTCATAAAGTATTTTTCCAACAGTGACAGTTTACAAAAAATTTTTTCCCTACTTTACGCGTATGACTTTAAGTTCAACTGTGACAGTTAACAAATTCTCAGTCCAACTGTTACACTTTCACTAACTTCTTTTCCAACTGTGACAGTTTAGAAAAAAAAATTTTTATATTTTACGTGTATGACTGTAGGTTCATCTGTGACACTTTAACATAAAATTTTTCCAACAGTGACAGTTTACAAAAAATTTTTTTTAATACTTCATGCGTATCACTTTCAGTCAACTGTGACAGTATCACAAACTTTTTTCCAACTATGACAGTTTACAAAAATTTGTTTTGAGTACTACATGCGTATCACTTTCGGTCCAACTGTGACATTTTCAAAAACTATTTTTTCAACTGTGACAGTTTTGAAAAAGTTTTTCGCCTACTTCATGCGTATTACTTTTGGTTCATTTGTGACACTTTATCATGAAATTTTTCCAACAGTGACAGTTTACAAAAAATTTTTTTTAATACTTCATGCGTATCACTTTCAGTCAACTGTGACAGTTTCACAAACTTTTTTCCACCTGTGACAGTTTAAAAAAAACTTTTTCCCTACTTCACGCGTATGACTTTAGGTTCAACTGTGTCACTTTAACATGGTATTTTTCAAACTGTGACAGTTTATAAAAATTTTTCTTCCTGCTTCGTGCGTATGACTTCTGTTTCAACTGTGACACTTTAACAAATTCTCAGTCCAACTGTGACACTTTCACAAACTTTTTATCCAACTGTGGCATTTTACAAAATTTTGTTTCGAGTACTACACGCGTATCACTTTCGGTCCAACTGTGACAGTTTACATGAAAATTTTTCCCTACTTTACGCGTATGACTTGCGGTTCAACTGTGACACTTTCATAAAGTATTTTTCCAACAGTGACAGTTTACAAAAAATTTTTTCCCTACTTTACGCGTATGACTTTAAGTTCAACTGTGACAGTTTAACAAATTCTCAGTCCAACTGTTACACTTTCACTAACTTCTTTTCCAACTGTGACAGTTTAGAAAAAAAAATTTTCATATTTCACGTGTATGACTGTAGGTTCATCTGTGACACTTTAACATAAAATTTTTCCAACAGTGACAGTTTACAAAAAATTTTTTTTAATACTTCATGCGTATCACTTTCAGTCAACTGTGACAGTATCACAAACTTTTTTCCAACTATGACAGTTTACAAAAATTTGTTTCGAGTACTACATGCGTATCACTTTCGGTCCAACTGTGACATTTTCAAAAACAATTTTTTCAACTGTGACAGTTTTGAAAAAGTTTTTCGCCTACTTCATGCGTATTACTTTTGGTTCATTTGTAACACTTTGACATGAAATTTTTCCAACAGTGACAGTTTACAAAAAATTTTTTTTAATACTTCATGCGTATCACTTTCAGTCAACTGTGACAGTTTCACAATCTTTTTTCCACCTGTGACAGTTTAAAAAAAACTTTTTCCCTACTTCACGCGTATGACTTTAGGTTCAACTGTGTCACTTTAACATGGTATTTTTCAAACTGTGACAGTTTATAAAAATTTTTCTTCCTACTTCGTGCGTATGACTTCTGTTTCAACTGTGACACTTTAACAAATTCTCAGTCCAACTGTGACACTTTCACAAACTTTTTATCCAACTGTGGCAGTTTACAAAATTTTGTTTCGAGTACTACACGCGTATCACTTTCGGTCCAACTGTGACAGTTTACATGAAAATTTTTCCCTACTTTACGCGTATGACTTGCGGTTCAACTGTGACACTTTCATAAAGTATTTTTCCAACAGTGACAGTTTAACAAATTCTCAGTCCAACTGTTACACTTTCACTAACTTCTTTTCCAACTGTGACAGTTTAGAAAAAAAAATTTTCATATTTCACGTGTATGACTGTAGGTTCAACTGTGACACTTTAACAATTTCTCAGTTCAACTGTGACAGTTTCACAAACTTTTTTTCCAACTGTGACAGTTTACAAAAAATTTTTTTTAATACTTCATGCGTATCACTTTCAGTCAACTGTGACAGTTTCACAAACTTTTTTCCAACTGTGACAGTTTACATAAACTTTTTTCCTACTTCACGCGTATGTCTTTATGTTCAACTGTGTCACTTTAACATGGTATTTTTCAAACTGTGACAGTTTATAAAAATTTTTCTTCCTACTTCGTGCGTATGACTTCTGTTTCAACTGTGACACTTTAACAAATTCTCAGTCCAACTGTGACACTTTCACAAACTTTTTATCCAACTGTGGCAGTTTACAAAATTTTCTTTCGAGTACTACACGCGTATCACTTTCGGTCCAACTGTGACAGTTTACATGAAAATTTTTCCCTACTTTACGCGTATGACTTGCGGTTCAAGTGTGACACTTTCATAATGTATTTTTCCAACAGTGACAGTTTACAAAAAATTTTTTCCCTACTTCACGCGTATGACTTTAAGTTCAACTGTGACAGTTTAACAAATTCTCAGTCCAACTGTTACACTTTCACTATCTTTTTTTCCAACTGTGACAGTTTACAAAATTTTGTTTCGAGTACTACACGCGTATCAGTTTCGGTCCAACTGTGACATTTTCACAAACTATTTTTTTAACTGTGACAGTTTTGAAAAAGTTTTTCGCCTACTTCATGCGTATCACTTTTGGTTCAAATGTGACACTTTAACATGAAATTTTTCCAACAGTGACAGTTTACAAAAAATTTTTTTTAATACTTCATGCGTATCACTTTCAGTCAACTGTGACACTTTAACAAATTCTCAGTCCAACTGTGACACTTTCACAAACTTTTAATCCAACTGTGGCAGTTTACAAAATTTTGTTTCGAGCACTACACGCGTATCACTTTCGGTCCAACTGTGACAGTTTACATGAAAATTTTTCCCTACTTTACGCGTATGACTTGCGGTTCAAGTGTGACACTTTCATAATGTATTTTTCCAACAGTGACAGTTTACAAAAAATTTTTTCCCTACTTCACGCGTATGACTTTAAGTTCAACTGTGACAGTTTAACAAATTCTCAGTCCAACTGTTACACTTTCACTATCTTTTTTTCCAACTGTGACAGTTTACAAAATTTTGTTTCGAGTACTACACGCGTATCAGTTTCGGTCCAACTGTGACATTTTCACAAACTATTTTTTTAACTGTGACAGTTTTGAAAAAGTTTTTTGCCTACTTTATGCGTATCACTTTTGGTTCATTTGTGACACTTTAACATGAAATTTTTCCAACAGTGACAGTTTACAAAAAAATTTTTTTAATACTTCATGCGTATCACTTTCAGTCAACTGTGACAGTTTCACAAACTTTTTTCCAACTGTGACAGTTTAAAAAAAACTTTTTCCCTACTTCACGCGTATGACTTTAGGTTCAACTGTATCACTTTAACATGGTATTTTTCAAACTGTGACAGTTTATAAAAATTTTTCTTCCTACTTCGTGCGTATGACTCCTGTTTCAACTGTGACACTTTAACAAATTCTCAGTCCAACTGTGACACTTTCACAAACTTTTTATCCAACTGTGGCAGTTTACAAAATTTTGTTTCGAGTACTACACGCGTATCACTTTCGGTCCAACTGTGACAGTTTACAAGAAAATTTTTCCCTACTTTACGCGTATGACTTTAGGTTCAACGGTGACACGTTACAAAAATTTGTTTCGAGTACTTTATACGTATCACTTTCCGTCCATCTGTGACAGTTTCACAAACTTTTTTCCAACTGTGACAGTTTAAAAAAAACTTTTTCCCTACTTCACGCGTATGACTTTAGGTTCAACTGTGTCACTTTAACATGGTATTTTTCAAACTGTGACAGTTTATAAAAATTTTTCTTCCTACTTCGTGCGTATGACTTCTGTTTCAACTGTGACACTTTAACAAATTCTCAGTCCAACTGTGACACTTTCACAAACTTTTTATCCAACTGTGGCAGTTTACAAAATTTTGTTTCGAGTACTACACGCGTATCACTTTCAGTCCAACTGTGACAGTTTACATGAAAATTTTTCCCTACTTTACGCGTATGACTTGCGGTTCAACTGTGACACTTTCATAATGTATTTTTCCAACAGTGACAGTTTACAAAAAATGTTTTCCCTACTTCACGCGTATGACTTTAAGTTCAACTGTGACAGTTTAACAAATTCTCAGTCCAACTGTTACACTTTCACAAACTTTTTTCCAACTATGACAGTTTACAAAAATTTGTTTCGAGTACTACACGCGTATCACTTTCGGTCCAACTGTGACATTTTCACAAACTATTTTTTTAACTGTGACAGTTTTGAAAAAGTTTTTCGCCTACTTCATGCGTATCACTTTTTGTTCATATGTGACACTTTAACATGAAATTTTTTTTAACAGTGACAGTTTACAAAAAATTTTTTTTAATACTTTATGCGTATCACTTTCAGTCAACTGTGACAGTATCACAAACTTTTTTCCAACTATGACAGTTTACAAAATTTTGTTTCGAGTACTACACGCGTATCACTTTCGGTCCAACTGTGACATTTTCACAAACTATTTTTTCAACTGTGACAGTTTTGAAAAAGTTTTTCGCCTACTTCATTCGTATTACTTTTGGTTCATCTGTGACACTTTAAAATGAAATTTTTCCAACAGTGACAGTTTACAAAAAATTTTTTTTAATACTTCATGCGTATCACTTTCAGTCAACTGTGACAGTATCACAAACTTTTTTCCAACTATGACAGTTTACAAAAATTTGTTTCGAGTACTACACGCGTATCAGTTTCGGTCCAACTGTGACATTTTCACAAACTATTTTTTCAACTGTAAAAGTTTTGAAAAAGTTTTTCGCCTACTTCATGCGTATCACTTTTGGTTCATTTGTTACACTTTAACATGAATTTTTTCCAACAGTGACAGTTTACAAAAATTTTTTTTTAATACTTTATGCGTATCACTTTCAGTCAACTGTGACAGTATCACAAACTTTTTTCCAACTATGACAGTTTACAAAATTTTGTTTCGAGTACTACACGCGTATCACTTTCGGTCCAACTGTGACATTTTCACAAACTATTTTTTCAACTGTGACAGTTTTGAAAAAGTTTTTCGCCTACTTCATGCGTATTACTTTTGGTTCATCTGTGACACTTTAAAATGAAATTTTTTCAACAGTGACAGTTTACAAAAAATTTTTTTTAATACTTCATGCGTATCACTTTCAGTCAACTGTGACAGTATCACAAACTTTTTTCCAACTATGACAGTTTACAAAAATTTGTTTCGAGTACTACACGCGTATCAGTTTCGGTCCAACTGTGACATTTTCACAAACTATTTTTTTAACTGTAACAGTTTTGAAAAAGTTTTTCGCCTACTTTATGCGTATCACTTTTGGTTCATTTGTGACACTTTAACATGAAATTTTTCCAACAGTGACAGTTTACAAAAAAATTTTTTTAATACTTCATGCGTATCACTTTCAGTCAACTGTGACAGTTTCACAAACTTTTTTCCAACTGTGACAGTTTAAAAAAAACTTTTTCCCTACTTCACGCGTATGACTTTAGGTTCAACTGTATCACTTTAACATGGTATTTTTCAAACTGTGACAGTTTATAAAAATTTTTCTTCCTACTTCGTGCGTATGACTCCTGTTTCAACTGTGACACTTTAACAAATTCTCAGTCCAACTGTGACACTTTCACAAACTTTTTATCCAACTGTGGCAGTTTACAAAATTTTGTTTCGAGTACTACACGCGTATCACTTTCGGTCCAACTGTGACAGTTTACAAGAAAATTTTTCCCTACTTTACGCGTATGACTTTAGGTTCAACGGTGACACGTTACAAAAATTTGTTTCGAGTACTTTATACGTATCACTTTCCGTCCATCTGTGACAGTTTCACAAACTTTTTTCCAACTGTGACAGTTTAAAAAAAACTTTTTCCCTACTTCACGCGTATGACTTTAGGTTCAACTGTGTCACTTTAACATGGTATTTTTCAAACTGTGACAGTTTATAAAAATTTTTCTTCCTACTTCGTGCGTATGACTTCTGTTTCAACTGTGACACTTTAACAAATTCTCAGTCCAACTGTGACACTTTCACAAACTTTTTATCCAACTGTGGCAGTTTACAAAATTTTGTTTCGAGTACTACACGCGTATCACTTTCAGTCCAACTGTGACAGTTTACATGAAAATTTTTCCCTACTTTACGCGTATGACTTGCGGTTCAACTGTGACACTTTCATAATGTATTTTTCCAACAGTGACAGTTTACAAAAAATGTTTTCCCTACTTCACGCGTATGACTTTAAGTTCAACTGTGACAGTTTAACAAATTCTCAGTCCAACTGTTACACTTTCACAAACTTTTTTCCAACTATGACAGTTTACAAAAATTTGTTTCGAGTACTACACGCGTATCACTTTCGGTCCAACTGTGACATTTTCACAAACTATTTTTTTAACTGTGACAGTTTTGAAAAAGTTTTTCGCCTACTTCATGCGTATCACTTTTTGTTCATATGTGACACTTTAACATGAAATTTTTTTTAACAGTGACAGTTTACAAAAAATTTTTTTTAATACTTTATGCGTATCACTTTCAGTCAACTGTGACAGTATCACAAACTTTTTTCCAACTATGACAGTTTACAAAATTTTGTTTCGAGTACTACACGCGTATCACTTTCGGTCCAACTGTGACATTTTCACAAACTATTTTTTCAACTGTGACAGTTTTGAAAAAGTTTTTCGCCTACTTCATTCGTATTACTTTTGGTTCATCTGTGACACTTTAAAATGAAATTTTTCCAACAGTGACAGTTTACAAAAAATTTTTTTTAATACTTCATGCGTATCACTTTCAGTCAACTGTGACAGTATCACAAACTTTTTTCCAACTATGACAGTTTACAAAAATTTGTTTCGAGTACTACACGCGTATCAGTTTCGGTCCAACTGTGACATTTTCACAAACTATTTTTTCAACTGTAAAAGTTTTGAAAAAGTTTTTCGCCTACTTCATGCGTATCACTTTTGGTTCATTTGTTACACTTTAACATGAATTTTTTCCAACAGTGACAGTTTACAAAAATTTTTTTTTAATACTTTATGCGTATCACTTTCAGTCAACTGTGACAGTATCACAAACTTTTTTCCAACTATGACAGTTTACAAAATTTTGTTTCGAGTACTACACGCGTATCACTTTCGGTCCAACTGTGACATTTTCACAAACTATTTTTTCAACTGTGACAGTTTTGAAAAAGTTTTTCGCCTACTTCATGCGTATTACTTTTGGTTCATCTGTGACACTTTAAAATGAAATTTTTTCAACAGTGACAGTTTACAAAAAATTTTTTTTAATACTTCATGCGTATCACTTTCAGTCAACTGTGACAGTATCACAAACTTTTTTCCAACTATGACAGTTTACAAAAATTTGTTTCGAGTACTACACGCGTATCAGTTTCGGTCCAACTGTGACATTTTCACAAACTATTTTTTTAACTGTAACAGTTTTGAAAAAGTTTTTCGCCTACTTTATGCGTATCACTTTTGGTTCATTTGTGACACTTTAACATGAAATTTTTCCAACAGTGACAGTTTACAAAAAAATTTTTTTAATACTTCATGCGTATCACTTTCAGTCAACTGTGACAGTTTCACAAACTTTTTTCCAACTGTGACAGTTTAAAAAAAACTTTTTCCCTACTTCACGCGTATGACTTTAGGTTCAACTGTATCACTTTAACATGGTATTTTTCAAACTGTGACAGTTTATAAAAATTTTTCTTCCTACTTCGTGCGTATGACTCCTGTTTCAACTGTGACACTTTAACAAATTCTCAGTCCAACTGTGACACTTTCACAAACTTTTTATCCAACTGTGGCAGTTTACAAAATTTTGTTTCGAGTACTACACGCGTATCACTTTCGGTCCAACTGTGACAGTTTACAAGAAAATTTTTCCCTACTTTACGCGTATGACTTTAGGTTCAACGGTGACACGTTACAAAAATTTGTTTCGAGTACTTTATACGTATCACTTTCCGTCCATCTGTGACAGTTTCACAAACTTTTTTCCAACTGTGACAGTTTAAAAAAAACTTTTTCCCTACTTCACGCGTATGACTTTAGGTTCAACTGTGTCACTTTAACATGGTATTTTTCAAACTGTGACAGTTTATAAAAATTTTTCTTCCTACTTCGTGCGTATGACTTCTGTTTCAACTGTGACACTTTAACAAATTCTCAGTCCAACTGTGACACTTTCACAAACTTTTTATCCAACTGTGGCAGTTTACAAAATTTTGTTTCGAGTACTACACGCGTATCACTTTCAGTCCAACTGTGACAGTTTACATGAAAATTTTTCCCTACTTTACGCGTATGACTTGCGGTTCAACTGTGACACTTTCATAATGTATTTTTCCAACAGTGACAGTTTACAAAAAATGTTTTCCCTACTTCACGCGTATGACTTTAAGTTCAACTGTGACAGTTTAACAAATTCTCAGTCCAACTGTTACACTTTCACAAACTTTTTTCCAACTATGACAGTTTACAAAAATTTGTTTCGAGTACTACACGCGTATCACTTTCGGTCCAACTGTGACATTTTAACAAACTATTTTTTTAACTGTGACAGTTTTGAAAAAGTTTTTCGCCTACTTCATGCGTATCACTTTTTGTTCATATGTGACACTTTAACATGAAATTTTTTTTAACAGTGACAGTTTACAAAAAATTTTTTTTAATACTTTATGCGTATCACTTTCAGTCAACTGTGACAGTATCACAAACTTTTTTCCAACTATGACAGTTTACAAAATTTTGTTTCGAGTACTACACGCGTATCACTTTCGGTCCAACTGTGACATTTTCACAAACTATTTTTTCAACTGTGACAGTTTTGAAAAAGTTTTTCGCCTACTTCATTCGTATTACTTTTGGTTCATCTGTGACACTTTAAAATGAAATTTTTCCAACAGTGACAGTTTACAAAAAATTTTTTTTAATACTTCATGCGTATCACTTTCAGTCAACTGTGACAGTATCACAAACTTTTTTCCAACTATGACAGTTTACAAAAATTTGTTTCGAGTACTACACGCGTATCAGTTTCGGTCCAACTGTGACATTTTCACAAACTATTTTTTCAACTGTAAAAGTTTTGAAAAAGTTTTTCGCCTACTTCATGCGTATCACTTTTGGTTCATTTGTGACACTTTAACATGAATTTTTTCCAACAGTGACAGTTTACAAAAATTTTTTTTTAATACTTTATGCGTATCACTTTCAGTCAACTGTGACAGTATCACAAACTTTTTTCCAACTATGACAGTTTACAAAATTTTGTTTCGAGTACTACACGCGTATCACTTTCGGTCCAACTGTGACATTTTCACAAACTATTTTTTCAACTGTGACAGTTTTGAAAAAGTTTTTCGCCTACTTCATGCGTATTACTTTTGGTTCATCTGTGACACTTTAAAATGAAATTTTTTCAACAGTGACAGTTTACAAAAAATTTTTTTTAATACTTCATGCGTATCACTTTCAGTCAACTGTGACAGTATCACAAACTTTTTTCCAACTATGACAGTTTACAAAAATTTGTTTCGAGTACTACACGCGTATCAGTTTCGGTCCAACTGTGACATTTTCACAAACTATTTTTTTAACTGTAACAGTTTTGAAAAAGTTTTTCGCCTACTTTATGCGTATCACTTTTTGTTTATATGTGACACTTTAACATGAAATTTTTTTTAACAGTGACAGTTTACAAAAATTTTTTTTTAATACTTTATGCGTATCACTTTCAGTCAACTGTGACAGTATCACAAACTTTTTTCCAACTATGACAGTTTACAAAATTTTGTTTCGAGTACTACACGCGTATCACTTTCGGTCCAACTGTGACATTTTCACAAACTATTTTTTCAACTGTGACAGTTTTGAAAAAGTTTTTCGCCTACTTCATGCGTATTACTTTTGGTTCATCTGTGACACTTTAAAATGAAATTTTTCCAACAGTGACAGTTTACAAAAAATTTTTTTTAATACTTCATGCGTATCACTTTCAGTCAACTGTGACAGTATCACAAACTTTTTTCCAACTATGACAGTTTACAAAAATTTGTTTCGAGTACTACACGCGTATCAGTTTCGGTCCAACTGTGACATTTTCACAAACTATTTTTTCAACTGTGACAGTTTTGAAAAAGTTTTTCGCCTACTTCATGCGTATCACTTTTGGTTCATATGTGACACTTTAACATGAAATTTTTCCAACTGTGACAGTTTACAAAAAATTTTTTTTAATACTTCATGCGTATCACTTTCGGTCAACTGTGACAGTTTCACAAACTTTTTTCCAACTGTGACAGTTTACATAAACTTTTTTCCTACTTCACGCGTATGTCTTTATGTTCAACTGTGTCACTTTAACATGGTATTTTTCAAACTGTGACAGTTTATAAAAATTTTTCTTCCTACTTCGTGCGTATGACTTCTGTTTCAACTGTGACACTTTAACAAATTCTCAGTCCAACTGTGACACTTTCACAAACTTTTTATCCAACTGTGGCAGTTTACAAAATTTTGTTTCGAGTACTACACGCGTATCACTTTCGGTCCAACTGTGACAGTTTACATGAAAATTTTTCCCTACTTTACGCGTATGACTTGCGGTTCAACTATGACACTTTCATAATGTATTTTTCCAACAGTGACAGTTTACAAAAAATTTTTTCCCTACTTCACGCGTATGACTTTAAGTTCAACTGTGACAGTTTAACAAATTCTCAGTCCAACTGTTACACTTTCACTATCTTTTTTTCCAACTGTGACAGTTTACAAAATTTTGTTTCGAGTACTACAAGCGTATCAGTTTCGGTCCAACTGTGACATTTTCACAAACTATTTTTTTAACTGTGACAGTTTTGAAAAAGTTTTTCGCCTACTTCATGCGTATCACTTTTGGTTCATATGTGACACTTTAACATGAAATTTTTCCAACAGTGACAGTTTACAAAAAATTTTTTTTAATACTTCATGCGTATCACTTTCAGTCAACTGTGACAGTTTCACAAACTTTTTTCCAACTGTGACAGTTTAAAAAAAACTTTTTCCCTACTTCACGCGTATGACTTTAGGTAAAACTGTGTCACTTTAACATGGTATTTTTCAAACTGTGACAGTTTATAAAAATTTTTCTTCCTACTTCGTGCGTATGACTTCTGTTTCAACTGTGACACTTTAACAAATTCTCAGTCCAACTGTGACACTTTCACAAACTTTTTATCCAACTGTGGCAGTTTACAAAATTTTGTTTCGAGTCCTACACGCGTATCACTTTCGGTCCAACTGTGACAGTTTACAAGAAAATTTTTCCCTACTTTACGCGTATGACTTGCGGTTCAACTGTGACACTTTCATAATGTATTTTTCCAACAGTGACAGTTTACAAAAAATGTTTTCCCTACTTCACGCGTATGACTTTAAGTTCAACTGTGACAGTTTAACAAATTCTCAGTCCAACTGTTACACTTTCACAAACTTTTTTCCAACTATGACAGTTTACAAAAATTTGTTTCGAGTACTACACGCGTATCACTTTCGGTCCAACTGTGACATTTTCACAAACTATTTTTTCAACTGTGACAGTTTTGAAAAAGTTTTTCGCCTACTTCATGCGTATTACTTTTGGTTCATCTGTGACACTTTAAAATGAAATTTTTCCAACAGTGACAGTTTACAAAAAATTTTTTTTAATACTTCATGCGTATCACTTTCAGTCAACTGTGACAGTATCACAAACTTTTTTCCAACTATGACAGTTTACAAAAATTTGTTTCGAGTACTACACGCGTATCAGTTTCGGTCCAACTGTGACTTTTTCACAAACTATTTTTTCAACTGTGACAGTTTTGAAAAAGTTTTTCGCCTACTTCATGCGTATCACTTTTGGTTCATATGTGACACTTTAACATGAAATTTTTCCAACTGTGACAGTTTACAAAAAATTTTTTTTAATACTTCATGCGTATCACTTTCGGTCAACTGTGACAGTTTCACAAACTTTTTTCCAACTGTGACAGTTTACAAAATTTTGTTTCGAGTACTACACGCGTATCACTTTCGGTCCAACTGTGACATTTTCACAAACTATTTTTTCAACTGTGACAGTTTTGAAAAAGTTTTTCGCCTACTTCATGCGTATTACTTTTGGTTCATCTGTGACACTTTAAAATGAAATTTTTCCAACAGTGACAGTTTACAAAAAATTTTTTTTAATACTTCATGCGTATCACTTTCAGTCAACTGTGACAGTATCACAAACTTTTTTCCAACTATGACAGTTTACAAAAATTTGTTTCGAGTACTACACGCGTATCAGTTTCGGTCCAACTGTGACTTTTTCACAAACTATTTTTTCAACTGTGACAGTTTTGAAAAAGTTTTTCGCCTACTTCATGCGTATCACTTTTGGTTCATATGTGACACTTTAACATGAAATTTTTCCAACTGTGACAGTTTACAAAAAATTTTTTTTAATACTTCATGCGTATCACTTTCGGTCAACTGTGACAGTTTCACAAACTTTTTTCCAACTGTGACAGTTTATAAAAATTTTTCTTCCTACTTCGTGCGTATGACTTCTGTTTCAACTGTGACACTTTAACAAATTCTAAGTCCAACTGTGACACTTTCACAAACTTTTTATCCAACTGTGGCAGTTTACAAAATTTTGTTTCGAGTACTACACGCGTATCACTTTCGGTCCAACTGTGACAGTTTACAAGAAAATTTTTCCCTACTTTACGCGTATGACTTGCAATTCAACTGTGACACTTTCATAATGTATTTTTCCAACAGTGACAGTTTACAAAAAATGTTTTCCCTACTTCACGCGTATGACTTTAAGTTCAACTGTGACAGTTTAACAAATTCTCAGTCCAACTGTTACACTTTCACAAACTTTTTTCCAACTATGACAGTTTACAAAAATTTGTTTCGAGTACAACACGCGTATCACTTTCGGTCCAACTGTGACATTTTCACAAACTATTTTTTTAACTGTGACAGTTTTGAAAAAGTTTTTCGCCTACTTCATGCGTATCACTTTTTGTTCATCTGTGACACTTTAAAATGAAATTTTTCCAACAGTGACAGTTTACAAAAAATTTTGTTTAATACTTCATGCGTATCACTTTCAGTCAACTGTGACAGTATCACAAACTTTTTTCCAACTATGACAGTTTACAAAAATTTGTTTCGAGTACTACACGCGTATCAGTTTCGGTCCAACTGTGACATTTTCACAAACTATTTTTTCAACTGTGACAGTTTTGAAAAAGTTTTTCGCCTACTTCATGCGTATCACTTTTGGTTCATGTGTGACACTTTAACATGAAATTTTTCCAACTGTGACAGTTTACAAAAAATTTTTTTTAATACTTCATGCGTATCACTTTCGGTCAACTGTGACAGTTTCACAAACTTTTTTCCAACTGTGACAGTTTACATAAACTTTTTTCCTACTTCACGCGTATGTCTTTATGTTCAACTGTGTCACTTTAACATGGTATTTTTCGAACTGTGACAGTTTATAAAAATTTTTCTTCCTACTTCGTGCGTATGACTTCTGTTTCAACTGTGACACTTTAACAAATTCTCAGTCCAACTGTGACACTTTCACAAACTTTTTATCCAACTGTAGCAGTTTACAAAATTTTGTTTCGAGTACTACACGCGTATCACTTTCGGTCCAACTGTGACATTTTCACAAACTATTTTTTTAACTTGTGACAGTTTTGAAAAAGTTTTTTGCCTACTTCATGCGTATCACTTTTGGTTCATTTGTAACACTTTAACATGAAATTTTTCCAACAGTGACAGTTTACAAAAATTTTTTTTTAATACTTTATGCGTATCACTTTCAGTCAACTGTGACAGTTTCACAAACTTTTTTCCAACTGTGACAGTTTAAAAAAAACTTTTTCCCTACTTCACGCGTATGACTTTAGGTTCAACTGTGTCACTTTAACAATGGTATTTTTCAAACTGTGACAGTTTATAAAAATTTTTCTTCCTACTTCGTGCGTATGACTCCTGTTTCAACTGTGACACTTTAACAAATTCTCAGTCCAACTGTGACACTTTCACAAACTTTTTATCCAACTGTGGCAGTTTACAAAATTTTGTTTCGAGTACTACACGCGTATCACTTTCGGTCCAACTGTGACAGTTTACAAGAAAATTTTTCCCTACTTTACGCGTATGACTTTAGGTTCAACGGTGACACGTTACAAAAATTTGTTTCGAGTACTTTATACGTATCACTTTCCGTCCATCTGTGACAGTTTCACAAACTTTTTTCCAACTGTGACAGTTTAAAAAAAACTTTTTCCCTACTTCACGCGTATGACTTTAGGTTCAACTGTGTCACTTTAACATGGTATTTTTCAAACTGTGACAGTTTATAAAAATTTTTCTTCCTACTTCGTGCGTATGACTTCTGTTTCAACTGTGACACTTTAACAAATTCTCAGTCCAACTGTGACACTTTCACAAACTTTTTATCCAACTGTGGCAGTTTACAAAATTTTCTTTCGAGTACTACACGCGTATCACTTTCGGTCCAACTGTGACAGTTTACATGAAAATTTTTCCCTACTTTACGCGTATGACTTGCGGTTCAAGTGTGACACTTTCATAATGTATTTTTCCAACAGTGACAGTTTACAAAAAATTTTTTCCCTACTTCACGCGTATGACTTTAAGTTCAACTGTGACAGTTTAACAAATTCTCAGTCCAACTGTTACACTTTCACTATCTTTTTTTCCAACTGTGACAGTTTACAAAATTTTGTTTCGAGTACTACACGCGTATCAGTTTCGGTGCAACTGTGACATTTTCACAAACTATTTTTTTAACTGTGACAGTTTTGAAAAAGTTTTTCGCCTACTTCATGCGTATCACTTTTGGTTCATATGTGACACTTTAACATGAAATTTTTCCAACAGTGACAGTTTACAAAAAATTTTTTTTAATACTTCATGCGTATCACTTTCAGTCAACTGTGACACTTTAACAAATTCTCAGTCCAACTGTGACACTTTCACAAACTTTTTATCCAACTGTGGCAGTTTACAAAATTTTGTTTCGAGCACTACACGCGTATCACTTTCGGTCCAACTGTGATAGTTTACAAGAAAATTTTTCCCTACTTTACGCGTATGACTTGCAATTCAACTGTGACACTTTCATAATGTATTTTTCCAACAGTGACAGTTTACAAAAAATGTTTTCCCTACTTCACGCGTATGACTTTAAGTTCAACTGTGACAGTTTAAAAAATTCTCAGTCCAACTGTTACACTTTCACTAACTTCTTTTCCAACTGTGACAGTTTACAAAATTTTGTTTCGAGTACTGCACGCGTATCAGTTTCGGTCCAACTGTGACATTTTCGCAAACTATTTTTTTAACTGTGACAGTTTTGAAAAAGTTTTTCGCCTACTTCATGCGTATTACTTTTGGTTCATCTGTGACACTTTAACATGAAATTTTTCCAACAGTGACAGTTTACAAAAAATTTTTTTTAATACTTCATGCGTATCACTTTCAGTCAACTGTGACAGTTTCACAAACTTTTTTCCAACTATGACAGTTTACAAAAATTTGTTTCGAGTACTACACGCGTATCACTTTCGGTCCAACTGTGACATTTTCACAAACTATTTTTTTAACTGTGACAGTTTTGAAAAAGTTTTTTGCCTACTTCATGCGTATCACTTTTGGTTCATTTGTGACACTTTAACATGAAATTTTTCCAACAGTGACAGTTTACAAAAAATTTTTTTTAATACTTCATGCGTATCACTTTCAGTCAACTGTGACAGTTTCACAAACTTTTTTCCAACTGTGACAGTTTAAAAAAACTTTTTCCCTACTTCACGCGTATGACTTTAGGTTCAACTGTATCACTTTAACATGGTATTTTTCAAACTGTGACAGTTTATAAAAATTTTTCTTCCTACTTCGTGCGTATGACTCCTGTTTCAACTGTGACACTTTAACAAATTCTCAGTCCAACTGTGACACTTTCACAAACTTTTTATCCAACTGTGGCAGTTTACAAAATTTTGTTTCGAGTACTACACGCGTATCACTTTCGGTCCAACTGTGACAGTTTACAAGAAAATTTTTCCCTACTTTACGCGTATGACTTTAGGTTCAACGGTGACACGTTACAAAAATTTGTTTCGAGTACTTTATACGTATCACTTTCCGTCCATCTGTGACAGTTTCACAAACTTTTTTCCAACTGTGACAGTTTAAAAAAAACTTTTCCCTACTTCACGCGTATGACTTTAGGTTCAACTGTGTCACTTTAACATGGTATTTTTCAAACTGTGACAGTTTATAAAAATTTTTCTTCCTACTTCGTGCGTATGACTTCTGTTTCAACTGTGACACTTTAACAAATTCTCAGTCCAACTGTGACACTTTCACAAACTTTTTATCCAACTGTGGCAGTTTCCAAAATTTTGTTTCGAGTACTACACGCGTATCACTTTCAGTCCAACTGTGACAGTTTACATGAAAATTTTTCCCTACTTTACGCGTATGACTTGCGGTTCAACTGTGACACTTTCATAATGTATTTTTCCAACACTGACAGTTTACAAAAAATGTTTTCCCTACTTCACGCGTATGACTTTAAGTTCAACTGTGACAGTTTAACAAATTCTCAGTCCAACTGTTACACTTTCACAAACTTTTTTCCAACTATGACAGTTTACAAAAATTTGTTTCGAGTACTACACGCGTATCACTTTCGGTCCAACTGTGACATTTTCACAAACTATTTTTTTAACTGTGACAGTTTTGAAAAAGTTTTTCGCCTACTTCATGCGTATCACTTTTTGTTCATATGTGACACTTTAACATGAAATTTTTTTTAACAGTGACAGTTTACAAAAAATTTTTTTTAATACTTTATGCGTATCACTTTCAGTCAACTGTGACAGTATCACAAACTTTTTTCCAACTATGACAGTTTACAAAATTTTGTTTCGAGTACTACACGCGTATCACTTTCGGTCCAACTGTGACATTTTCACAAACTATTTTTTCAACTGTGACAGTTTTGAAAAAGTTTTTCGCCTACTTCATGCGTATTACTTTTGGTTCATCTGTGACACTTTAAAATGAAATTTTTCCAACAGTGACAGTTTACAAAAAATTTTTTTTAATACTTCATGCGTATCACTTTCAGTCAACTGTGACAGTATCACAAACTTTTTTCCAACTATGACAGTTTACAAAAATTTGTTTCGAGTACTACACGCGTATCAGTTTCGGTCCAACTGTGACATTTTCACAAACTATTTTTTCAACTGTGACAGTTTTGAAAAAGTTTTTCGCCTACTTCATGCGTATCACTTTTGGTTCATTTGTGACACTTTAACATGAAATTTTTCCAACAGTAACAGTTTACAAAAAATTTTTTTTAATACTTCATGCGTATCACTTTCAGTCAACTGTGACAGTTTCACAAACTTTTTTCCAACTGTGACAGTTTAAAAAAAACTTTTTCCCTACTTCACGCGTATGACTTTAGGTTCAACTGTGTCACTTTAACATGGTATTTTTCAAACTGTGACAGTTTATAAAAATTTTTCTTCCTTCTTCGTGCGTATGACTCCTGTTTCAACTGTGACACTTTAACAAATTCTCAGTCCAACTGTGACACTTTCACAAACTTTTTATCCAACTGTGGCAGTTTACAAAATTTTGTTTCGAGTACTACACGCGTATAACTTTCGGTCCAACTGTGACAGTTTACAAGAAAATTTTTCCCTACTTTACGCGTATGACTTGCAATTCAACTGTGACACTTTCATAATTTATTTTTCCAACAGTGACAGTTTACAAAAAATGTTTTCCCTACTTCACGCGTATGACTTTAAGTTCAACTGTGACAGTTTAAAAAATTCTCAGTCCAACTGTTACACTTTCACTAACTTCTTTTCCAACTGTGACAGTTTACAAAATTTTGTTTCGAGTACTACACGCGTATCAGTTTCGGTCCAACTGTGACATTTTCACAAACTATTTTTTTAACTGTGACAGTTTTGAAAAAGTTTTTCGCCTACTTCATGCGTATCACTTTTGGTTCATATGTGACACTTTAACATGAAATTTTTCCAACAGTGACAGTTTACAAAAAATTTTTTTTAATACTTCATGCGTATCACTTTCAGTCAACTGTGACAGTTTCACAAACTTTTTTCCAACTGTGACAGTTTAAAAAAAACTTTTTCCCTACTTCACGCGTATGACTTTAGGTTCAACTTTGTCACTTTAACATGGTATTTTTCAAACTGTGACAGTTTATAAAAATTTTTCTTCCTTCTTCGTGCGTATGACTCCTGTTTCAACTGTGACACTTTAACAAATTTTCAGTCCAACTGTGACACTTTCACAAACTTTTTATCCAACTGTGGCAGTTTACAAAATTTTGTTTCGAGTACTACACGCGTATCACTTTCGGTCCAACTGTGACAGTTTACATGAAAATTTTTCCCTACTTTACGCGTATGACTTGCGGTTCAACTGTGACACTTTCATAATGTATTTTTCCAACAGTGACAGTTAACAAAAAATTTTTTCCCTACTTCACGCGTATGACTTTAAGTTCAACTGTGACAGTTTAACAAATTCTCAGTCCAACTGTTACACTTTCACTATCTTTTTTTCCAACTGTGACAGTTTACAAAATTTTGTTTCGAGTACTACACGCGTATCAGTTTCGGTCCAACTGTGACATTTTCACAAACTATTTTTTTAACTGTGACAGTTTTGAAAAAGTTTTTCGCCTACTTCATGCGTATCACTTTTGGTTCATATGTGACACTTTAACATGAAATTTTTCCAACAGTGACAGTTTACAAAAAATTTTTTTTAATACTTCATGCGTATCACTTTCAGTCAACTGTGACAGTTTCACAAACTTTTTTCCAACTGTGACAGTTTAAAAAAAACTTTTTCCCTACTTCACGCGTATGACTTTAGGTTCAACTGTGTCACTTTAACATGGTATTTTTCAAACTGTGACAGTTTATAAAAATTTTTCTTCCTTCTTCGTGCGTATGACTCCTGTTTCAACTGTGACACTTTAACAAATTTTCAGTCCAACTGTGACACTTTCACAAACTTTTTATCCAACTGTGGCAGTTTACAAAATTTTGTTTCGAGTACTACACGCGTATCACTTTCGGTCCAACTGTGACAGTTTACATGAAAATTTTTCCCTACTTTACGCGTATGACTTGCGGTTCAACTGTGACACTTTCATAATGTATTTTTCCAACAGTGACAGTTAACAAAAAATTTTTTCCCTACTTCACGCGTATGACTTTAAGTTCAACTGTGACAGTTTAACAAATTCTCAGTCCAACTGTTACACTTTCACTATCTTTTTTTCCAACTGTGACAGTTTACAAAATTTTGTTTCGAGTACTACACGCGTATCACTTTCGGTCCAACTGTGACAGTTTACATGAAAATTTTTCCCTACTTTACGCGTATGACTTGCGGTTCAACTGTGACACTTTCATAATGTATTTTTCCAACAGTGACAGTTAACAAAAAATTTTTTCCCTACTTCACGCGTATGACTTTAAGTTCAA
The DNA here is from genome assembly GCA_037103525.1 of Ganaspis brasiliensis. Taxonomy (NCBI): domain Eukaryota; kingdom Metazoa; phylum Arthropoda; class Insecta; order Hymenoptera; family Figitidae; genus Ganaspis; species Ganaspis brasiliensis. Next base: position 401,671 of record JAZKLR010000068.1, on the reverse strand, counting down.
CTGTGACAGTTTAACAAATTCTCAGTCAAACTGTGACACTTTCACAAACTTTTTATCCAACTGTGGCAGTTTACAAAATTTTGTTTCGAGCACTACACGCGTATCACTTTCGGTCCAACTGTGATAGTTTACAAGAAAATTTTTCCCTACTTTACGCGTATGACTTGCAATTCAACTGTGACACTTTCATAATGTATTTTTCCAACAGTGACAGTTTACAAAAAATGTTTTCCCTACTTCACGCGTATGACTTTAAGTTCAACTGTGACAGTTTAAAAAATTCTCAGTCCAACTGTTACACTTTCACTAACTTCTTTTCCAACTGTGACAGTTTACAAAATTTTGTTTCGAGTACTGCACGCGTATCAGTTTCGGTCCAACTGTGACATTTTCGCAAACTATTTTTTTAACTGTGACAGTTTTGAAAAAGTTTTTCGCCTTCTTCATGCGTATTACTTTTGGTTCATCTGTGACACTTTAACATGAAATTTTTCCAACAGTGACAGTTTACAAAAAATTTTTTTTAATACTTCATGCGTATCACTTTCAGTCAACTGTGACAGTTTCACAAACTTTTTTCCAACTATGACAGTTTACAAAAATTTGTTTCGAGTACTACACGCGTATCACTTTCGGTCCAACTGTGACATTTTCACAAACTATTTTTTTAACTGTGACAGTTTTGAAAAAGTTTTTTGCCTACTTCATGCGTATCACTTTTGGTTCATTTGTGACACTTTAACATGAAATTTTTCCAACAGTGACAGTTTACAAAAAATTTTTTTTAATACTTCATGCGTATCACTTTCAGTCAACTGTGACAGTTTCACAAACTTTTTTCCAACTGTGACAGTTTAAAAAAAACTTTTTCCCTACTTCACGCGTATGACTTTAGGTTCAACTGTATCACTTTAACATGGTATTTTTCAAACTGTGACAGTTTATAAAAATTTTTCTTCCTACTTCGTGCGTATGACTCCTGTTTCAACTGTGACACTTTAACAAATTCTCAGTCCAACTGTGACACTTTCACAAACTTTTTATCCAACTGTGGCAGTTTACAAAATTTTGTTTCGAGTACTACACGCGTATCACTTTCGGTCCAACTGTGACAGTTTACAAGAAAATTTTTCCCTACTTTACGCGTATGACTTTAGGTTCAACGGTGACACGTTACAAAAATTTGTTTCGAGTACTTTATACGTATCACTTTCCGTCCATCTGTGACAGTTTCACAAACTTTTTTCCAACTGTGACAGTTTAAAAAAAACTTTTTCCCTACTTCACGCGTATGACTTTAGGTTCAACTGTGTCACTTTAACATGGTATTTTTCAAACTGTGACAGTTTATAAAAATTTTTCTTCCTACTTCGTGCGTATGACTTCTGTTTCAACTGTGACACTTTAACAAATTCTCAGTCCAACTGTGACACTTTCACAAACTTTTTATCCAACTGTGGCATTTTACAAAATTTTGTTTCGAGTACTACACGCGTATCACTTTCGGTCCAACTGTGACAGTTTACATGAAAATTTTTCCCTACTTTACGCGTATGACTTGCGGTTCAACTGTGACACTTTCATAAAGTATTTTTCCAACAGTGACAGTTTAACAAATTCTCAGTCCAACTGTTACACTTTCACTAACTTCTTTTCCAACTGTGACAGTTTAGAAAAAAAAATTTTCATATTTCACGTGTATGACTGTAGGTTCAACTGTGACACTTTAACAATTTCTCAGTTCAACTGTGACAGTTTCACAAACTTTTTTTCCAACTGTGACAGTTCACAAAAAATTTTTTTTAATACTTCATGCGTATCACTTTCAGTCAACTGTGACAGTTTCACAAACTTTTTTCCAACTGTGACAGTTTACATAAACTTTTTCCCTACTTCACGCGTATGTCTTTATGTTCAACTGTGTCACTTTAACATGGTATTTTTCAAACTGTGACAGTTTACAAAAAATGTTTTCCCTACTTCACGCGTATGACTTTAAGTTCAACTGTGACAGTTTAACAAATTCTCAGTCCAACTGTTACACTTTCACTATCTTCTTTTCCAACTGTGACAGTTTACAAAATTTTGTTTCGAGTACTACACGCGTATCAGTTTCGGTCCAACTGTGACATTTTCACAAACTATTTTTTTAACTGTGACAGTTTTGAAAAAGTTTTTCGCCTACTTCATGCGTATCACTTTTGGTTCATATGTGACACTTTAACATGAAATTTTTCCAACAGTGACAGTTTACAAAAAATTTTTTTTAATACTTCATGCGTATCACTTTCAGTCAACTGTGACAGTTTCACAAACTTTTTTCCAACTGTGACAGTTTAAAAAAAACTTTTTCCCTACTTCACGCGTATGACTTTAGGTTCAACTGTGTCACTTTAACATGGTATTTTTCAAACTGTGACAGTTTATAAAAATTTTTCTTCCTACTTCGTGCGTATGACTTCTGTTTCAACTGTGACACTTTAACAAATTCTCAGTCCAACTGTGACACTTTTACAAACTTTTTATCCAACTGTGGCAGTTTACAAAATTTTGTTTCGAGTACTACACGCGTATCACTTTCGGTCCAACTGTGACAGTTTACAAGAAAATTTTTCCCTACTTTACGCGTATGACTTGCGGTTCAACTGTGACACTTTCATAATGTATTTTTCCAACAGTGACAGTTTACAAAAAATGTTTTCCCTACTTCACGCGTATGACTTTAAGTTCAACTGTTACAGTTTAACAAATTCTCAGTCCAACTGTTACACTTTCACAAACTTTTTTCCAACTATGACAGTTTACAAAAATTTGTTTCGAGTACTACACGCGTATCACTTTCGGTCCAACTGTGACATTTTCACAAACTATTTTTTTAACTGTGACAGTTTTGAAAAAGTTTTTCGCCTACTTCATGCGTATCACTTTTTGTTCATATGTGACACTTTAACATGAAATTTTTTTTAACAGTGACAGTTTACAAAAAATTTTTTTTAATACTTTATGCGTATCACTTTCAGTCAACTGTGACAGTATCACAAACTTTTTTCCAACTATGACAGTTTACAAAATTTTGTTTCGAGTACTACACGCGTATCACTTTCGGTCCAACTGTGACATTTTCACAAACTATTTTTTCAACTGTGACAGTTTTGAAAAAGTTTTTCGCCTACTTCATGCGTATTACTTTTGGTTCATCTGTGACACTTTAAAATGAAATTTTTCCAACAGTGACAGTTTACAAAAAATTTTTTTTAATACTTCATGCGTATCACTTTCAGTCAACTGTGACAGTATCACAAACTTTTTTCCAACTATGACAGTTTACAAAAATTTGTTTCGAGTACTACACGCGTATCAGTTTCGGTCCAACTGTGACATTTTCACAAACTATTTTTTCAACTGTGACAGTTTTGAAAAAGTTTTTCGCCTACTTCATGCGTATCACTTTTGGTTCATTTGTGACACTTTAACATGAAATTTTTTCAACAGTGACAGTTTACAAAAAATTTTTTTTAATACTTCATGCGTATCACTTTCAGTCAACTGTGACAGTTTCACAAACTTTTTTCCAACTGTGACAGTTTAAAAAAAACTTTTTCCCTACTTCACGCGTATGACTTTAGGTTCAACTGTGTCACTTTAACATGGTATTTTTCAAACTGTGACAGTTTATAAAAATTTTTCTTCCTTCTTCGTGCGTATGACTCCTGTTTCAACTGTGACACTTTAACAAATTCTCAGTCCAACTGTGACACTTTCACAAACTTTTTATTCAACTGTGGCAGTTTACAAAATTTTGTTTCGAGTACTACACGCGTATAACTTTCGGTCCAACTGTGACAGTTTACAAGAAAATTTTTCCCTACTTTACGCGTATGACTTGCAATTCAACTGTGACACTTTCATAATTTATTTTTCCAACAGTGACAGTTTACAAAAAATGTTTTCCCTACTTCACGCGTATGACTTTAAGTTCAACTGTGACAGTTTAAAAAATTCTCAGTCCAACTGTTACACTTTCACTAACTTCTTTTCCAACTGTGACAGTTTACAAAATTTTGTTTCGAGTACTACACGCGTATCAGTTTCGGTCCAACTGTGACATTTTCACAAACTATTTTTTTAACTGTGACAGTTTTGAAAAAGTTTTTCGCCTACTTCATGCGTATCACTTTTGGTTCATATGTGACACTTTAACATGAAATTTTTCCAACAGTGACAGTTTACAAAAAATTTTTTTTAATACTTCATGCGTATCACTTTCAGTCAACTGTGACAGTTTCACAAACTTTTTTCCAACTGTGACAGTTTAAAAAAAACTTTTTCCCTACTTCACGCGTATGACTTTAGGTTCAACTGTGTCACTTTAACATGGTATTTTTCAAACTGTGACAGTTTATAAAAATTTTTCTTCCTTCTTCGTGCGTATGACTCCTGTTTCAACTGTGACACTTTAACAAATTTTCAGTCCAACTGTGACACTTTCACAAACTTTTTATCCAACTGTGGCAGTTTACAAAATTTTGTTTCGAGTACTACACGCGTATCACTTTCGGTCCAACTGTGACAGTTTACATGAAAATTTTTCCCTACTTTACGCGTATGACTTGCGGTTCAACTGTGACACTTTCATAATGTATTTTTCCAACAGTGACAGTTTACAAAAAATTTTTTCCCTACTTCACGCGTATGACTTTAAGTTCAACTGTGACAGTTTAACAAATTCTCAGTCCAACTGTTACACTTTCACTATCTTTTTTTCCAACTGTGACAGTTTACAAAATTTTGTTTCGAGTACTACACGCGTATCAGTTTCGGTCCAACTGTGACATTTTCACAAACTATTTTTTTAACTGTGACAGTTTTGAAAAAGTTTTTCGCCTACTTCATGCGTATCACTTTTGGTTCATATGTGACACTTTAACATGAAATTTTTCCAACAGTGACAGTTTACAAAAAATTTTTTTTAATACTTCATGCGTATCACTTTCAGTCAACTGTGACAGTTTCACAAACTTTTTTCCAACTGTGACAGTTTAAAAAAAACTTTTTCCCTACTTCACGCGTATGACTTTATGTTCAACTGTGTCACTTTAACATGGTATTTTTCAAACTGTGACAGTTTATAAAAATTTTTCTTCCTTCTTCGTGCGTATGACTCCTGTTTCAACTGTGACACTTTAACAAATTTTCAGTCCAACTGTGACACTTTCACAAACTTTTTATCCAACTGTGGCAGTTTACAAAATTTTGTTTCGAGTACTACACGCGTATCACTTTCGGTCCAACTGTGACAGTTTACATGAAAATTTTTCCCTACTTTACGCGTATGACTTGCGGTTCAACTGTGACACTTTCATAATGTATTTTTCCAACAGTGACAGTTTACAAAAAATTTTTTCCCTACTTCACGCGTATGACTTTAAGTTCAACTGTGACAGTTTAACAAATTCTCAGTCCAACTGTTACACTTTCACTATCTTTTTTTCCAACTGTGACAGTTTACAAAATTTTGTTTCGAGTACTACACGCGTATCAGTTTCGGTCCAACTGTGACATTTTCACAAACTATTTTTTTAACTGTGACAGTTTTGAAAAAGTTTTTCGCCTACTTCATGCGTATCACTTTTGGTTCATATGTGACACTTTAACATGAAATTTTTCCAACTGTGACAGTTTACAAAAAATTTTTTTTAATACTTCATGCGTATCACTTTCAGTCAACTGTGGCAGTTTCACAAACTTTTTTCCAACTGTGACAGTTTAAAAAAAACTTTTTCCCTACTTCACGCGTATGACTTTAGGTTCAACTGTGTCACTTTAACATGGTATTTTTCAAACTGTGACAGTTTATAAAAATTTTTCTTCCTTCTTCGTGCGTATGACTCCTGTTTCAACTGTGACACTTTAACAAATTTTCAGTCCAACTGTGACACTTTCACAAACTTTTTATCCAACTGTGGCAGTTTACAAAATTTTGTTTCGAGTACTACACGCGTATCACTTTCGGTCCAACTGTGACAGTTTACATGAAAATTTTTCCCTACTTTACGCGTATGACTTGCGGTTCAACTGTGACACTTTCATAATGTATTTTTCCAACAGTGACAGTTTACAAAAAATTTTTTCCCTACTTCACGCGTATGACTTTAAGTTCAACTGTGACAGTTTAACAAATTCTCAGTCCAACTGTTACACTTTCACTATCTTTTTTTCCAACTGTGACAGTTTACAAAATTTTGTTTCGAGTACTACACGCGTATCAGTTTCGGTCCAACTGTGACATTTTCACAAACTATTTTTTTAACTGTGACAGTTTTGAAAAAGTTTTTCGCCTACTTCATGCGTATCACTTTTGGTTCATATGTGACACTTTAACATGAAATTTTTCCAACAGTGACAGTTTACAAAAAATTTTTTTTAATACTTCATGCGTATCACTTTCAGTCAACTGTGACAGTTTCACAAACTTTTTTCCAACTGTGACAGTTTAAAAAAAACTTTTTCCCTACTTCACGCGTATGACTTTAGGTTCAACTGTGTCACTTTAACATGGTATTTTTCAAACTGTGACAGTTTATAAAAATTTTTCTTTCTACTTCGTGCGTATGACTTCTGTTTCAACTGTGACACTTTAACAAATTCTCAGTCCAACTGTGACACTTTCACAAACTTTTTATCCAACTGTGGCAGTTTACAAAATTTTGTTTCGAGTACTACACGCGTATAACTTTCGGTCCAACTGTGACAGTTTACAAGAAAATTTTTCCCTACTTTACGCGTATGACTTGCAATTCAACTGTGACACTTTCATAATTTATTTTTCCAACAGTGACAGTTTACAAAAAATGTTTTCCCTACTTCACGCGTATGACTTTAAGTTCAACTGTGACGGTTTAAAAAATTCTCAGTCCAACTGTTACACTTTCACTAACTTCTTTTCCAACTGTGACAGTTTACAAAATTTTGTTTCGAGTACTGCACGCGTATCAGTTTCGGTCCAAATGTGACATTTTCACAAACTATTTTTTTAACTGTGACAGTTTTGAAAAAGTTTTTCGCCTACTTCATGCGTATTACTTTTGGTTCATCTGTGACACTTTAACATGAAATTTTTCCAACAGTGACAGTTTACAAAAAATTTTTTTTAATATTTCATGCGTATCACTTTCAGTCAACTGTGACAGTTTCACAAACTTTTTTCCAACTATGACAGTTTACAAAAATTTGTTTCGAGTACTACACGCGTATCACTTTCGGTCCAACTGTGACATTTTCACAAACTATTTTTTTAACTGTGACAGTTTTGAAAAAGTTTCTTGCCTACTTCATGCGTATCACTTTTGGTTCATTTGTGACACTTTAACATGAAATTTTTCCAACAGTGACAGTTTACAAAAAATTTTTTTTAATACTTCATGCGTATCACTTTCAGTCAACTGTGACAGTTTCACAAACTTTTTTCCAACTGTGACAGTTTAAAAAAAACTTTTTCCCTACTTCACGCGTATGACTTTAGGTTCAACTGTGTCACTTTAACATGGTATTTTTCAAACTGTGACAGTTTATAAAAATTTTTCTTCCTTCTTCGTGCGTATGACTCCTGTTTCAACTGTGACACTTTAACAAATTCTCAGTCCAACTGTGACACTTTCACAAACTTTTTATCCAACTGTGGCAGTTTACAAAATTTTGTTTCGAGTACTACACGCGTATCACTTTCGGTCCAACTGTGACAGTTTACAAGAAAATTTTTCCCTACTTTACGCGTATGACTTTAGGTTCAACGGTGACACGTTACAAAAATTTGTTTCGAGTACTTTATACGTATCACTTTCCGTCCATCTGTGACAGTTTCACAAACTTTTTTCCAACTGTGACAGTTTAAAAAAAACTTTTTCCCTACTTCACGCGTATGACTTTAGGTTCAACTGTGTCACTTTAACATGGTATTTTTCAAACTGTGACAGTTTATAAAAATTTTTCTTCCTACTTCGTGCGTATGACTTCTGTTTCAACTGTGACACTTTAACAAATTCTCAGTCCAACTGTGACACTTTCACAAACTTTTTATTCAACTGTGTCAGTTTACAAAATTTTGTTTCGAGTACTACACGCGTATAACTTTCGGTCCAACTGTGACAGTTTACAAGAAAATTTTTCCCTACTTTACGCGTATGACTTGCAATTCAACTGTGACACTTTCATAATTTATTTTTCCAACAGTGACAGTTTACAAAAAATGTTTTCCCTACTTCACGCGTATGACTTTAAGTTCAACTGTGACAGTTTAAAAAATTCTCAGTCCAACTGTTACACTTTCACTAACTTCTTTTCCAACTGTGACAGTTTACAAAATTTTGTTTCGAGTACTACACGCGTATCAGTTTCGGTCCAACTGTGACATTTTCACAAACTATTTTTTTAACTGTGACAGTTTTGAAAAAGTTTTTCGCCTACTTCATGCGTATCACTTTTGGTTCATATGTGACACTTTAACATGAAATTTTTCCAACAGTGACAGTTTACAAAAAATTTTTTTTAATACTTCATGCGTATCACTTTCAGTCAACTGTGACAGTTTCACAAACTTTTTTCCAACTGTGACAGTTTAAAAAAAACTTTTTCCCTACTTCACGCGTATGACTTTAGGTTCAACTGTGTCACTTTAACATGGTATTTTTCAAACTGTGACAGTTTATAAAAATTTTTCTTCCTTCTTCGTGCGTATGACTCCTGTTTCAACTGTGACACTTTAACAAATTTTCAGTCCAACTGTGACACTTTCACAAACTTTTTATCCAACTGTGGCAGTTTACAAAATTTTGTTTCGAGTACTACACGCGTATCACTTTCGGTCCAACTGTGACAGTTTACATGAAAATTTTTCCCTACTTTACGCGTATGACTTGCGGTTCAACTGTGACACTTTCATAATGTATTTTTCCAACAGTGACAGTTTACAAAAAATTTTTTCCCTACTTCACGCGTATGACTTTAAGTTCAACTGTGACAGTTTAACAAATTCTCAGTCCAACTGTTACACTTTCACTATCTTTTTTTCCAACTGTGACAGTTTACAAAATTTTGTTTCGAGTACTACACGCGTATCAGTTTCGGTCCAACTGTGACATTTTCACAAAATATTTTTTTAACTGTGACAGTTTTGAAAAAGTTTTTCGCCTACTTCATGCGTATCACTTTTGGTTCATATGTGACACTTTAACATGAAATTTTTCCAACAGTGACAGTTTACAAAAAATTTTTTTTAATACTTCATGCGTATCACTTTCAGTCAACTGTGACAGTTTCACAAACTTTTTTCCAACTGTGACAGTTTAAAAAAAACTTTTTCCCTACTTCACGCGTATGACTTTATGTTCAACTGTGTCACTTTAACATGGTATTTTTCAAACTGTGACAGTTTATAAAAATTTTTCTTCCTTCTTCGTGCGTATGACTCCTGTTTCAACTGTGACACTTTAACAAATTTTCAGTCCAACTGTGACACTTTCACAAACTTTTTATCCAACTGTGGCAGTTTACAAAATTTTGTTTCGAGTACTACACGCGTATCACTTTCGGTCCAACTGTGACAGTTTACATGAAAATTTTTCCCTACTTTACGCGTATGACTTGCGGTTCAACTGTGACACTTTCATAATGTATTTTTCCAACAGTGACAGTTTACAAAAAATTTTTTCCCTACTTCACGCGTATGACTTTAAGTTCAACTGTGACAGTTTAACAAATTCTCAGTCCAACTGTTACACTTTCACTATCTTTTTTTCCAACTGTGACAGTTTACAAAATTTTGTTTCGAGTACTACACGCGTATCAGTTTCGGTCCAACTGTGACATTTTCACAAACTATTTTTTTAACTGTGACAGTTTTGAAAAAGTTTTTCGCCTACTTCATGCGTATCACTTTTGGTTCATATGTGACACTTTAACATGAAATTTTTCCAACTGTGACAGTTTACAAAAAATTTTTTTTAATACTTCATGCGTATCACTTTCAGTCAACTGTGGCAGTTTCACAAACTTTTTTCCAACTGTGACAGTTTAAAAAAAACTTTTTCCCTACTTCACGCGTATGACTTTAGGTTCAACTGTGTCACTTTAACATGGTATTTTTCAAACTGTGACAGTTTATAAAAATTTTTCTTCCTTCTTCGTGCGTATGACTCCTGTTTCAACTGTGACACTTTAACAAATTTTCAGTCCAACTGTGACACTTTCACAAACTTTTTATCCAACTGTGGCAGTTTACAAAATTTTGTTTCGAGTACTACACGCGTATCACTTTCGGTCCAACTGTGACAGTTTACATGAAAATTTTTCCCTACTTTACGCGTATGACTTGCGGTTCAACTGTGACACTTTCATAATGTATTTTTCCAACAGTGACAGTTTACAAAAAATTTTTTCCCTACTTCACGCGTATGACTTTAAGTTCAACTGTGACAGTTTAACAAATTCTCAGTCCAACTGTTACACTTTCACTATCTTTTTTTCCAACTGTGACAGTTTACAAAATTTTGTTTCGAGTACTACACGCGTATCAGTTTCGGTCCAACTGTGACATTTTCACAAACTATTTTTTTAACTGTGACAGTTTTGAAAAAGTTTTTCGCCTACTTCATGCGTATCACTTTTGGTTCATATGTGACACTTTAACATGAAATTTTTCCAACAGTGACAGTTTACAAAAAATTTTTTTTAATACTTCATGCGTATCACTTTCAGTCAACTGTGACAGTTTCACAAACTTTTTTCCAACTGTGACAGTTTAAAAAAAACTTTTTCCCTACTTCACGCGTATGACTTTAGGTTCAACTGTGTCACTTTAACATGGTATTTTTCAAACTGTGACAGTTTATAAAAATTTTTCTTTCTACTTCGTGCGTATGACTTCTGTTTCAACTGTGACACTTTAACAAATTCTCAGTCCAACTGTGACACTTTCACAAACTTTTTATCCAACTGTCGCAGTTTACAAAATTTTGTTTCGAGTACTACACGCGTATAACTTTCGGTCCAACTGTGACAGTTTACAAGAAAATTTTTCCCTACTTTACGCGTATGACTTGCAATTCAACTGTGACACTTTCATAATTTATTTTTCCAACAGTGACAGTTTACAAAAAATGTTTTCCCTACTTCACGCGTATGACTTTAAGTTCAACTGTGACGGTTTAAAAAATTCTCAGTCCAACTGTTACACTTTCACTAACTTCTTTTCCAACTGTGACAGTTTACAAAATTTTGTTTCGAGTACTGCACGCGTATCAGTTTCGGTCCAAATGTGACATTTTCACAAACTATTTTTTTAACTGTGACAGTTTTGAAAAAGTTTTTCGCCTACTTCATGCGTATTACTTTTGGTTCATCTGTGACACTTTAACATGAAATTTTTCCAACAGTGACAGTTTACAAAAAATTTTTTTTAATACTTCATGCGTATCACTTTCAGTCAACTGTGACAGTTTCACAAACTTTTTTCCAACTATGACAGTTTACAAAAATTTGTTTCGAGTACTACACGCGTATCACTTTCGGTCCAACTGTGACATTTTCACAAACTATTTTTTTAACTGTGACAGTTTTGAAAAAGTTTCTTGCCTACTTCATGCGTATCACTTTTGGTTCATTTGTGACACTTTAACATGAAATTTTTCCAACAGTGACAGTTTACAAAAAATTTTTTTTAATACTTCATGCGTATCACTTTCAGTCAACTGTGACAGTTTCACAAACTTTTTTCCAACTGTGACAGTTTAAAAAAAACTTTTTCCCTACTTCACGCGTATGACTTTAGGTTCAACTGTGTCACTTTAACATGGTATTTTTCAAACTGTGACAGTTTATAAAAATTTTTCTTCCTTCTTCGTGCGTATGACTCCTGTTTCAACTGTGACACTTTAACAAATTCTCAGTCCAACTGTGACACTTTCACAAACTTTTTATCCAACTGTGGCAGTTTACAAAATTTTGTTTCGAGTACTACACGCGTATCACTTTCGGTCCAACTGTGACAGTTTACAAGAAAATTTTTCCCTACTTTACGCGTATGACTTTAGGTTCAACGGTGACACGTTACAAAAATTTGTTTCGAGTACTTTATACGTATCACTTTCCGTCCATCTGTGACAGTTTCACAAACTTTTTTCCAACTGTGACAGTTTAAAAAAAACTTTTTCCCTACTTCACGCGTATGACTTTAGGTTCAACTGTGTCACTTTAACATGGTATTTTTCAAACTGTGACAGTTTATAAAAATTTTTCTTCCTACTTCGTGCGTATGACTTCTGTTTCAACTGTGACACTTTAACAAATTCTCAGTCCAACTGTGACACTTTCACAAACTTTTTATCCAACTGTGGCAGTTTACAAAATTTTGTTTCGAGTACTACACGCGTATCACTTTCGGTTTAACTGTGACAGTTTACAAGCAAATATTTCCCTACTTTACGCGTATGACTTTAGGTTCAACGGTGACACGTTACAAAAATTTGTTTCGAGTACTTTATACGTATCACTTTCCGTCCATCTGTGACAGTTTCACAAACTTTTTTCCAACTGTGACAGTTTAAAAAAAACTTTTTCCCTACTTCACGCGTATGACTTTAGATTCAACTGTGTCACTTTAACATGGTATTTTTCAAACTGTGACACTTTATAAAAATTTTTCTTCCTACTTCGTGCGTATGACTTCTGTTTCAACTGTGACACTTTAACAAATTCTCAGTCCAACTGTGACACTTTCACAAACTTTTTATCCAACTGTGGCAGTTTACAAAATTTTGTTTCGAGTACTACACGCGTATCACTTTCGGTCCAACTGTGACAGTTTACAAGAAAATTTTTCCCTACTTTACGCGTATGACTTGCAATTCAACTGTGACACTTTCATAATTTATTTTTCCAACAGTGACAGTTTACAAAAAATGTTTTCCCTACTTCACGCGTATGACTTTAAGTTCAACTGTGACAGTTTAAAAAATTCTCAGTCCAACTGTAACACTTTCACTAACTTCTTTTCCAACTGTGACAGTTTACAAAATTTTGTTTCGAGTACTGCACGCGTATCAGTTTCGGTCCAACTGTGACATTTTCACAAACTATTTTTTTAACTGTGACAGTTTTGAAAAAGTTTTTCGCCTACTTCATGCGTATTACTTTTGGTTCATCTGTGACACTTTAACATGAAATTTTTCCAACAGTGACAGTTTACAAAAAATTTTTTTTAATACTTCATGCGTATCACTTTCAGTCCAACTGTGACACTTTCACAAACTTTTTATCCAACTGTGGCATTTTACAAAATTTTGTTTCGAGTACTACACGCGTATCACTTTCGGTCTAACTGTGACAGTTTACATGAAAATTTTTCCCTACTTTACGCGTATGACTTGCGGTTCAACTGTGACACTTTCATAAAGTATTTTTCCAACAGTGACAGTTTAACAAATTCTCAGTCCAACTGTTACACTTTCACTAACTTCTTTTCCAACTGTGACAGTTTAGAAAAAAAAATTTTCATATTTCACGTGTATGACTGTAGGTTCAACTGTGACACTTTAACAATTTCTCAGTTCAACTGTGACAGTTTCACAAACTTTTTTTCCAACTGTGACAGTTCACAAAAAATTTTTTTTAATACTTCATGCGTATCACTTTCAGTCAACTGTGACAGTTTCACAAACTTTTTTCCAACTGTGACAGTTTACATAAACTTTTTCCCTACTTCACGCGTATGTCTTTATGTTCAACTGTGTCACTTTAACATGGTATTTTTCAAACTGTGACAGTTTATAAAAATTTTTCTTCCTACTTTGTGCGTATGACTTCTGTTTCAACTGTGACACTTTAACAAATTCTCAGTCCAACTGTGACACTTTCACAAACTTTTTATCCAACTGTGGCAGTTTACAAAATTTTGTTTCGAGTACTACACGCGTATCACTTTCAGTCCAACTGTGACAGTTTACATGAAAATTTTTCCCTACTTTACGCGTATGACTTGCGGTTCAACTGTGACACTTTCATAATGTATTTTTCCAACAGTGACAGTTTACAAAAAATGTTTTCCCTACTTCACGCGTATGACTTTAAGTTCAACTGTGACAGTTTAACAAATTCTCAGTCCAACTGTTACACTTTCACTATCTTCTTTTCCAACTGTGACAGTTTACAAAATTTTGTTTCGAGTACTACACGCGTATCAGTTTCGGTCCAACTGTGACATTTTCACAAACTATTTTTTTAACTGTGACAGTTTTGAAAAAGTTTTTCGCCTACTTCATGCGTATCACTTTTGGTTCATATGTGACACTTTAACATGAAATTTTTTTAACAGTAACAGTTTACAAAAAATTTTTTTTAATACTTCATGCGTATCACTTTCAGTCAACTGTGACAGTTTCACAAACTTTTTTCCAACTGTGACAGTTTAAAAAAAACTTTTTCCCTACTTCACGCGTATGACTTTAGGTTTAACTGTGTCACTTTAACATGGTATTTTTCAAACTGTGACAGTTTATAAAAATTTTTCTTCCTACTTCGTGCGTATGACTTCTGTTTCAACTGTGACACTTTAACAAATTCTCAGTCCAACTGTGACACTTTTACAAACTTTTTATCCAACTGTGGCAGTTTACAAAATTTTGTTTCGAGTACTACACGCGTATCACTTTCGGTCCAACTGTGACAGTTTACAAGAAAATTTTTCCCTACTTTACGCGTATAACTTGCGGTTCAACTGTGACACTTTCATAATGTATTTTTCCAACAGTGACAGTTTACAAAAAATGTTTTCCCTACTTCACGCGTATGACTTTTAAGTTCAACTGTGACAGTTTAACAAATTCTCAGTCCAACTGTTACACTTTCACAAACTTTTTTCCAACTATGACAGTTTACAAAAATTTGTTTCGAGTACTACAGGCGTATCACTTTCGGTCCAACTGTGACATTTTCACAAACTATTTTTTTAACTGTGACAGTTTTGAAAAAGTTTTTCGCCTACTTCATGCGTATCACTTTTTGTTCATATGTGACACTTTAACATGAAATTTTTTTTAACAGTGACAGTTTACAAAAAATTTTTTTTAATACTTTATGCGTATCACTTTCAGTCAACTGTGACAGTATCACAAACTTTTTTCCAACTATGACAGTTTACAAAATTTTGTTTCGAGTACTACACGCGTATCACTTTCGGTCCAACTGTGACATTTTCACAAACTATTTTTTCAACTGTGACAGTTTTGAAAAAGTTTTTCGCCTACTTCATGCGTATTACTTTTGGTTCATCTGTGACACTTTAAAATAAAATTTTTCCAACAGTGACAGTTTACAAAAAATTTTTTTTAATACTTCATGCGTATCACTTTCAGTCAACTGTGACAGTATCACAAACTTTTTTCCAACTATGACAGTTTACAAAAATTTGTTTCGAGTACTACACGCGTATCAGTTTCGGTCCAACTGTGACATTTTCACAAACTATTTTTTCAACTGTGACAGTTTTGAAAAAGTTTTTCGCCTACTTCATGCGTATCACTTTTGGTTCATTTGTGACACTTCAACATGAAAGTTTTCCAACAGTGACAGTTTACAAAAAATTTTTTTTAATACTTCATGCGTATCACTTTCAGTCAACTGTGACAGTTTCACAAACTTTTTTCCAACTGTGACAGTTTAAAAAAAACTTTTTCCCTACTTCACGCGTATGACTTTAGGTTCAACTGTGTCACTTTAACATGGTATTTTTCAAACTGTGACAGTGACTCCTGTTTCAACTGTGACACTTTAACAAATTCTCAGTCCAACTGTGACACTTTCACAAACTTTTTATCCAACTGTGGCAGTTTACAAAATTTTGTTTCGAGTACTGCACGCGTATAACTTTCGGTCCAACTGTGACAGTTTACAAGAAAATTTTTCCCTACTTTACGCGTATGACTTGCAATTCAACTGTGACACTTTCATAATTTATTTTTCCAACAGTGACAGTTTACAAAAAATGTTTTCCCTACTTCACGCGTATGACTTTAAGTTCAACTGTGACAGTTTAAAAAATTCTCAGTCCAACTGTTACACTTTCACTAACTTCTTTTCCAACTGTGACAGTTTACAAAATTTTGTTTCGAGTACTACACGCGTATCAGTTTCGGTCCAACTGTGACATTTTCACAAACTATTTTTTTAACTGTGACAGTTTTGAAAAAGTTTTTCGCCTACTTCATGCGTATTACTTTTGGTTCATATGTGACACTTTAACATGAAATTTTTCCAACAGTGACAGTTTACAAAAAATTTTTTTTAATACTTCATGCGTATCACTTTCAGTCCAACTGTGACACTTTCACAAACTTTTTATCCAACTGTGGCATTTTACAAAATTTTGTTTCGAGTACTACACGCGTATCACTTTCGGTCCAACTGTGACAGTTTACATGAAAATTTTTCCCTACTTTACGCGTATGACTTGCGGTTCAACTGTGACACTTTCATAAAGTATTTTTCCAACAGTGACAGTTTAACAAATTCTCAGTCCAACTGTTACACTTTCACTAACTTCTTTTCCAACTGTGACAGTTTAGAAAAAAAAATTTTCATATTTCACGTGTATGACTGTAGGTTCAACTGTGACACTTTAACAATTTCTCAGTTCAACTGTGACAGTTTCACAAACTTTTTTTCCAACTGTGACAGTTCACAAAAAATTTTTTTTAATACTTCATGCGTATCACTTTCAGTCAACTGTGACAGTTTCACAAACTTTTTTCCAACTGTGACAGTTTACATAAACTTTTTCCCTACTTCACGCGTATGTCTTTATGTTCAACTGTGTCACTTTAACATGGTATTTTTCAAACTGTGACAGTTTATAAAAATTTTTCTTCCTACTTTGTGCGTATGACTTCTGTTTCAACTGTGACACTTTAACAAATTCTCAGTCCAACTGTGACACTTTCACAAACTTTTTATCCAACTGTGGCAGTTTACAAAATTTTGTTTCGAGTACTACACGCGTATCACTTTCAGTCCAACTGTGACAGTTTACATGAAAATTTTTCCCTACTTTACGCGTATGACTTGCGGTTCAACTGTGACACTTTCATAATGTATTTTTCCAACAGTGACAGTTTACAAAAAATGTTTTCCCTACTTCACGCGTATGACTTTAAGTTCAACTGTGACAGTTTAACAAATTCTCAGTCCAACTGTTACACTTTCACTATCTTCTTTTCCAACTGTGACAGTTTACAAAATTTTGTTTCGAGTACTACACGCGTATCAGTTTCGGTCCAACTGTGACATTTTCACAAACTATTTTTTTAACTGTGACAGTTTTGAAAAAGTTTTTCGCCTACTTCATGCGTATCACTTTTGGTTCATATGTGACACTTTAACATGAAATTTTTCCAACAGTGACAGTTTACAAAAAATTTTTGTTTAATACTTCATGCGTATCACTTTCAGTCAACTGTGACAGTTTCACAAACTTTTTTCCAACTGTGACAGTTTAAAAAAAACTTTTTCCCTACTTCACGCGTATGACTTTAGGTTCAACTGTGTCACTTTAACATGGTATTTTTCAAACTGTGACAGTTTATAAAAATTTTTCTTCCTACTTCGTGCGTATGACTTCTGTTTCAACTGTGACACTTTAACAAATTCTCAGTCCAACTGTGACACTTTTACAAACTTTTTATCCAACTGTGGCAGTTTACAAAATTTTGTTTCGAGTACTACACGCGTATCACTTTCGGTCCAACTGTGACAGTTTACAAGAAAATTTTTCCCTACTTTACGCGTATGACTTGCGGTTCAACTGTGACACTTTCATAATGTATTTTTCCAACAGTGACAGTTTACAAAAAATGTTTTCCCTACTTCACGCGTATGACTTTAAGTTCAACTGTGACAGTTTAACAAATTCTCAGTCCAACTGTTACACTTTCACAAACTTTTTTCCAACTATGACAGTTTACAAAAATTTGTTTCGAGTACTACACGCGTATCACTTTCGGTCCAACTGTGACATTTTCACAAACTATTTTTTTAACTGTGACAGTTTTGAAAAAGTTTTTCGCCTACTTCATGCGTATCACTTTTTGTTCATATGTGACACTTTAACATGAAATTTTTTTTAACAGTGACAGTTTACAAAAAATTTTTTTTAATACTTTATGCGTATCACTTTCAGTCAACTGTGACAGTATCACAAACTTTTTTCCAACTATGACAGTTTACAAAATTTTGTTTCGAGTACTACACGCGTATCACTTTCGGTCCAACTGTGACATTTTCACAAACTATTTTTTCAACTGTGACAGTTTTGAAAAAGTTTTTCGCCTACTTCATGCGTATCACTTTTGGTTCATTTGTGACACTTTAACATGAAATTTTTCCAACAGTGACAGTTTACAAAAAATTTTTTTTAATACTTCATGCGTATCACTTTCAGTCAACTGTGACAGTTTCACAAACTTTTTTCCAACTGTGACAGTTTAAAAAAAACTTTTTCCCTACTTCACGCGTATGACTTTAGGTTCAACTGTGTCACTTTAACATGGTATTTTTCAAACTGTGACAGTTTATAAAAATTTTTCTTCCTTCTTCGTGCGTATGACTCCTGTTTCAACTGTGACACTTTAACAAATTCTCAGTCCAACTGTGACACTTTCACAAACTTTTTATCCAACTGTGGCAGTTTACAAAATTTTGTTTCGAGTACTACACGCGTATCAGTTTCGGTCCAACTGTGACATTTTCACAAACTATTTTTTTAACTGTGACAGTTTTGAAAAAGTTTTTCGCCTACTTCATGCGTATCACTTTTGGTTCATATGTGACACTTTAACATGAAATTTTTCCAACAGTGACAGTTTACAAAAAATTTTTTTTAATACTTCATGCGTATCACTTTCAGTCAACTGTGACAGTTTCACAAACTTTTTTCCAACTGTGACAGTATAAAAAAAACTTTTTCCCTACTTCACGCGTATGACTTTAGGTTCAACTGTGTCACTTTAACATGGTATTTTTCAAACTGTGACAGTTTATAAAAATTTTTCTTCCTTCTTCGTGCGTATGACTCCTGTTTCAACTGTGACACTTTAACAAATTTTCAGTCCAACTGTGACACTTTCACAAACTTTTTATCCAACTGTGGCAGTTTACAAAATTTTGTTTCGAGTACTACACGCGTATCACTTTCGGTCCAACTGTGACAGTTTACATGAAAATTTTTCCCTACTTTACGCGTATGACTTGCGGTTCAACTGTGACACTTTCATAATGTATTTTTCCAACAGTGACAGTTTACAAAAAATTTTTTCCCTACTTCACGCGTATGACTTTAAGTTCAACTGTGACAGTTTAACAAATTCTCAGTCCAACTGTTACACTTTCACTATCTTTTTTTCCAACTGTGACAGTTTACAAAATTTTGTTTCGAGTACTACACGCGTATCAGTTTCGGTCCAACTGTGACATTTTCACAAACTATTTTTTTAACTGTGACAGTTTTGAAAAAGTTTTTCGCCTACTTCATGCGTATCACTTTTGGTTCATATGTGACACTTTAACATGAAATTTTTCCAACAGTGACAGTTTACAAAAAATTTTTTTTAATACTTCATGCGTATCACTTTCAGTCAACTGTGACAGTTTCACAAACTTTTTTCCAACTGTGACAGTTTAAAAAAAACTTTTTCCCTACTTCACGCGTATGACTTTAGGTTCAACTGTGTCACTTTAACATGGTATTTTTCAAACTGTGACAGTTTATAAAAATTTTTCTTCCTACTTCGTGCGTATGACTTCTGTTTCAACTGTGACACTTTAACAAATTCTCAGTCCAACTGTGACACTTTCACAAACTTTTTATCTAACTGTGGCAGTTTACAAAATTTTGTTTCGAGTACTACACGCGTATAACTTTCGGTCCAACTGTGACAGTTTACAAGAAAATTTTTCCCTACTTTACGCGTATGACTTGCAATTCAACTGTGACACTTTCATAATTTATTTTTCCAACAGTGACAGTTTACAAAAAATGTTTTCCCTACTTCACGCGTATGACTTTAAGTTCAACTGTGACGGTTTAAAAAATTCTCAGTCCAACTGTTACACTTTCACTAACTTCTTTTCCAACTGTGACAGTTTACAAAATTTTGTTTCGAGTACTGCACGCGTATCAGTTTCGGTCCAACTGTGACATTTTCACAAACTATTTTTTTAACTGTGACAGTTTTGAAAAAGTTTTTCGCCTACTTCATGCGTATTACTTTTGCTTCATCTGTGACACTTTAACATGAAATTTTTCCAACAGTGACAGTTTACAAAAAATTTTTTTTAATACTTCATGCGTATCACTTTCAGTCAACTGTGACAGTTTCACAAACTTTTTTCCAACTATGACAGTTTACAAAAATTTGTTTCGAGTACTACACGCGTACCACTTTCGGTCCAACTGTGACATTTTCACAAGCTATTTTTTTAACTGTGACAGTTTTGAAAAAGTTTCTTGCCTACTTCATGCGTATCACTTTTAATTCATTTGTGACACTTTAACATGAAATTTTTCCAACAGTGACAGTTTACAAAAAATTTTTTTTAATACTTCATGCGTATCACTTTCAGTCAACTGTGACAGTTTCACAAACTTTTTTCCAACTGTGACAGTTTAAAAAAAACTTTTTCCCTACTTCACGCGTATGACTTTAGGTTCAACTGTGTCACTTTAACATGGTATTTTTCAAACTGTGACAGTTTATAAAAATTTTTCTTCCTTCTTCGTGCGTATGACTCCTGTTTCAACTGTGACACTTTAACAAATTCTCAGTCCAACTGTGACACTTTCACAAACTTTTTATCCAACTGTGGCAGTTTACAAAATTTTGTTTCGAGTACTACACGCGTATCACTTTCGGTCCAACTGTGACAGTTTACAAGAAAATTTTTCCCTACTTTACGCGTATGACTTTAGGTTCAACGGTGACACGTTACAAAAATTTGTTTCGAGTACTTTATACGTATCACTTTCCGTCCATCTGTGACAGTTTCACAAACTTTTTTCCAACTGTGACAGTTTAAAAAAAACTTTTTCCCTACTTCACGCGTATGACTTTAGGTTCAACTGTGACACTTTCATAATGTATTTTTCCAACAGTGACAGTTTACAAAAAATGTTTTCCCTACTTCACGCGTATGACTTTAAGTTCAACTGTGACAGTTTAACAAATTCTCAGTCCAACTGTGACACTTTCACAAACTTTTTATCCAACTGTGGCAGTTTACAAAATTTTGTTTCGAGTACTACACGCGTATCACTTTCGGTCCAACTGTGACAGTTTACAAGAAAATTTTTCCCTACTTTACGCGTATGACTTGCAATTCAACTGTGACACTTTCATAATGTATTTT
The DNA here is from genome assembly GCA_037103525.1 of Ganaspis brasiliensis. Classification (NCBI taxonomy): domain Eukaryota; kingdom Metazoa; phylum Arthropoda; class Insecta; order Hymenoptera; family Figitidae; genus Ganaspis; species Ganaspis brasiliensis. The sequence goes on along the minus strand of JAZKLR010000068.1, from coordinate 380,224 downwards.
TCCAACAGTGACAGTTTACAAAAAATGTTTTCCCTACTTTACGCGTATGACTTTAAGTTCAACTGTGACAGTTTAAAAAATTCTCAGTCCAACTGTTACACTTTCACTAACTTCTTTTCCAACTGTGACAGTTTACAAAATTTTGTTTCGAGTACTGCACGCGTATCAGTTTCGGTCCAACTGTGACATTTTCACAAACTATTTTTTTAACTGTGACAGTTTTGAAAAAGTTTTTTGCCTACTTCATGCGTATCACTTTTGGTTCATTTGTGACACTTTAACATGAAATTTTTCCAACAGTGACAGTTTACAAAAAATTTTTTTTAATACTTCATGCGTATCACTTTCAGTCAACTGTGACAGTTTCACAAACTTTTTTCCAACTGTGACAGTTTAAAAAAAACTTTTTCCCTACTTCACGCGTATGACTTTAGGTTCAACTGTGTCACTTTAACATGGTATTTTTCAAACTGTGACAGTTTATAAAAATTTTTCTTCCTTCTTCGTGCGTATGACTCCTGTTTCAACTGTGACACTTTAACAAATTCTCAGTCCAACTGTGACACTTTCACAAACTTTTTATCCAACTGTGGCAGTTTACAAAATTTTGTTTCGAGTACTACACGCGTATCACTTTCGGTCCAACTGTGACAGTTTACAAGAAAATTTTTCCCTACTTTACGCGTATGACTTTAGGTTCAACGGTGACACGTTACAAAAATTTGTTTCGAGTACTTTATACGTATCACTTTCCGTCCATCTGTGACAGTTTACAAAAAATTTTTTTTAATACTTCATGCGTATCACTTTCAGTCAACTGTGACAGTTTCACAAACTTTTTTCCAACTGTGACAGTTTACATAAACTTTTTTCCTACTTCACGAGTATGTCTTTATGTTCAACTGTGTCACTTTAACATGGTATTTTTCAAACTGTGACAGTTTATAAAAATTTTTCTTCCTACTTTGTACGTATGACTTCTGTTTCAACTGTGACACTTTAACAAATTCTCAGTCCAACTGTGACACTTTCACAAACTTTTTATCCAACTGTTGCAGTTTACAAAATTTTGTTCCGAGTACTACACGCGTATCACTTTCGGTCCAACTGTGACAGTTTACATGAAAATTTTTCCCTACTTTACGCGTATGACTTGCGGTTCAACTGTGACACTTTCATAATGTATTTTTCCAACAGTGACAGTTTACAAAAAATTTTTTTCCTACTTCACGCGTATGACTTTAAGTTCAACTGTGACAGTTTAACAAATTCTCAGTCCAACTGTTACACTTTCACTATCTTCTTTTCCAACTGTGACAGTTTACAAAATTTTGTTTCGAGTACTACACGCGTATCAGTTTCGGTCCAACTGTGACATTTTCACAAACTATTTTTTTAACTGTGACAGTTTTGAAAAAGTTTTTCGCCTACTTCATGCGTATCACTTTTGGTTCATATGTGACACTTTAACATGAAATTTTTCCAACAGTGACAGTTTACAAAAAATTTTTTTTAATACTTCATGCGTATCACTTTCAGTCAACTGTGACAGTTTCACAAACTTTTTTCCAACTGTGACAGTTTAAAAAAACTTTTTCCCTACTTCACGCGTATGACTTTAGGTTCAACTGTGTCACTTTAACATGGTATTTTTCAAACTGTGACAGTTTACAAAAATTTTTCTTCCTACTTCGTGCGTATGACTTCTGTTTCAACTGTGACACTTTAACAAATTCTCAGTCCAACTGTGACACTATCACAAACTTTTTATCCAACTGTGGCAGTTTACAAAATTTTGTTTCGAGTACTACACGCGTATCACTTTCGGTCCAACTGTGACAGTTTACAAGAAAATTTTTCCCTACTTTACGCGTATGACTTGCGGTTCAACTGTGACACTTTCATAATGTATTTTTCCAACAGTGACAGTTTACAAAAAATGTTTTCCCTACTTCACGCGTATGACTTTAAGTTCAACTGTGACAGTTTAACAAATTCTCAGTCCAACTGTTACACTTTTACAAACTTTTTTCCAACTATGACAGTTTACAAAAATTTGTTTCGAGTACTACACGCGTATCACTTTCGGTCCAACTGTGACATTTTCACAAACTATTTTTTTAACTGTGACAGTTTTGAAAAAGTTTTTCGCCTACTTCATGCGTATCACTTTTTGTTCATATGTGACACTTTAACATGAAATTTTTTTTAACAGTGACAGTTTACAAAAAATTTTTTTCAATACTTTATGCGTATCACTTTCAGTCAACTGTGACAGTATCACAAACTTTTTTCCAACTATGACAGTTTACAAAATTTTGTTTCGAGTACTACACGCGTATCACTTTCGGTCCAACTGTGACATTTTCACAAACTATTTTTTCAACTGTGACAGTTTTGAAAAAGTTTTTCGCCTACTTCATGCGTATTACTTTTGGTTCATCTGTGACACTTTAACATGAAATTTTTCCAACAGTGACAGTTTACAAAAAATTTTTTTTAATACTTCATGCGTATCACTTTCAGTCAACTGTGACAGTATCACAAACTTTTTTTGAACTATGACAGTTTACAAAAATTTGTTTCGAGTACTACATGCGTATCACTTTCGGTCCAACTGTGACATTTTCACAAACTATTTTTTCAACTGTGACAGTTTTGAAAAAGTTTTTCGCCTACTTCATGCGTATTACTTTTGGTTCATTTGTGACACTTTAACATGAAATTTTTCCAACAGTGACAGTTTACAAAAATTTTTTTTTAATACTTCATGCGTATCACTTTCAGTCAACTGTGACAGTTTCACAAACTTTTTTCCACCTGTGACAGTTTAAAAAAAACTTTTTCCCTACTTCACGCGTATGACTTTAGGTTCAACTGTGTCACTTTAACATGGTATTTTTCAAACTGTGACAGTTTATAAAAATTTTTCTTCCTACTTCGTGCGTATGACTTCTGTTTCAACTGTGACACTTTAACAAATTCTCAGTCCAACTGTGACACTTTCACAAACTTTTTATCCAACTGTGGCAGTTTACAAAATTTTGTTTCGAGTACTACACGCGTATCACTTTCGGTCCAACTGTGACAGTTTACATGAAAATTTTTCCCTACTTTACGCGTATGACTTGCGGTTCAACTGTGACACTTTCATAAAGTATTTTTCCAACAGTGACAGTTTACAAAAAATTTTTTCCCTACTTTACGCGTATGACTTTAAGTTCAACTGTGACAGTTTAACAAATTCTCAGTCCAACTGTTACACTTTCACTAACTTTTTTTCCAACTGTGACAGTTTAGAAAAAAAAATTTTCATATTTCACGTGTATGACTGTAGGTTCATCTGTGACACTTTAACATAAAATTTTTCCAACAGTGACAGTTTACAAAAAATTTTTTTTAATACTTTATGCGTATCACTTTCAGTCAACTGTGACAGTATCACAAACTTTTTTCCAACTATGACAGTTTACAAAAATTTGTTTCGAGTACTACATGCGTATCACTTTCGGTCCAACTGTGACATTTTCAAAAACTATTTTTTCAACTGTGACAGTTTTGAAAAAGTTTTTCGCCTACTTCATGCGTATTACTTTTGGTTCATTTGTGACACTTTAACATGAAATTTTTCCAACAGTGACAGTTTACAAAAAATTTTTTTTAATACTTCATGCGTATCACTTTCAGTCAACTGTGACAGTTTCACAAACTTTTTTCCACCTGTGACAGTTTAAAAAAAACTTTTTCCCTACTTCACGCGTATGACTTTAGGTTCAACTGTGTCACTTTAACATGGTATTTTTCAAACTGTGACAGTTTATAAAAATTTTTCTTCCTACTTCGTGCGTATGACTTCTGTTTCAACTGTGACACTTTAACAAATTCTCAGTCCAACTGTGACACTTTCACAAACTTTTTATCCAACTGTGGCAGTTTACAAAATTTTGTTTCGAGTACTACACGCGTATCACTTTCGGTCCAACTGTGACAGTTTACATGAAAATTTTTCCCTACTTTACGCGTATGACTTGCGGTTCAACTGTGACACTTTCATAAAGTATTTTTCCAACAGTGACAGTTTACAAAAAATTTTTTCCCTACTTTACGCGTATGACTTTAAGTTCAACTGTGACAGTTTAACAAATTCTCAGTCCAAATGTTACACTTTCACTAACTTCTTTTCCAACTGTGACAGTTAAGAAAAAAAAATTTTCATATTTCACGTGTATGACTGTAGGTTCAACTGTGACACTTTAACAATTTCTCAGTTCAACTGTGACAGTTTCACAAACTTTTTTTCCAACTGTGACAGTTTACAAAAAAATTTTTTTATACTTTACGCGTATGACTTTCGCTTCAACTATGACAGTTAAGAAATGTTTTTTTTACCTGACGCGTATGACTTTAGGTTCAACGGTGACACGTTACAAAAATTTGTTTCGAGTACTTTATACGTATCACTTTCCGTCCATCTGTGACAGTTTCACAAACTTTTTTTTCCAACTGACAGTTTTCAAAAAGTTTTTTGCCTACTTTATGCGTATGACTTCTGTTTCAACTGTGACACTTTAAAAAATTCTCAGTCCAACTTAGACACTTTCACAAACTTTTTATCCAACTGTGGCAGTATACAAAATTTTGTTTCGAGTACTACACGCGTATCACTTTCGGTCGAACTGTGACAGTTTACATGAAAATTTTTCCCTACTTTACGCGTATGACTTGCGGTTCAACTGTGACACTTTCATAAAGTATTTTTCCAACAGTGACAGTTTACAAAAAATTTTTTCCCTACTTCAGGCGTATGACTTTCGCTTCAACAGTGACAGTTTAGAAACATTTTTTTTAATACTTGACGCGTATGACTTTAGGTTTAACTGTGACACTTTACAAAAATTTGTTTTGAGTACTTTATACGTATCACTTTCCGTCCAACTGGGGCAGTTTCACAAACTTTTTTTTCCAACTGTGACAGTTTTCAAAAAGTTTTTCGCCGACTTTATGCGTATCACTTTTGGTTCGTCTGTGACACTATCACATGAAATTTTTCCAACTGTGACAGTTTACAAAAAATTTTTTTTAATACTTTATGTGTATCACTTTCGGTCAACTGTGACAGTTTCACAAATTTTTTTTCCAACTGTGACAGTTTCACAAAATATTTTTTTCAACTGTGACAGTTTACAAAAATTTTTTTCCCTACTTCACGCGTATGACTTTAGGTTCAACTGTGACAGTTTTAAAAATTTTTCTTCCTACTTCGTGCGTATAACTTCTGTTTCAACTGTGACACTTTAACAAATTCTCAGTCCAACTGTGACACTTTCACAAACTTTTTATTCAACTGTGACAGTTTAAAAAAAAAATTTTTCATACTTAACGCGTATGACTTTAGGTTCAGCTGTGACACTTTCATAAAGTATTTTTCCAACTGTGACAGTTTAGAAAAAAAAATTTTCATATTTCACGCGTATGACTTTAGGTTCAACTGTTACACTTTAACAAATTTTCAGTCCAACTGTGACAGTTTCACAAACTTTTTTTTCAAATGTGACACTTTACAAAAATTTGTTTCAAGTACTTTACGCGTATCACTTTCCGTCCAACTGTGACATTTTCACAAACTTTTTTTTCAACTGTGACAGTTTTTAAAAAGTTTTTCGCCTACTTCATGCGTATGACTTTAGGTTCAACTGTGACACTTTCATAAAGTATTTTTCATAACGCAGTCTTAAAAATGGCGTGATTCGGTTCTCTGTGGATAACCAGAAAGTTTCAGATTTCAGAACGATTCACTGTGTGGAGTCAGAGTGCAAACAAGTACAGTTTCAAATTGCATGTCTCCCACTTTTCTACATTTCTTGCACGCACTGTTTGACCAACAGAACAGAGTCGATGTCTTTAGCGTGAGTAGTACAGCTTCAAAATCTAACCTAACCGTATCACTAGCGCGGCGTGTTGACAAGTAAAAATTTGTGAGACATTCAATTTGGATTGTATTTGTGTACACTCTGACGTGACATAGTGAATCATTCTTAATTCTGCAACTTTCTGGTTATCTATACAGATTTGTGCCTTTCTCGAGAGACGAGTCTCCCGATGGATACCTAGGCCCCCAAGGGCTATACTCCTACGGCGGCCTATCCCCTCGCTAGTTACTTACTCCACTTGCCCTTTACATAATGAAACTCAGATGATCGAAATCATCCAAGTTGCACCGGAAGGTCACAGGTATGGAAAAATTGTCGTTGTAAGGACTGTTAAGTCCAAAAGGACGAAGAAGACCGAGTGCCCCGAAGGGAGGGTGGTTAGCATCGCTTGTTTTGGCCCAGTCAATGTTACTTGACCAGGACACTCCAAGCGAAGTTCTTAGCGGCGACTGCGTGGAGGTTCCACCCCTGGTGCAGGCCGAGACCTGACACCACACTCGTGTTTTACCAGCCTATCTCGGGACTATGCTATCACATAGTCATTGTAAGTAGGTTGTATGAGTTAAAGTTTGCCAGCTATACTCGGGACCCTGCGTTAGCAGGGACATAGTAGTTAGTCTGTATAGGATGGGGATGAGTGATGTTTTACCCACATCTATGGACTAGGATTAACTAGTCATAATTAGAGTGGGTGGTTGAGGTGGAGATGAGGTATTGGGATCGCATTGTGAGTTGTTAGGGGACAGGTTTCGGCCTTGTCATAGTTTAGAGCTCTACGATTCCCAGCTTCTTTTAGAGACGGTGTCTGTTAGGTAGCGCTGAGACGTGATCTCAGAACATCCACCCTCCAGACATACTTCGGACAATGTAGAGATGTGGCCGAGTGGCCGGAAGGTTGACCCTTAGCCCTGCAATTACCGCAGTCCTCTGAAGATTCACAGGCCGCGGAGACATGCCCAGGCTTTGAGCACCTCCAACACACTCTCTCCTTGTCACAATCACTTGCTTTGTGTCCAAAGCCCAAACAAACAAAGCATCTCGGGACAGCTAAATATTCCTTAACTTTATAAGATGACCAACCAACGTAAATGCGTCCTTGGTTCAAAAGATACTTCGAACATTCGGGTGGCATTTCCAGTACCACGTTCTGCCTCTTTAAGTTCTTCCTTCCGAACCTTCTGATCACTTTGACCTCGCTCTTAAACTTCAGCTCATCAACAACTTTACACAAGTCTCGCTGATAGAGCTGCTCCAAGATTTCCTCGTCTTTTCGACTGCTTGACACTTCAGTCATAAGAAGTCGGGGGTTCAGTGATCTTGGTCGGTTGACCGTGAGACCAGCCCTTTCAAAGAGAGAGGAGGACACAATTGCATCCCTATCTCCCTTAGTCGCCGCCTATAAAATTAGGCCTCCACCTTTTGCCGGTTTAGTCCGGTCAATTTTGACCTCTAGCTCGTTGCACACTTCGTCATTCAGTCTTTGCCTCACCTGAGAGTGACTAAGATCTACGTCATTACCTTTAACAACGAGCGCATAGCTTACTCTCACACTAGGCTTGATTCCATCTCCCCCTCGGGGGATCTTCTTTGTCTCGTCATCTAGGTTTTGGTCATCAAGCTTTTTGTTTAAGTTATTCAGGTAAACTGACACTTCACTGACAACTCTTTTCATGTTCTCTCTCTCCATTAGCCTCCCTTTCAACTCCGCATTTTCAGTCACGAGGTTGTGGACCACACCCTCGTATCTGTCGATTTTGTCTAAGATCTTTTTCAAGGTCTTCTCTGTCACGTCCTCACAGTCCATCAGTAGGTTTCTAATTTCACGTGTGATATTTTTCACCTGTCGCATCTCGTCTTTCTTTGGTTTAGTGTCGGCTTGAGTCGGTCCGTCATCAACTACTACGTCTATTTTACAACTCTTTCTCGTCTGCGTCTCGTCACTGTCCTCGCTTCTGTTCCTTTTTTCTGTCGTGCCAGTCACTTCCATCTTTTCCGGAACTTTCACCTTTTCACCCTTCTTTTTGCTGCTCGTTCCCTTCTCACTTTTTCCTTTCCTAGACGTACCTGGTTTTGGCTTGTCTTTCTTACTCTGATTGGTCATGGTCTCTCGGTAGCGGAAAGCATCCCTTGAGACTTTTGACTTCTCTGGGTCTCCGTCCCTCGCGGACTCGTCTGAACTGTCATCATCGTCAAGTTTATAAAATTTTGATTTGTTTAAGGTACTCATATTTGATTCCCACGAGTGTCGAAGATTTATCATGGTCAGCCCCAGCAGAGCTTTGTGTGCTGGGGTAAGGCTAATACACCGGGAGGGCACCCGGTATCCCGGGACAAACCACCGTTAGGGCACCCCCACTACCGCCCCAAGAAACTCCCGGAGCCAGGTCCCTTGACACATCCACCCAAGCGAATACACTGAGCGTTACAGTGCTCTACTCGAGCTTCAGTGGCGGGAGGCCCTTCCCAGTCACTTCCCAGTGCGGGCAGGTTATGGTACCATTACATCCACAAGGGCACGGTGAACACAACGGGAATAGGGCTGCTTCTTAGTTCAGGTTCTTAGTTCACTCACAGACTTCTCCTGTGAGTGGCCACCCTTAAGCCCCTTCACCACTGCAAGGTCTTGCAGCCCCTAGAAGGGGTGGTTATCTATACAGATTTGTGCCTTTCTCGAGAGACAAGTCTCCCGAGGGATACCTAGGCTTCCAAGGGCTATACTCCTACGGCTGCCCATCCCCCTTCTAGTTACTTACTCCACTGCCCTTTACATAATGAAACTCGGATGTTCGAAATCATCCAAGTTGTACCGGAAGGTCACAGGTATGGAAAAATTGTCGTTGTAAGGACTGTTAGGTCCAAAACGACGAAGAAGACCGAGTGCCCCGAAGGGAGGGTGGTTAGCATCGCTTGTTTTGTCCCAGTCAATGTTACTTGACCGGGACACTCCAAGCGAAGTTCCCAGCGGGGACCGCGTGGAGGTTCCACCCCTGGTGCAGGCCGAAACCTGACACCACACTCGTGTTTTTACCAACCTATCTCGGGACTATGCTATCACATGGTCATTGTAAGTACGTTGTATAAATTGAAGTTTACCAGCCATACTCGGGACCCTGCGTTAGCAGGGACATAGTGAGTTAGTATGTATGAGATGGTGATGAATGATGTTTTACCCACATCTATGGACTAGGAGTAACTAGTCATGGTTAGAGTGGGTGGTTGGGATGAGGATGAGGTGTTGGGATCCCATTGTGATTGAGTGGCCGGAAGGTTGGCCCTTAGCCCTGCAATTACCGCAGTCCTCCGAAGATTCGCAGGCCGCGGAGACATGCCCAGGCTTAGAGCACCTCCAACACACTCTCTCCTTGTCGCAATCACTTGCTTTGTGTCCAAAGCCCAAACAGACAAAGCATCTCGGGGCATCTAAATACTCCTTGACTTTGTAAGAAGACCAACCAATGTAAATTCCTCCCTGGTTCAAAAGGTGCTTTGAACATTCGGGTGGCATTTCCAGTACCACGTTCTGCCTCTTTGAGTTCTTTTTACCAAACCTTCTGATCACTTTGACCTCGTTTTTAAACTTCAGCTCATCAACGACTTTACACAAGTCTCGCTGATAGAGCTGCTTCAAGATTTCATCGTCTTTTCGGCTGCTTGACACATCAGTCATAAGAAGTCGGGGGTTCAGTGATCTAGGTCGGTTGACCGTGAGACCAGCTCTTTCAAAGAGGGAGGAGGACGCAATTGCATTCCTATCTCCCCTAGTCGCCGCCTGTAAGATTAGGCCACTGCCTTTTGCCGGTTTAGACCGGTTGATTTTCACCTCTAAGTTTTTGCACACTTCGTCATTCAGTCTTTGCTTCACCTGAGCGTCGCTAAGAACTGCGTCTTTACCCTTAACAATGATCGCATAACTCACCTTCACCCTAGGCTTGCTTCCAACTTCCCCTTGGGGGATCGTCTTTGTCTCGTCGTCTGAGTGTAAGTCGTCTATCTTTTTGTTCAGGTTCTTTAGGTGACCTGACACTTCACCAATAACTCTTTTCAGGTTCTCTCTCTCCATTAGCCTACCTTTCAACTCCGCATTTTTAGTCACGAGGTTGTGGACCACACCCTCGTATCTGTCGATTTTGTCTAAGATCTTTTTCAAGGTCTTCTCTGTCACGTCCTCACAGTCCATCAGTAGGTTTCTAATTTCACGTGTAATATTTTTCACCTGTCGCATCTCGTCTTTCTTTGGTTTAGTGTCGTCTTGAGTCGGTCCGTCATCAACTACTACGTCTATTTTACAACTCTTTCTCGTCTGCGTCTCGTCACTGTCCTCGCTTCTGTTCCTTTTTTCTGTCGTGCCAGTCACTTCCATCTTTTCCGGAACTTCCACCTTTTCACCCTTCTTTTTGCTGCTCGTTCCCTTCTCACTCTTTCCTTTCCCAGACGTACCTGGTTTTGGCTTGTCCTTCTTACTCTGATTGGTCTTGGTCTCTCGGTAGCGGAAAGCATCCCTTGAGACTTCCGACTTCTCTGGGTCTCCGTCCCTCGCGGACTCGTCTGAACTGTCATCATCGTCAAGTTTGTAAAATTTTGATTTGTTTAAGGTACTCATATTTGATTCCCACGAGTGTCGAAGATTTATCATGGTCAGCCCCAGCAGAGCTTTGTGTGCTGGGGTAAGGCTAATACACCGGGAGGGCACCCGGTATCCCGGGACAAACCACCGTTAGGGCACCCCCACTACCGCCCCAAGAAACACCCGGAGCCAGGTCCCTTGACACATCCACCCAAGCGAATACACTGAGCGTTACAGTGCTCTACTCGAGCTTCAGTGGCGGGAGGCCCTTCCCAGTCACTTCCCAGTGCGGGCAGGTTATGGTACCATTACATCCACAAGGGCACGGTGAACACCACGGGAATAGGGCTGCTTCTTAGTTCAGGTGGCCACTCACAGGAGAAGTCCGTGAGTGGTCACCCTTAAGCCCCTTCACCACTGCAAGGTCTTGCAGCCCCTAGAAGGGGTGGTTATCTATACAGAGAAACGAATCACGCTTTTTATGACTTTGTTATGAAAAGTATCGTTCGTAACTGCGTGAAAAAAGCAGTCGTTTTAAAACTCGCGCAATTTTTGCAACTCGTTTTACTCGTTGCAAAAACATTGCTCTCGTTTCAGAAACGACTGCTTGTCACGCATGTTACGAAATATACTATTTCCAACTGTGACAGTTTCCAAAAATTTTTCTTCCTACTTTGTGCGTTTGACTTTCGTCTCAAGTGTGACACTTTTACAAATTATTTTTCCAACTGTGACAGTTTACAAAAAATTTTTCTTCCTAATTTGTGCGTATGACTTCGGTTCGACTGTGACACTTTCATAAAGTATTTTTCCAACTGTGACAGTTTGCAAAACATTTTTTTCATATTTCACGGGTATGACTTTAAGTTCAACTGTGACACTTTAACAAATTCTCAGTCCAACTGTGACACTTTCACAAACTTTTTTTCCAACTGTGCCAGTTTACAAAAATTTGTTTCGAGTACTACACGCGTATCACTTTCAGTCCAACCGTGACAGTTTACATAAAAATATTTTCCTACTTTACGCGTATGACTTACGTTTCAACTGTGACACTTTCATAAAGTACTAGCGTAACAACCCTCTCTCGCTAACGCTCGCTCGTTTTTTATTTCTTTTATATATTTCTTTACTTTATGTATTCTTGAACATATATATAAATCTATAAATTTATAAATTTTAATAATCTATATTCTAATTCATCTTAAGTCGATGCGGCCAATTTTTAAAAGAATATGATAATTGAATAACTTAAAAAGTAGTAAATTGTAATATGTATTATGTAATAATAATATATATTTTTAAATTGTTTTATAATTAATTATTAATTTTTTTTAGAAATATAAAATTAATTTTTAAAATTTTATTTGCTTTATTTTAAAAATAATATCTAGTATTCTCAAAAATATTGTTTTAAAAAATATTGCCAGTAGTAATGATAATAATAGTAAATATTAATTAATAACAAATTATAAAAGTAATTAATTAATATATTTATAAGTAATCTAATATGTTATTTTTTGAAATTATTTATTTGATTTTGTAATTAATATTATAGTTATAAATTTTTATTTTGAATTTTATAAAATTATTTAAAATAATGTTAAATATTTTAAACTAAATTAAACAAATTTAATCTAGTTTTTCATAGACAGGAGTACTTAAAAATATTTTAACTAATTTTATAATCTTGTATGTAAAAATATTTATTATTGCAATAGAAATTATTAGAAAAACATTTTACATTAATAGACACATTGTTTATCACCAATTTTTTTTTATATGATGATATGGTATTATTATTATTAGTTTATTATTTGTTAATATCAATAATAACAATAATAACAATAATAATAATAGTAATAATAGCAATTATAATTATTATTAACAAAAAATGAATAAATAATCAATATGATGGAATATGTAAATTGTTGTAAATTAATTATTAATAATAAATTAAAAAAGTGTTATTTAATTAAAATTAAATTTTTCAATAACAATAATAATTGTTATAATTCATGGTTTTAACTATTTATCATTTTTTTAATTGTGTGTGTGAATATTATAAAATTATATTCTCAGTTTAATAATTTCAACTGTCTAATTCAAAATTTACTTTAGTAAGGATAAGAAATTAAGCTGATAGTTAAATGTAATTAAAATTTAAATCTCATTATATTTTTTTATAATGTGATTAGGAAATGTTGTTGTTATTTCAAGGTAAATTAAATTTTAATTTATATCTTATTATTTTATTACTTAATAATATGTTTTGTGTATGTTGTATTCAAAGATAAGTAGTCAGTATTTTGAAAATGCAGAGTTATAGAAAGTTATCATGGGTATTATGAAAATTGATAGAATTCAGTAATATAGTGTCCGCGAACATATTAAGTCCAAGAACGAAAGGAAGAAGTGTAGAAATGAGTGAAGTTTCAAATTTAAAAAATAATTCAAAGAAAAGAATGTTCACGTTTAAACAATTGGAAATACAAATTAACAGGTATGTAAATGTCCTTAATTAATTTAATTGTCTACAATATTTGTAATTATAAAAATAATTAAGTAAATCGTTATTTATATACACAAAATGAAAATAAAATAATTTAATTTCAATTATATTCAATATAATTATTTATTTTAATATTAATGTTTTTATTATTGTTATGTTTATTATCATTGTGGAAATATTATTTATTATAAACAAACGTTAAATACTATATTGCAAAATTCGAACTCATTATGAATAATGGAAGTTTCAAATATTGATTAATTAATTTGATATTTGCTGTTAATTAGAGTAATTTGTTAAATTGTTAATTATCTATATAAAGTTAAATTAAATTTGTATTTAGATATATAATATTATTGTTTATAAATTGGTTTTTAAAAAATAATTATAAAAATTATTGAAATTACTACTGTCAACTTGGGCTTATTTGTGCACAAACCGATTTTTAATTGATGACAATGAACTTATGAGTTATTAAATGAGTAGTTTGTGTTATTTAGATATTTATTGAAACATCAAAACTCCATAAAAATTGATTATTTGAACAAAATTAAGAAATTGAAAGTAATATCAAATGTATCTATTGCTGCGGATTTGAGTCAGTTGATGCGTGTTAGTTGCTGCGGTCAGAATAACGTGTAATTGGAGATTAGATTTCCCGCAGAAACTGAAGCATATACAAACCAATTGTTTGCTTTATTTGCTGCGAGAACAATAATTTAAACTTAAATAATTATAAATTAATAATAGTTAAAATAAGATTTTTGATGGAATTGTATTAAGTAAAGGTTAGAATAATTTTATTACACATTTTGAGAAAGGTACATATTCTTAAATAGAAATTATTAATATTTTTCTGAAAACCGCAGCAACTGAAGCATCCGCAGCAACTAATGCACTTACCCTATTATAGTTATTTTGTAGAGGTTTTTATGGCAGTACGTGTAAAATTTAAATTTTATACTTATTTCTCGTTTTTTATAACGAAAATAAAAAAAAAATATTTCAAAACAAAATTATAAAGTATTTTTTATTAACTACAAATCAAATTATTAAAAAAAACTTAATTTTAAAGAATGTACAAAATAACCCATCAAATCCAGGTATTTCATTTTTTTACAATTTTTCTGAAAATATATAATAAAAAGTTAGCGTATCACGTATACATTATCACAAGTACATTGTCAACAAGTACACTGCACTCTCTTTATATGAAGGTTCGAAATATGACATTCTGCGAATAAGAAGAATGGGGAATTAGAGTTGAGCGTCGAGCATGTAGGGACAAAGACATAAGAGGGGTAGCAACGGAAAATACGTTTCGAGCGTTTGTTTACAATTCGCTATATGAAAGACCCAGTCCGAAGAGTTGCGTATAAAGAGAGTCAGGTGTATTATTAATATTTGTATAAATACTTTTAAACTTCCGCAGGTGTATACACAATTTTGAGAACATTGAAATGTTTTCAGCTTGTTTTTCACGATTCTACGTTTTTTTTCTTATTTGGGATAAAGAATTAAGTAATTTCATTAAGTATTCTCTATAGTCTATGTATCATGAGAAATGTATACCAAGTAGTAAACTGAAACAACTGAATATAAAGATTTTATTTAGTATAAACTTTGCGTCCACAAAATAGTATAACGGCGCACAAAATAGTCCCACTTGACGGTATTAAATTATATGGAAAAAAGCAAAATGAAATAATTTGGAATTTAATAAATTAAATTTTTAATTTAAGAAATAAAAGATTAATTTAAAGCAAAATTTAGAAATTTGTGAGAATCATATTGAAATTAGAAATAATAAAAATCGATTAATTATGAATTATTATGGTGTGATTGTTATTTCAAGAATTATGAATAGTTAATTTTTTTTATAGCTGCACTCTTCGAGTGAGAGTGACCAATAAAAGTAAAATAAAAAGATTTAACAATGGAAAGTTATTTAATTTAGATTTGTTAGATAAAGCAGGGGAATTTCGCTGTACTGTATTCAATGAAAATGTAGATAAATTTTACAATGAGTTGGAGGTAATTAATATTTATTAATTATAATTATTTTTTTCTTATATATGAAAAAATGTAAACTTAGACTTTTTATATAAACACATAAATGTGTTTATATCAACACTCTAAAAAGAAGAGTTTTATTTGATCCTCAGTTTTAAGACATTTTAGGGTGTCTAAATTTTGATTATTAATGTAAAATCAATTTTTGAAATTTTAAAATTTTGAATAAGGAATTTTATATTTATGGATTAATGAAGTCTCTGATCATAAAAATGAAAGCAGATTTAAAATATTTTAAATGGCTGATTCAATGTAAATGATAAATAGTAGCGGTCAGTAATATGTTGCCACTTGTTTTGAGTGATGCATATTAATTAATTTTTCTTCTATCTAATTTGAGAATAAATTATTTTCTCTTTAAGGGGGTCACCCGATGTGACTGGCCGTTTTTAAGCGTTTTTTCTTAAATTTTTTTTTCAGAACCATGAAAACTTAGAACTTCGGACTTTTTTTCATATATTTAGTGATATTTTAACTACAAATAAAAATTGTTTCAATTAAAAATATTTCAATATTTACGACTTATAACACTGTAAAGAGGCTTTGGTGATAAAAAAGTTGTACATCGGCGACCACGATTCTAAATGAATGGCTGAACAGAAATCAAAAAATGAAATAGCAATTTAATCTGTGGTTATGTGGCTATCGCCGGAACCAGGATATTTTTAAAATATTAAAAATTGAATTTTTTACGCGTGTTTGAATTATTGTTTTTAAAAAACGCGATTTTTTGAGTCTATTTTCTTGTATATTAAAAAACGACTTGACCTTTTTCAATTACCCTGATTCGGGCGATAGCCACACATGAGCTGAATATACTCTATAAATTTGAACGAAATCGGTTAAGTCGTTTTTGAAAAATCATGGTCGCCAGTTCGGAAAATGTGGTTTTGAGAAAAATGTGTTTCAAAGTTTAAGTACGAATAAAGCCATGAATTCCAAAATATTACTAAAAAAGCTGTTATATATATGTGTATGTAATAATAAAATTCGCGGATAAAAAACAGAAGCGACACAAAAGTTTCAGTAACACACTTCGTTGAAAGCTTGACCGCGCGCTCGAACATCTTACTTTCTCACTGTGAAAAATTTTTAACAGCGACGAATATGTTTAAATCACTTTACTAACATTTTCTGCATATGTTATAGGTGCCATAAATGAAAAAAAAATTCGATTTTTAGAACCTATCACATTGGGTGATTCTCTTAATTAATTAAAAAAAAAAAAATTTTAAATAAAATGTGCCTAAGATCAAGTTGTTTTTTTTTTTAAATCTATTGTAAGAAAGTGTAAACAACAGCGTTTTTTTAATGTTTATTAATTTTTAATATAATAAAGATCTTTTTTGTTTTTGGTGTTATTTCAAACATTATTTGTAATAGAATTTAAAAAATACATCACTATTGTCACACAATTGTTTTCTTTTTTAGTTTTCCTGAAGTTAAAGTGAGGAGAGAGGTGAGTTTGTACATCAGTACATTTTTCCTCCCTGTATTGCGGCCATATTGAATTTGCCCTTTCCACACGTCAAACTTTTTGTTTTTAACATTATAACAAAATATAAAAAAAAACGATAAACACGGATTTCTTTATAATATTTCAGATAATTTTACCATATTTTGAGTCAAAATATTTTTTAATAAAATTTGTAGACAAGTTTTGTTCACGCCATCAGTGGCATCATTCTGCACACATGCCTTTAATAAATATATATTTATGTTATAAAATTTAAAAAACCAATAAATACATACTCTAAATACCATAATTTATCAAAATTTATCAAAAATTAAAATTTTTAAGGTCAGATTTTAAACTAAATTATAAAATGTTACAGTATTACACGATAATATGTGGTGACTTGTTTTGAATGATTCATGATTAATAAAATTTTCTACAATCTCATTCTTAAATTAAAATTTTTTTTTTAAAATTTGTTATAAACTAACTAAATTTAAAAAAAAAAAACCCCATCATAAAGTCTCTTTCTACATGCACTTTCAAAAAATTAATTTAAAAAAATATATATATATTATTGCAGTGTTTTCTTAAATTTTAAATAACTTTTGATATAATAAAGATTTTTTATGTTTTTTATATAGTTTTAAATGTAATTTTCTATAAAATTTAAAAATTTTATCACTACTGTTGCACATTTTTTTTTTTTAATTTTTCTAAAGCTAAAGTGAAAACAAAATAGTATACAAATTATAATGAAAAACATTTATAAAAAATATTTGCAAAAAAATTGGAAATAATTTATTCATTATACTTTTAAAACATATTTTTCTGACTAATTCTCATTTAAATATATTTCATTTTTTTGTACTCACTTTGAGAGAGGTGAGTTTGTACATCAGTACATTTTTCCTCCCTGTATTGCGGCCATATTGAATTTGCCCTTTCCACACGTCAAACTGTACCATTCAAAAGTTAGTCAAATAGTGTGATGTATGTTTTTATTTTTATTTGTTAGTGATATAAATGGTAAAAAATTGTTTAAAAAAGTGATAATTATTTAAGAGATGATTTGTTTAATTACAAGTTTAATATTAATGAAGTGTTAGTTTAAATTTGTTTGTGGTTTAAATGATTGTGAGTGTAAATAAGAAAATTTGCAATTATGAAATTACAATTTATTTATTTGTTTCTTAATTACAAAAAGTAATTACTAAAAAATAATTGCATTATTTTAATTGAGTGAACTTTGGAAAGACGGATATAAGGCAATAAATTTATCTGAGGTGTGTTAACTTTAAAATTGTTAATTTTGATAATAAGGTTATGTTTGTTATTATGATTTTTCTATGAACAGTTTACAGTAAATAAATAAGAATTGTTATTATAATTATGATATTAATTTTTGCAACATTTTAATAATAAACGTATAAAGATAAGAATGTTTCAAGATTTTGTCTTTGTTGAAATAATATTATAGTTTCTAACTAAAAAGCTTTTGAAAATATTGTAAGAATTATACATGTTTAATAATTACAAAATTATTTAAGTGTTAAATATTTTATTTTTTGTAATTGTCTAAATTTGTATTTAAATTTTCTGTAGTTTAAATAATAAATAAAGTCTTTAAAATCGTAAACATTGCGATGCAGTTTTAGGTTATGTTAATATACGAATTATGATTTTTTTTCATAAAAAATTAAGAATAATAATTGTTGATATTACTATTCATAAGCATTTTATCAAATATATTTTTTAAAATAAAAATTATTTTCTCATGATTATGATGTTGCAAGAGTTTGATTTTTTTAAATGAAATATTAGTTGTTTTTCAATATTTTAAAATTTGTCATATGAAAGTAAGAAATTTAAGTTATTATAAATTTAATTATAAGATTAAACTTATTTATTTATTATAATAGTTGTATTTATGCTATGTTATTGTCTTGTGTTTACAGTTGTACCGCAGAAGTTGTAATATGTCAAATTATTAAATGACATATATATAGAGAGGGATACAACAGTAGGACCTTTAGAAAATTTTATTTTTTAAATTTATTCTGAAGAAATAGAAAAAACAAGGAATTAATTTGTCATTCTGTTTCAGCACTATTTAAGAAATCAATAAACAACATTTCACAAGTTATGCGAAAAATATTGAAACATCATGTAAGTTAAAATATCTACTTTGTTATTTATCTATTTTTTCTTTTTTTATCTTTATTATAATCGTTAATTCAAATGTACATTAACTTATATTTTAGTTTATAAGAACTGTAGACGATTTTAATTTTAATATAATTATTGTTACTTAATTACTTCCAAATTATATTTATTTATATTTTAATTGGATTATATTTTTAGTTTGTTTATATTTCAAAAAAAATTAAAATCGCTTTCCAAATTGAATAATCAAACTTATTTACAGTTTGATAAATTGAAATTTCAACTGTGAGTACTGGCTTTATAAGAAAATATATTTTTAATTTCTAATTAATTTTCACTGCTTACTAGGTCTATTTGTTTCAAATTCAATTATACACTCACGTATACTTGCATCGAAAATATAAAGGACATTGTTCACATGGTTGACTCAACGAATAAGGACTTTCAAATCATCCAGCTGCAGAATGGTGAAAATGTATATTTATCAAATTAAATTTTTTTGTTTAAACATAACTTAGCAAATATTATTACTTTTAAATAATTAATTACAAAATTAAATTAAAAAAGAAGAACACTTAAAGAATATATTAAAAATTTAATTGCTTTCCAGGTTTCGTCCAGAATGACGTCAAGTCCTAAGTCTTTAAGAACAAAAAGCAGAATAAGAAAAAGGACTTTTCCGATCTCAACATCCTTTATAAAACATCTATCCTTTGTTCATCTGAAAAGATGCACAATCTAAATAGCATACAGCTATTCGCCTGGAGACTGTAAATCGATGTGAGGTACATAGGAGGACATCCTTTAGCTATTAACGTCCATAAGAGTTAATAAATACCCTAAAAATCCTACAAAAGGGAAAAAAATGTAAAATAATCCTAAAAAATATTTTCAATTTCCACAAAAAATATAATCAAGTTTTAAGTTGATCAGATTCACCTAGGAGGGCATTCCATAAATTTTATAGACTTAACAATTTATGAATACTCTAAAAAATCGACAAAAGGGAAAGAAATCTTAAATAATCCTAAAAAATATTTTCAATGTCAACAAAAAATATAATCAAGCTTTATATCGATCAGATTTACCTAGGAGGAAATTCCATAAATATTCTAGACTTAAAAATTAATATATACTCTAAAAACTGGACAAAAGGAAAAAAATATCTAAAATAATCCTAAAAAATATTTTCAGTGTCCAAAAAAAATATAATCAAGTTTTAAGTTGATCAGATTCACCTAGTAGGACATTCCATAAATATTATAGACTTAACAATTTATCAATAATCTAAAAAATTGACAAAAGGGAAAGAAATCTAAAATAATCCTACAAAATATTTTCAATGTCCACAAAAAATATAATCAAATTTTAAGTTGATCAGATTCACCTAGTAGGACATTCCATAAATATTATAGACTTAACAATTTATGAATACTCTAAAAAATCGACAAAAGGGAAAGAAATCTTAAATAATCCTAAAAAATATTTTCAATGTCAACAAAAAATATAATCAAGCTTTATATCGATCAGATTTACCTAGGAGGAAATTCCATAAATATTCTAGACTTAAAACTTATTGAACACTCTAAAAAACCGACAAAAGGAAAAAAAAAATAATCTTAAAAAATATTTTCAATGTCCACAAAAAATATAATCAAGTTGTAATTGATCAGATTTTCCTAGCAGAACGTTCCCTCCATGTAAGAGTCTATTAAAATTAAAAAAAAAACTAACAAATCGACATAAGGGGAAAAAATCTAACATAATTATAAACATATTTTCAATATCCATAAAAAATATAATCTAGTTTTAAATTAATCAGATTCACCTTAGAGGACATTCACTACATATTGAAGTCTAATAAAATTAACAAATGCTCTAAAAAGTCTACAAAAAGAAAAAAAATCTAAAGTAATCCTTACAAATATTTGCAATGTCCACAAAAAATTGAATAAAGTTTTAAATTGATCAGATTTACGTAGGAGGACATTCCATAAATATTATAGACTTGAAAATTTTTTAATACCTACTCTAAAAATCGACAAAAGGAAAAAAAAATTGTTAAATAATCCTAAAAATTATTTTCAATGTCCACAAAAAAAAATATAATCAAGTTTTAAGTTGATCAGATTCACCTAGGAGGGCATTCCATAAATTTTATAGACTTCAAAATTTATGAATACTCTAAAAAATCGACAAAAGGGAAAGAAATCTAAAATAATCCTACAGAATATTTTCAATGTCCGAAAAAAAAAATTCTAATTTTAAGTTGATCAGATTCACCTAGCAGAACGTTCCCTCCATGTAAGAGTCTTTTAAAATTAAAAAAAAAACTCTAACAAATCGACAGAAGGAAGAAAAGATTTTTAAATAATCCTACAAAATATTTTCAATGTCCAAAAAAATTATCAGCCAGCTTTATATCGATCAGATTTACCTAGGAGGAAATTCCATAAATATTCTAGACTTAAAAGTTAATGAACACTCTAAAAAGCCGACAAAAGGGAAAAAAATCTAAAATAATCCTAAAAAATATTTTCAATGTCCACAAAAAATATAATAAAGTTTTAAATTGATCAGATTTACCTAATAGGACATTCCATAAATATTCTAAACTTAAAAA
The DNA here is from genome assembly GCA_037103525.1 of Ganaspis brasiliensis. Classification (NCBI taxonomy): domain Eukaryota; kingdom Metazoa; phylum Arthropoda; class Insecta; order Hymenoptera; family Figitidae; genus Ganaspis; species Ganaspis brasiliensis. The sequence goes on along the minus strand of JAZKLR010000068.1, from coordinate 358,900 downwards.
TTAATATATACTCTAAAAACTGGACAAAAGGAAAAAAATATCTAAAATAATCCTAAAAAATATTTTCAGTGTCCAAAAAAAATATAATCAAGTTTTAAGTTGATCAGATTCACCTAGGAGGGCATTCCATAAATTTTTTAGACTTTAAAATTTATGAATACTCTAAAAAATTGACAAAAGGGAAAGAAATCTAAAATAATCCTAAAAAATATTTTCAATGTCCACAACAAATATAATAAAGTTTTAAATTGAGCAGATTTACCTAATAGGACATTCCATAAATATTCTAAACTTAAAAATTAATATATACTCTAAAAACTGGACAAAAGGAAAAAAATATCTAAAATAATCGTAAAAAATATTTTCAGTGTCGAAAAAAAATATAATCAAGTTTTAAGTTGATCAGATTCACCTAGGAGGGCATTCCATAAATTTTATAGACTTAACAATTTATGAATACTCTAAAAAATCGACAAAAGGGAAAGAAATCTTAAATAATCCTAAAAAATATTTTCAATGTCAACAAAAAATATAATCAAGCTTTATATCGATCAGATTTACCTAGGAGGAAATTCCATAAATATTCTAGACTTAAAACTTATTGAACACTCTAAAAAACCGACAAAAGGAAAAAAAAATAATCTTAAAAAATATTTTCAATGTCCACAAAAAATATAATCAAGTTGTAACTGATCAGATTTTCCTAGCAGAACGTTCCCTCCATGTAAGAGTCTATTAAAATTAAAAAAAAACTAACAAATCGACATAAGAAAGAAAAGATTTTTAAATAATCCTAAAAAATATTTTCAATTGTCCAAAAAAAATATAATCATGCTTTATATCGATCAGATTTACCTAGGAGGAAATTTCATAAATATTCTAGACTTAAAAGTTATTGAACACTCTAAAAAACCGACAAAAGGAAAAAAAAAATAAATAATCTTAAAAAATATTTTCAATGTCAACAAAAAATATAATCAAGCTTTATATCGATCAGATTTACCTAGGAGGAAATTCCATAAATATTCTAGACTTAAAACTTATTGAACACTCTAAAAAACCGACAAAAGGAAAAAAAAAAAATCTTAAAAAATATTTTCAATGTCCACAAAAAATATAATCAAGTTGTAACTGATCAGATTTTCCTAGCAGAACGTTCCCTCCATGTAAGAGTCTATTAAAATTAAAAAAAAAATAACAAATCGACATAAGAAAGAAAAGATTTTTAAATAATCCTAAAAAATATTTTCAATGTCCAAAAAAAATATAATCAAGCTTTATATCGATCAGATTTACCTAGGAGGAAATTTCATAAATATTCTAAACTTAAAAGTTATTGAACACTCTAAAAAACCGACAAAAGGAAAAAAAAATAAATAATCTTAAAAAATATTTTCAATGTCCACAAAAAATATAATCAAGTTGTAATTGATCAGATTTTCCTAGCAGAACGTTCCCTGCATGTAAGAGTCTATTAAAATTAAAAAAAAATCTAACAAATCGACATAAGGGGAAAAAATCTAAAATAATTATAAACATATTTTCAATATCCATTAAAAATATAATCAAGTTTTAAATTAATCAGATTCACCTTAGAGGACATTCACTACATATTGAAGTCTAATAAAATTAACAAATGCTCTAAAAAGTCTACAAAAAGAAAAAAAATATAAAGTAATCCTTACAAATATTTGCAATGTCCACAAAAAATTGAATAAAGTTTTAAATTGATCAGATTTACGTAGGAGGACATTCCATAAATATTATAGACTTGAAAATTTTTTAATACCTACTCTAAAAATCGACAAAAGAAAAAAAAAATTGTTAAATAATCCTAAAAATTATTTTCAATGTCCACAAAAAAATATATAATCAAGTTTTAAGTTGATCAGATTCACCTAGGAGGGCATTCCATAAATTTTATAGACTTCAAAATTTATGAATACTCTAAAAAATCGACAAAAGGGAAAGAAATCTAAAATAATCCTACAAAATATTTTCAATGTCACAAAAAAAAATTCTAATTTTAAGTTGATCAGATTCACCTAGCAGAACGTTCCCTCCATGTAAGAGTCTTTTAAAATTAAAAAAAAAACTCTAACAAATCGACAGAAGGAAGAAAAGATTTTTAAATAATCCTACAAAATATTTTCAATGTCCACAAAAAATATAATAAAGTTTTAAATTGATCAGATTTACCTAATAGGACATTCCATAAATATTCTAAACTTAAAAATTAATATATACTCTAAAAACTGGACAAAAGGAAAAAAATATCTAAATTAATCCTAAAAAATATTTTCAGTGTCCAAAAAAAATATAATCAAGTTTTAAGTTGATCAGATTCACCTAGGAGGGCATTCCATAAATTTTTTAGACTTTAAAATTTATGAATACTCTAAAAAATTGACAAAAGGGAAAGAAATCTAAAATAATCCTAAAAAATATTTTCAATGTCCACAACAAATATAATAAAGTTTTAAATTGAGCAGATTTACCTAATAGGACATTCCATAAATATTCTAAACTTAAAAATTAATATATACTCTAAAAACTGGACAAAAGGAAAAAAATATCTAAAATAATCGTAAAAAATATTTTCAGTGTCCAAAAAAAATATAATCAAGTTTTAAGTTGATCAGATTCACCTAGGAGGGCATTCCATAAATTTTATAGACTTAACAATTTATGAATACTCTAAAAAATCGACAAAAGGGAAAGAAATCTTAAATAATCCTAAAAAATATTTTCAATGTCAACAAAAAATATAATCAAGCTTTATATCGATCAGATTTACCTAGGAGGAAATTCCATAAATATTCTAGACTTAAAACTTATTAAACACTCTAAAAAACCGACAAAAGGAAAAAAAAATAATCTTAAAAAATATTTTCAATGTCCACAAAAAATATAATCAAGTTGTAACTGATCAGATTTTCCTAGCAGAACGTTCCCTCCATGTAAGAGTCTATTAAAATTAAAAAAAAATCTAACAAATCGACATAAGGGGAAAAAATCTAAAATAATTATAAACATATTTTCAATATCCATAAAAAATATAATCAAGTTTTAAATTAATCAGATTAACCTTAGAAGACATTCACTACATATTGAAGTCTAATAAAATTAACAAATGCTCTAAAAAGTCTACAAAAAGAAAAAAAATCTAAAGTAATCCTTACAAATATTTGCAATGTTTACAAAAAATTGAATAAAGTTTTAAATTGATCAGATTTACGTAGGAGGACATTCCATAAATATTATAGACTTGAAAATTTTTTAATACCTACTCTAAAAATCGACAAAAGAAAAAAAAAATTGTTAAATAATCCTAAAAATTATTTTCAATGTCCACAAAAAAATATATAATCAAGTTTTAAGTTGATCAGATTCACCTAGGAGGGCATTCCATAAATTTTATAGACTTCAAAATTTATGAATACTCTAAAAAATCGACAAAAGGGAAAGAAATCTAAAATAATCCTACAAAATATTTTCAATGTCACAAAAAAAAAATTCTAATTTTAAGTTGATCCGATTCACCTAGCAGAACGTTCCCTCCATGTAAGAGTCTATTATAATTAAAAAAAAACTATAACAAATCGACAGAAGGAAGAAAAGATTTTTAAATAATCGTAAAAAATATTTTCAATGTCCACAAAAAATATTGTCTAGTTCTAAATTGATCAGATTTACCTAGGAGGACAATCTCTACATATTCGAGTCTATTAAAATTTTCTAAAATGTCGACAGAAGGATTATTTGTCATTTTCTACAACTGCCATTATTTTGAGACATTGGACATTTTTTCTTATGTTACTATTAAGCAATCAAAATTAAAAACTATATTAATTTGGTTTTTGTAAAATCTATTGCACAGAAAACTCTAAAAAGATTTTTTCTTATATAAATCGACATTTTAACTTTTTTAATCTTTTATATTTTTGAATATAATAATAATGGAAAAAACTTCGATGTCAAGTTTTGAGTAGTTACTCACTCAAAATAAATACTTAAAAAAATAACGTTTGCGTTAATTGTGGTACACATAAATTTTTCATAGGCGTTACGTAATTTGTATATTTAGACCATTAAAATGAAGAAGTCAAATAAAATTCTCTAAAGAAAGTAACAAGAAAACACTTTAATTTATATTTAAAAATGTTTCTGATTTAGTAAACATCAGTACGTTCTGATAAATCGGTCAAAAAGAAATCTGAAGTACGCCGAATAATTCGTTAATCAATTGTCTATAAAATGGGTAAAAAGTATATTTTATATAAAACTTATATCGGATGACAGAAAGTAAAGATCTTACTTTCTTTTATAATTTTCAGTTTTTTGAATCTTTATAATTCTGAACACAATTACGCTAGAAAATTCCCAAATAGCTTATCCGATATGTTTTTCATAATTTTAGAAGTTGATGAAATTTTATTGAAATTTCATGACAAAATAAAAATAAAATTATTGAAAAACCTGATTTTTCTAACAAATCACAATGTAGAGATTTCGGGTAAAATAATATTTTCTGTATGAAGAATCAACAATAACAATTTTTATAATGTTGAAGAATAAAAGAGTCATTTTTAGAGTACAAATTTTTTAAAAGTTTCTAATAACAACAACACTTTCTTCATTTTTTAAAGATATATTATATTAAAAGCTTTATAAACTTCAGGTAAAAAACTTACATTACAATGTTCACATTTTCAACTTATGATGCTTCATTAAATAAATTAACAATATCTTGCAATGTTAAACCGTCTACTGCACTATCTTGGAAGATATCTTGCACCGTTTGGTAATAGGATTCTTCCGAATCATCGTCAAAATCTGCAATTACAAATTGTATTTTAAACCGTGCAAGTAGGTACACTTACCTATCTGTACTTTATGTTTAAGGGTGTTCCAGAGCCAAGCTAAGTCATGACAAAGACAGATGATATACATCAAACGTCAATTTTTACACATAAATTTTTGGCACAACACAATACTTGACATAAAAACGCAACACCAACGAGAAATTTTACATATTTGTAGTTTCTAAATCACTCGGAACTATTTTATTTTATTCCCGGATGCGGCAACAATTTGTGGTAGAAAATTCGGTTCCCAAAACAGGTGATTGAAACAAAGACAGAGTAAACTTTGACATGGCGCCGCCTGGTGGCTCTGGAACACCCTTAAGAACCCAAATAGCACCGAAGTTTGCGGGAAGCTAACGGGAAACTAACCGTGATAGGTTCGATAGCTTGCACTGTTAGCTTCCTGTTAGCTTCAGGGAAGCTCTAAATGTCCTCCGTTTTATAGTTTCCGATGTTAGCTTCCAGAAAGCTAAAACTGTAATTTTTCCGAAAGTTAATTTTGGTAACTTTACACAAAATTTCTATGATAAATTAAAAAATCTATTTATATGCGCAGTCGTTTTCTACTGCTCTCTATAGTAGTTATGGCTGCGCACAACTTTTGAATAGCCTTTCCTACTGGGAAGGTATGCTGTAAAAAAATTTAAACATGTTGAAAAAAAAAAAAATTTTTAAAATTTTTATTTTTTTTATTTTTATTTTTGTTTTTATACGAGAAAGTGTTACGCGAACTTTGTGCAAACTTACTAAAAAGACTTTCGGAAAAATTACATTTATAGCTTTCTGGAAGCTAACATCGGAAACTATAAAACGGAGGACATTTAGAGTTTCCCTGAAGCTAACAGGAAGCTAACAGCGCAAGCTATCGAACCTAACATGGTTAGTTTCCCGTTAGCTTTCCGCAAACTTCGGTGCTATTTGGGAATTATTTCAAGACTCAACTGCAGGCTTTGAAATACAAACTTTTTTTGCTTTCCATTTAATTGTTTTTTATAAACAAGGCTTACTTTTTTATATTATTTTTTGTCAAAAAGTCCCAAAGGCCACTTTATTTTAAAAATACTAGGTTCCGCAATTAAGGTAGTTCTCCGGCAGTTATACTTGAAAAAATCGATTTTCTATAGATTTTCTTTAAATCGTGAGAAAACGTTATTTTATATGTGCCTTCTGTCTGGTTAAAATTTCAATAGCCCTTGCAATGCTCAAAATTGAGATATTCAGGTTCTAAATTCCAATTTTGTATGGAAAATGCTAAAAAATGAAATTTTGAACCTGAATATCTCAATTTTGAGCATTGCAAGGGCTATTGAAATTTTAACCACATATAAGGCACACATAAAATAACGTTTTCTCACAATTTAAATAAAATCCATAGAAAATCGATTTTTTCAAGTATAACTGCCGGAGAACTACCTTAACAGGATATAAAATTTCTATTTTTTATATTAATTTATGAAATTCCAATTCTTTTGAAAGAAAGAACAATACAATTTAGATAACATTTTCCCAATTTCTTTATTCTTAATTTGTTTCTTTTAAATTTGTTAATATTTTTTTGATCTTGCAATTTTGTCAATTTAAAAATTTCCAAGCAATGTGCGCTTTTTTTCCGGTCTTCCTTATACATTTTAACATTTTCAATATTTTCCTGGAATTTCAATGAAAAACAAAGAACTAATAATTGTATTTGCATTTATTATTAGGTATTTAAGATCCAAGTTTCTTTTCTTCAAAAACATCAATTTTTTACACTGTTTCCAGCTTTAAGGATATATATGTGCACTGAGGAAAATCGGCTGCGATTAGCATGACGCACAATGAACCTCTAATCACTAATCTGTAATCGTAAAAATGAGAGGAAGGAAGAAAGAGATGTATGTCTGTACTACTTCCTCTCATTCTTACGATTAGCGATTTTTCATTGTCCTTATGGCTTTTATCGCGTGAGCAGATGCTATGAATATAGCATAGAAAGTAACTATAGAAAAATTATGCGACTTATTCTGTTAAAAATATAAAATCAATAAAATTATGGTCAAAATGTACAAATTATTTCAAGTAATAATCGCAACACATTTTTCTAAGTGTGGCTTTTTGTGGTTCAAAAATCGAATATTTAAAAAAAAAATTTTGACTGATGTACTATCATAAATTAATACAATCTTCTAGACGTAATCATTTTTTATTTTTTTTCTTCAAAAAATGAATTAAAATGCCTATTTCCCCCCCACCCCCCTATTTTTCAATCTATTTGACCTAGAGATTTGAAATTTGGTATACCTGGGTATTTGTACGTGTAGATTAGAAGAAAAATGAAGCGAACCTTGCTGAACTTAGTTTTCAAATGTTATTAAAAAAGAATTGAAAAATGGCTAATTTTCTCTATGCTTGTGCGTAGTGTATTTATCCTGAAAGGTTTATTGGGGCGAATGAAAATTCGGCGTTTTAAGGATTCTATGAAGTATTACTTTGTTTTAATCGGAATTCGGACAAATAAAACTTCGGTCAAATGGACATTTTGTCACTTAAACATTCGCTTCAATTAATATTTTGTTATATGCCAATTCTGTGAATTAGCGATTTGGGCAAATGGAATTTCGTTTAAGTTGTCGATGTTCTAAAATGGAAATTCGTTCACCTGAGAATTTTGTTAAATGAAAATTCGATCAAATATGAATTCTATTAAATAAAAGTTCACTAATCTGTACATTCTACTATATAAATATTCATTGAAATAGGAATTCTGTCAAATATCATTTCGGCTTGTTAAAGGTTCCAACATGTAGAATTTCTATAAAAAAATACATTCACTCATTTAAAAGTTATTTTAAACAGACATTCTATAAAATATAATTTCGATCACCTGTGAATTCAGTGAAATAAAAATTCAATCAAATATGAAGACTGTTAAATGAAATTTCGGTTATGTATGAATTATAAAGTATTAAAAGTCGGTTTTACTTGAATTTTGTCAAACATTATTTCGATGAAATGAGAATTCGTATACAAGAAAGTTCTGAATAATGGAATTTTGCTAAATGAAAGTTCTAACGAATTGGAATTTGAACATATTCATGCGTCTCACTGAGTGAGAGGCTTCATTTTATAAAATTATTTTTATTTGTACATATGTTCACAAATATTTTTCTCCGTATAAGGCAGATTCTCATTCTGAGTTATTTATACGTTTATTGGACGCCTGCTTCTAGAAAAAGTAGATTTTAAACTTTTCAAATACCTTCAAACATATCGCGTTCTTCCTCATCAGGATTCTCAGTTTCTTCCATAGAGGGTAGCTGTGACTGAAAAGATTTATCCTCGATTACTGCGAGAATGAAAGCAAGAGGATTGCCATTTTTCTCCAGTTCTTCCCATCTTTCCCACAGCTTTAACTCCTGCAAGAACTGTGCTTCCGTCCTGCGTTTTGTCGGAAGAATACCCTGCTCGATACTTTTTAATTTGCGGTTAATACTTTCCACTATTTCGACAATTTTTTCTGGAAAATATAGAAATAGGTTATATCTTTTCATTTCTACCAAAGTTTTTGCGCATCTATTTTTGAGAAATTTGAAACTTTTACAAACGATTATGTACGCTTTCTAGAATATTAAATGAAACTAATGTAGTAGAGGATTTTTACAATTCGTTATAAGGCCACGTTTAAAAAATGTTCACTACAGTGAAACTAATTATGTTAAAATTCATTTTATTTATCTTAAAATAAGATTTTAAAGTATCGCAGGTGTAGAAGCATGCCACTTTTGTATTGTTTGACACATAATGTTTCAAAAAATATATAATTATCTTCAAAAGTAGAAAAAAGAAAAATTTGTATTTGTTTCGAATTCTTAGATAACAATGTGACAATTATAATACTTTTGCCAAATGCAGTACATAACTTACTTGAGAATAAATAACTTCCTGGTCTACGACCGATGGTCGCATATATTTGTTTATTGTCGGACTCTTGAAGGTTGTTTGTTCGATTCTTCATCCTAAAAACGCTGAAACCTTGTGGTTGAACTATCTTCAACCAATAACGAACGTAATATTTATTGAACTTCATAAATTTTTTTTTTTGACTAGCATTGAGACCAGTTAGAATTTCCAAAAAGGTTTCAGCTATTTTCTCGGCAGGAAGTAGAGCTAACGCTGTTATTTTAGCCAGATACTTTCTGCTTTCTTCCTTTGAATCTTCGGAATCTTTTTTCTTCAACAAACCTTTTTTTTTTCCATTTTTAATCAGGGCCTTAAATATGAAAAGTAACTGTCTGTTATGAATATCTCACTAAGAAATTAAGAGTGTTTGGAAGGTTAATTGAAATATATTATACAGCGTAAGTAACTATTTTTTAAAAGTATATAATTAAAAAGCAGAAAGGGTGATCAACTGATCAGTTAGACAACATTATTATTATTATATATCTATGCTAGTGAGAAGGATTACATTTATAATACATTGAAATTAAAGTATGCTTAAAATTAAAATGAACTTCTTTTAAAGGGTATTGGAAGCAAATAAAATTTCGAATTTACATAATTTCGGAACGAATGACATTTTAATTACTTGAAATTCAAAATAATTGCAATGTAGACAAATTAAAATGTTGTTTGACTCAATTTCATGTTCATAAAATATAAAATACCTAAACTACAGTTTAGATGGTTTCAAATCAGTTTCAAATTATTTTTTAATTTTAACAATTGTTATGAGCTACATGGAGAAATGATGAAACTTAGATAAAGTATACAAATTTGAGCTGATTAAATGCGTATAATAAATAAACAATGAAACATCATTAACACTTTAGAAAAATTTGTATGTACAATCAATTTAAATTGTCACAATATAAACAATAGCATTTACTTAATCACTGTGATGTCGATCAATGTCAAATTCAATCAATTACATTGAATGCTAATGAAAAACAGAATACATTGAAAATTAGATCATCCAAATCTTTGTTTGTCATTAGTTTCTACTGCTTAAAGTTTCGAAGAATTAAGTTTGTAATTGATTGAAATTTTAATTAATTAATTTTTCCAGAAATTAAATATGTGATTAATAACAATTTTCATAAATGAATATTGAAATTAAAAAACTCTGAAAAATTAAAAAATGTTTGACAGATTAACGAAATGGGTGAATCTAGTATGTGACGAACTGAGGAAAAAGTTAATAAAGTTATAAAATTGAAAATCAGTTAAAAGCAAGTTGACAGTTGGTTTTCTCTGTAATGTTTACCTGTGCGTAATGGAAGAAGCAGCCTCGCCATTTCACATGCGAAGAACACGTACAAAATATGGCGTTTTTAATAGCGACTTCAAAATCTGTTATAAACAGTTTTGGTTTTAGAAAGCTCCCAACCGTGTTGAAAACAAAGTCCAATACAGGTGCGTATGCATCACCAGTATGTCTGTCCATTAAGACCCAGGCGAAAGGAATTGCCTAAAAATGTGAATTGATGTATGATTATAATTTTAATACTCATTTTAAACTGTCTTTTTAACACAAATTCTAAGTTATTTATGTATCTATAATCATGCAAATTATTCAGTAAAGTGCATGGGTCAGATTAAAAAAAACGGTGATATGTGCTGAACATTATTTACACCTAACTTTTGAAATTTTGTCAAAATCGTCGGGGTAATGTCAGATAGCAGTTTTTCGCGATTCAGGGTCACCTATAAAATCTACTAACCCATACAATTATTCTAGAGAAGTGACATAAAAATTTAATGCAAAATAAAACTGAAAGTATTGCCTTTTAAAATAAAAAACTTACGTTATTAGTGAAAATTAAGAATTTTTTCCGGAATTACCCCAACTGACCCTATTGTAAAAAAAAGACTTGCTCTTTAAGATGTTTATGTGTCGATTCATGGTAAAAGGGACCTTAGCTGCAAAACAATCGATTTTGAATGTTCATTATTAATCGGTAGAATTTCAGTTGCTCTTTCACATACAGTAAACAAAACTTGTTTATGTCTATTAGTTTTTCTGTTATTAGCGACGAAACACAGACATAATCTAACAATAACATAGGCCGTCACTTCTTAAAACACCCGTCCTGTAAAATTCAAAACATTTTATTTTTAATTATTATTATGAATACATAGAATTTGAGTTGCTTTTTCACATACATGAATGAAAAATTGTTTATGTCTATTAGTTTTTGTGTTATTAGCGGTGAAACATAGGCGTAACCCAACAGTGACATAGGTAGACTCAACTTCAAACTCCCGTACGCGTAAAACTCATTTCTGCAGCTAAGGTCCTTTTCACCCTGAATCGACACATATTTAAAATCATGAATTTTCAGCACAAAAAGTGTTATTTATTCAGGACAGGATTTCAACGATTTTTTTATTTTCACGCGTATCATTTTCAATTACTTAAAGCTTTCAAAGGCAGTTTGATAATTTTTGAAGTATCGACTTTGTTTTAAAAAATTGTTGCATCAAATTATTGTCAATAATCGTCAATAAATTATAGATTTATAATGCTTTCAAGATTGTTGCATACAATAAAACGAATAAATGCATACATACATATATTAATTTTTTTTCATGCTATGTCTTGTGAAACAATTTTATTACCCCCACAGCACCGAATATTTCCTGAAAATTTATTAAAGATTTATTTGCAAACTTTGGAATGTTTGAGTGCAAAGTTTAGTGAAAATTGTGTAAAGATTTAAATGTCCCGATTAAATAAATGTTTAGCGTGAAACTTTCCTAAACCTTTCCTGAACATTTTCGCCTAATTATAGTTATAATTATAACTAGGCGAAAATGTAATTTAAATGTTCAGGAAATCTTCACGCTAAACATTTATTTAATCGGGACATTTAAATCTTTACACAATTTTCACTAAACTTTGCACTTAAACATTCCGAAGTTGGTCATTCATAAACCACGTAGCTCTTAGGGGGGTGGGGGGGTCAAGCTGTAGGCTACGCTAAGAGGAAAAAATGGCGCTAATGTATGGAATAGTGGGCTGCGTGGGGGGAGGGGGGGTTAAAATTTTCAAAAAAGAGGGCTACGTGGTTTATGAACGACCCCTTTGCAAATAAATCTTTCATAAATTTTCAGGAAATATTCGGTGCTGTGGGAGTAACCACGTTTTATAGATATAAGATATTTTGAGGAAAAGTATCCTAGTGGAGTATACCTGGTTGAAAATGACAGCAATAATTGTCAGCATTTGGACTACTCCCAAGATTCTCGGCCTTGACTTATAAGTTCCATCAATGTGGAACTCTGTGCAGTGGGAAATTGATTGGAAAATACTTTTTGAAAAGAAACAGAGAGACTTGGAACCATCCTTTCCATTCAACAATTTTGTCTCCACGCTATCTTCATTTCCAGGCAGTTTCTTGTACCAATCGTCTTCATCCAATTTATTTTTAAAATCTTCCAAATTTTCTGGAGCAGGAGGCAACACATTTCTTTTCCCACTTTTAATAATGTCACACGCCATTGGCAATGGGAAAATGACGGCTTCCTTTGGGTACCTGCGTTATGCAATTTCAGTTACTTCTTCAAAGTTATGGAAACATTCTTGTATTGTGTAGATTAATACATCAATATCTATTTGAAAAGGGTTCGCTTATAAAAAAAAAAAGTAACTGTAATCAGGAAAATTGTTCGGTGTAGGAAGGTAAATTATATTAAAAAAAAATTAATTATACTTGCAGTAGGGGAGACCGAGGAGGAAAGTAGCAGAGGTGGAAAGTAAAAATGGTTATAATTTCTAAACCAAAGAGCGGACAGACATAGTTCTGAAGTAATTTTAAGTAAGTTTTGACCCCTGTACCTCCCCCAAATTAAGTAAGGGGTCTACTGGAAAAATTTTCTACAAAAATTATGACAAAAGTAAGTCTTTGCCTAAATTTTCAAAATATCATATTTCTTCGATTTTATAGATATTTTAAAAATGTTTTTTGTTATTTTGAAGCTTTATTATCTATATTTAAGTCGTGCTAGTGCATAATTAAAAAATGCGAAATACTTTTGTGTAATTTAAACTTGTTTTTTTAAATCCAAGGAACAGAGGGATGAGGTGGAAAGTAACACGTTGTTACTTTCCTCCTCATCTAATGCTTTAATTTTATAAACCTCCTCATTTTTAATAACTATGTGATTTTATATGTTTATTTCATATTTTAAACATTAAATATTGGTCCCTTGATTTCAATTTTTTAACAAACGGTGCTTTTTTAATATCATTGCTAAACAGCGAATACCAAATAGATAAAAAAAAAATTGATTACAAAAAAGTACAAAAATATCTGCAAATTATGTACAAAATGTAGTTAAGATAGCTTTGTGTTTTTATAAATTGATAAAAAAAAAATTTAAATTAATAGCAGTTTTATATTCCTCCTCGGTCTCCCCCAATATCACCATCCTCTTCAGGCCACTTTATTAGAAACATAGAACATCAATTTTAGAAATAAAATATTTTATCATTTATCATATTTATCATTTACCTTCCTATAACGAACAATGTTCCTGCTTAAGAATAATGTAAGGATTTTTTTTTTCTATTACAAAGTAATTATCTAAGAATTGGATTAACTGCTATAACTCTAGTAACTTTTTCGCGCTATACAATTTTTTAAACGCAATCAAAAATTATTTTTATTAATATTTCAATGAAAATGTGATTTTGCATTTAATGTACAGTATAACCTCGATAAGTGAGAACTGGATAACTAAAAATCATCTATAAGTCAGATTAATTTTCAGGTTCCGTCATTTGTACATGTAAAAACCTTTATAAGTGAGAATCTGTAAGCGAGAAAAATTATTCTCGATTAGAGTTCTATAAGTATGAGAAACACCTCTCGGACCTCTATAACTAAAAAATGATTTTTTAATGAGACATCTATAAGTAAGAAAAGTGCCTTTCGGACCTCTATAAGTGATAATCTTTTCTATATTCAAAACGACTGTAATAAAAAACGTTTGCGAATTGATTAATTTATTTCGAATATTCAAAATGTTTAAGCGAAAATTTAAAACTCTTTCGTTAAGAGAGAAACTACAAATTATAAGTGAAGAGAAACGACATGTAATAGAAAATGACTTCGGTCTATTAACTGCCAATTTTTATCGAATACTCTTTTATTATACTCGTATTTTATACTCTTATAGATTGAAATTTATATAACAAAAGCATCTTTGATGTTTTGAAATCTGAAAACGTTAACCTCTACATAACAAATTTTTTTAAGGATTTTTGTTAAACAGAAGTGAAGATAAAATTTTTTTAATGTAAAAATTAAAAGATACATTCCACACTCATATAAAAATTGTGAAAATTAAAATGTGTGTTATAGAATTTTTTTAAAATATACTTACTTCCTTGCAACGATTTCGTAAATTTCTTTACTCCTTTTAAAGGAGTCTTCAAAATTTGACGCAGTTTCAAGCAAACAGTTTTTAAATTCCTCTAATTTACATTTACCAGGATTCGGAAGATGTCCAATATGCTGTATTGTCAGTTGAACAATGTTATTTTTTATATCATGCCTACCCTTTGCAGGACACATGTCATTTCTGGACAATGCACATCGGATTTTCCTGAAACAAAATCTTGGTTTAAGACTTAATTCATTGATAATGTACATCTAATACAAACGTATATGTTTATTGATAAATAAACATGGTCCACACTAAAAAAAACAATACGGTTAAAGTAACCGAAATTCCGGTTAAGCCCTATTTAACATGATTTTCCGTTTATTGTAACCACAATTCTGGTTAATTTTAGCAGATTTGAGGGTAATTTTACCAGAATTCCGGTTAAAATAACCAGAAACTGCAGTAAGGCCCTATTTAACATGATTTTCTGGCTATTTTAATCAGACATTTCTTTCAGTGCATTATTCCGACTTTATTTTATGAAATGTTCGCATTTTCTTAAAAGTGTCTTAGCTTTTTATTTACTTTTCATTTCTTTAAAAGAAACCATATAATGTAACACATCGGATCATATGATTACCATAACTGTCTCGTAATTAAAAATATTTAATTGTGTTATTTTCTACTTCCAATTCAGTATGAAAGATAATGATGCACTTGAAGTTTAAAATACTTTATCGTGGAAAGCTGATTTTTTGAACTTTTTATCTTGAATCCTTATAAGTTTCAAACTTAATAGCCCACAATATCTCAAAAAATGTCAAATTTTCAATAAATAATATACAAATATAAACAACTATTAGTCCGAAAGTGGGTCTCTTATCATTGGGACATTCCAGGGTGTTTAGGAAACTGGCAATTTTAAATTCCCGGATTTCCCAGATCTTAGAGCACAAATTTCCCGGATTTTTAAAAATGAAAATTATAGATAACAATTTTGAAATAATATATTATAAAGTAGTTGAGTAGCTTTTTTAATGTTTTTTATTACAGGGCTGATAAAAATCATGATCTCATTCATATGATCGCAAAATTAAGACAATTTGGTAAGAGCAGCAAAACAATAACAAATTATAAAAACAAACAAAAACGTAAGAAGATAAGAAAACAGTCTATTCAAAAAAATGAGAAAATTCTTTTAAATGACAAATGTCATGGACATTATTAAAGAAATGAAGAAAAGAACACAAGAATAAAATAGTGACATAAAAATATATAAGAAGTAGAAATTTTTTTAAAAAAAATTAAACTATTTACGGACATTTCTTTTCAATTAAAATAAAAAATAAAGAGATAATTAAAAAAACTTTAAAATATACTACTATAGAGAACAACATTTTAAAAGAAAAGAAATCCTATGAAATAAAAGAAGAAAAAATGTTTCTCAGAAATGGAAAAATGATGACAAAAATTAAAGGATTCATTAAAAAGCAAGAAAGGACAGCAAAATAGTGAAAAATCAAGAAAATTAAATAAATAGGAAGAAAATGGAGAAATGTTTTTTTCCTTGATCTAACAAACTGTAAAAATATGTAAAAAGTACAAAAAATAATAAAATTTGGTTAAAATCTACTAACCAAAGAGAACAAAATTTTAAAATTAGGAAAATTAGAGAATTCTTTTACAAATTGAATAAAACAAAAATGAATAAAATTTTGGAAAATGTAAAAAAAATTTAAAAGAAAAGAAATTTTATGAAATAGAAGAACGATGTTCAAATGAGAATATTTAGTACAATCAGTGGCGTAGCAAGGGGGGGCGGAGGGGGCGGTTCGCCCCGGGTGACACCATTTTAGGGGTGACACCCTAGAGGAAAGCTGGTACAATAGAACAAAAATCAACTATCCTCACTAAAAAAAAAAAAAAAAAAAAGGTTAGTAGTAGGGAAGGATTTGAGTTTTTGGGGTGACAATCTCATTTCCGCCCCGGGTGACACTCAGCCTAGCTACGCCCCTGAGTACAATAATAAATTTACATAATCTAAAATAAAAGAATAAAAGCTTTCAAAAAAGTAGAAAATTGAGAAATTTAAAAAATGTAGATAAAAGCATCAAATACATGTTTTCAAATATTCGTAATTATAAGGTAAAAGCTAGACAATTGAAAAGAATGAAAACATTTTCTAAAAAACGAAAAAATGATGACAAAAATTAAAGAATTAATTAAAATGTTAGGCGGGATTACAAAAATTGTGAAACAACAAGAAAATTAAATAAATATGAAGGAAATGAGAAATGGTTTTTTTCTTAATCTAAAAAGCTGTAAAAAAATATAAAAGGTACAAAAAATAAAAAAATTTGATAAGAATCTACTAAAAAATTAGAATTAATAACAATAAAATAAAAAAATGTATGCAAAGATAAATAAAAAGTCCATATAGGAAATTTAAAAATCCTTTAAGAATAAAAAAGTTTAAACAAATTAAGCCAAAAATATTTTTATAATATAACACTTAAAACAAAGCCAACAATAAATTTACAATAATAAAGAAAATCTACAAATTTTGCGTGAAAGAATAAATAAATTTGTTATGAATAGACAAGATGTGAAACCAAATTGAATAAATTTACAAAAAAAGTGAGCGTATTTATTTTTAAAAATATGGAAATAATTATGAATATCATCGAAATAAAAAGTTTAGTGACTGTTATAATAACAAAATTGTGTACAGTAATATTAAACAATTTGCATAAAAAGAAGAAAATTAATGAAAATCCTACAATAAAAAGATAAATACAAAACATGAATATCAAAAGTGAAAGGAATAAAAATTTAAAAAATTTGTAAAGATAAGAAATTATAAGATAAAAATTAAGCAGTTTCCAAAAAGTGAAGCCTCTTAGAAATATTGTAAGAATTAAAAAAAGAATTATTGTGAATCTGAAAAATAATTAATATTATTTAAATAGTTTTTAAATTTAAATTAATTGAAATTTAAGAATTTTAACAAATTGGAATATAAATTAATTCCAGTTTGGGATTTATTATAATTATAATGACTTAAGGAGGTTATATCGTAAAAAGAATTAACATTACCATTTTAATTAAATTTTGTCCACTGGTATACAATGGTTTTATAATGATGCAGATAAATTTTTAAGACCTCAAGGTACTTTTGAAAATACATGTATAAATGTCTCAATATATCTATATCACAAGCTATTCAATTCCCATGAAACACAATGTAAAATGTTAAAAACAAAATCTCCTTTAACTTTTTTCACAAGCACCTTGAGGTCTCAAAAATTTAAGTGCATCATTATAAGACCATAATCTACCACTGGACAAAATTTAATTAAAATTATAATGTTAATTCTATTTACGATTATACCTCCTTAAACATATAAAAATTTGTTACTATTTTTTTCTATCTTCATACTAAAAATTTGTAATTCGTAGGTATTTTGAAGATCTGTATTAACCCAATTTTTTAAATTTCATACAGATTACAATATTACATTTAAAATTTTTAAGATTTATCCACAAATGTTGGGTCAGAACAAAAATAAATATTTTAAATGAAACACTATAATAAGTATTATTGTCGAATACAATTAAATCATCTATTAATTATTACATAATTGATCCGATCTAAAATGCTCTAATTCGCGACACCTTTTAAAATCTTTAAAGTACACTATATTTTATTTTTCCGACATTTCCGAAAAATTCCAGGATTTCCCGGATCTATTCACAAATTCCCGGATTTTTTCACGAAATATAAAATTCCCGGCAAATTCCCTGATATCATCTGATTGAAGTGGGAAACGTTACTGAGTAACTAATGAAAAATTTTTGTTTGTCTTTTTTTTCTTTTTCAAAAAAAGGGGCTTGTAGCCCTTAAAAGTATTTCGAAATGATTTTTCTTAGGTGTTTTTTAATATAATTCTGTGCATATAACAAAATAATAATTTGAAAAAGGAAAAAAAAATGCATTCGTTACTCAGAAACGTTTCCCACTTCAATCAGGTCTGATATCCCGGATTTCCCGGATCGCTGGACACGTTCAAGTCTGCTTATAGTAAAAAGAAAAAGAATTTTAATATTTGCAAAATGATATTTAAAAGAAGTCAGACCGAATTCATTTCAAATCAGGCAGGCTGTACATAATCGGAACTGAAAATCAATTTTATCCCCAAAAAGTTGTTTTTCAAAGAATTTTAGACGACACGTATTTTTTTGTTTAGCCGAAAAAAAAATTTCATGGAGTTATAAAGATTTTAATTTTTAAAGTCGGAACTCTCGTTTATTTAAAAATTAAGAAAAAAAAACTTACAAGTATAATAACTTTTTAAGTAATTGGAATATGTTATTCCTTTTTAACGGGCTGAAAGAGTTGTTGGTCCTCTTTAAAAATCCATTGAAAAATTTTAAAAATGTTCTAAAATAACAAAATGGCGGACGTTTTACTAAAAAATTTTGAATTGCAATTACTCAAAAACCCCACCTGTTTTTTATTTGAAATTTTTTTTCCAAATTGTCGTCATAGTAAAGATTATATTTCATAAGAATTTAACTTGTGCCCGATTTTGGTAGAAGAGAAAAAAATTATTTTTTATTTTTTTGAAGGAAATTTTCATTTCTCTCAAAAAATACACTAGATATCAAAAATTTTTCTAAATAAAAGTTGTTCCTCTTCAAAAAATATAAAAAAAGTTTCTCTTAATATTTTTCTCTATTTCTTGTTTTTTTAACAAATTTCGTAAAAATTCGATAAAAATCTAATTTTTAGAAAACTTTGCAATGTATTTGAATGCAAATAAGCAAATAATTGTTTGAAGACGTGTAATTTATCAGAAGCGTTTATATTTCAAGCATATGACAATTTTATTGTAATTGAATTTTTTATATATTTTGTTAAACTGGTTTCATTAGAAAATTCAAATTAAGAGTGGTTTTTTTAGCTGAATGAAAATGTTATTAAAGTTAATTTCACCAAACTTTGAAATATCAAGTTTCACATTTATCAGAAAAAATTAGATTGCGTCAAAATTTGTTGTCAAATAATAATTATTTAACATTTTATGTTTTTTCTTTGAATCTACTGGAAATATGTCATTTTTATCCAATCTTGACAAATATAATAGCTCATTTTTCCCTTTAAAACTATATTCACAATTTTATTTGTTGGCTTTTGTTAAATAACATTTTGTTTAAAAATATTTCTAAATCCAATTTTATTTATTTAATAACTTTTGAATAAAATATTTTTAAAAATTCTACCTATAAAATTATAAAGAATGTTTCAACAACTAAAAACATGATATGTTTGAAATATAAGCGCATCTGATAAATTACACGTCTTCAAACAATTATTTGCTTCTTTGCATCCAAATACATTGCAAAGTTTTCGAAAAATTAGATTTTAATCGAATTTTGACGAAATTTGTTAAAAAAACAAGAAATAGAGAAAAATATCAAGAGAAACTTTTTTTATATTTTTTGAAGAGGAACAACTTTTATTTAGAAAATTTTTTGATATCTAGTGTATTTTTTGAGAGAAATGAAAATTTCCTTCAAAAAAATAAAAAATAATTTTTTTCTCTTCTACCAAAATCGGGCACAAGTAAAATTCTTATGAAAAATAATTTTTACTATGACGACAATTTCCTAAAAAAATTTCAACTAAAAAAACGTTGGGGTTTTTGAATAATTGCAATTCAAAATTTTTTAGTAAAACGCCCGCCATTTTGTTATTTTAGAACATTTTTAAATTTTTTCAATGGTTTTTTAAAGAGAACAAACTACTCTTTCAGCCCGTTAAAAAGGAATAAGATATCCCAATTACTTAAAAAGTTATTACACTTGTAAGGTTTTTTTTCTTAATTTTTAAATAAACGAGAGTTCCGACTTTAAAAATTAAAATCTTTATAACTCCATGAAATTTTTATTTTCAGCTAAACAAAAAAATACGTGTCGTCTAAAATTCTTTGAAAAACAACTTTTTGAGGATAAAATTGATTTTCAGTTTCGATTATGTCAAGCCTGCCTGATTTGAAATGAATTCGGTCAGCAGATTTTACTCATATTTTTTACATACACAGAGTCGTTTTTGATTTTTCCATATCGGTTATAATCAAATCCATCATTATAAAATACTTTCTTTCTTCTGGATTTCTTTGATAATGGGGCTTCTTGATTTTCAGCCATTTGAAAATACAACGCACTACAAGCTTTTTGCATTTAATTATAATCCCTCTTGTTTTTTTTGTTGCAATATACAATTTAAAGAAAATTTCAAGTTATTGGCGTTTACTGGTTTATAAAAAAATAAGTTAAAGTCAAGAATTGTGAACTACTGTTATTATGTATAGTTAAAACAATATCTCCAGAAAGTTCTAGAAACAACTATGCAAGTAATACTATAGTCACTCTTATTAATTAGGTACAATTTGTTTGCCGCTTATTGTTAACCTTAACTAATATTTACTAAAAGTTTTAAAATTCTACCAAAATTATCCAATTATTAAAGTTTGTTAGAAATATTACTCATAAAATGAGTACTGTAGAAGAAGATAGGAAGGTTCACATCTTTGGTCAAAACTTATACCACCTACACAAGAAGAGAAAGATGATCACAGCAGATGGACAGACAGTTACAGAAAAGTAAATTTACAAGTTTCTAAAATCTAATAATGAAAATTATCATAGAAATAAACACAATTTTTCAAATTACTCTAATCTCATATGACAATATTATTATTAAAGAGGTTATGTAACAAAACAATATTCTTTCGACGTTCAAAAATTGAAAGCTTTTCTCATTCTTTAAGCGGAATGAATAATCCTTCCTTTTGTAAAAAAAAAACTATTTTCTAATGAAAAGAACAAAAAGAAATGTCAATCTAATATTACAAGTATTTTGTCATTTATTAACTGCACTTTGCAGGAGAGGGTCCACCTATATTTCCAACATACCGAAATTCACTTTCCCTTCTTTCCTACTGTAATATTTAATTTAAAATTTTTGTACAATGTCAGAAAGAAATAGATTAAAATTGTTCGACGTATCTCCTTGATAAAATGCCTATTTAAAGTTCAGTACAACAAATAAATGCCCACTAGGGAGGCCGTTAAAAATGACATTTTTGAATTTTGTTCATTTGCGCCCCTAAGTTTGTCACAAATTGAACAAAAATAGATATGTATTTTATAATTTTATTTTAAATTAATATTTAGTGGTGCGCCTGTGAGATATTGAAATTTTGCATGAATTTTGCATGGGAAAAAAACATTTTTTCGTAGATTTAATGTAAAATCGTTAAAAATTAATATTTTTTACCATAATACTGAGTTTCTCTTCATAAATGTTTAAAGAATAACATGTAATTATTTACATATTAAATTTGTTAAGTTTAATATTTCCTAGAAGACCTAAAAGTTGACAAAAAAGAAAGCAAAAATAGGTTATTATTGGCAAAAAATATTAATACTAAAAAAAGAAAAATCTAAACTGCTATATATTTAACTGCTATGGTTTTTATTGTTTTTATGGTCGCTGATTACAAATTTTAAGTCAGATTTGAAAAATTCAAAGTATCGGAACCAATATGGTGGGCATCATTGTGACCCGTTCTGAAGAAAGGTACCGAAGAAGCAAAAATTCGTTTTCAGTTTACGGTTTTTGGAATTTTATTAAAGGTTCCTTTTTCATTATCTGAAGACAGAGAAAGTTTTTATTAAATAATTTTCAAGTTATAACAATTCAAATCTCTCGATTTGTACAGATTACCATGCGTGCTCGAATTTTGTTTTCTCTCTACAAAAAATTACCAATTTGCTTCTTAGGTCCATTTGTTCAGAACGGGTCACAATTATATTACATAATTATATTATAATAATTTTTTAAACATTATGCCCGCTATATTGGATCCGGCACTTTCAGTTTTTCAAATCTGAACTAAGATTTGTAACTACAGGAATCCCAACAACTCCTTCATACCAAGTTTCATAAAAATGGATTAATTAAAAAATTTTTAAATCCGCCATATTGGATTCTTCATTTTGCATTTTTGAAATCTGACTTTAAATTTGTAATCAGGGATCCCCAAAACCCCTTGATACGACGTTTCCTAGAAATTGAGTAATTTTTCAAATTTTCATAGCCACCATACTGGATCCGCCATTTCGAATTTTTGAAATATTACTTCAGATTTGTAATCAACGACCTCAAAAAGAAGATAAACTATAATTAGCAGTTTCAATTTTTTTTTTTAATTAATATTTTTTCCAACAATAAGTTATTTTGCTTTTCTTTTTTCAACTTTTTGATCCTGTAGAAAATAGTTAATCTCTCAAATTTCATAAGTAAATAATTACATGTTATTCTTTGAACATTTATGGAGAGAAACAGAGTAGTCCGGTACAAAAATATTAATTTTTAACGATGTTACATAAACTCTACGAGAAAATGTATTTTTTCCCCATGCCAAATACATGCAAAATTTCAATAGCTCACAGGCAACACTAGATATTCATTAAAATTTGTGACAAAAATTATTTATCTGAAATTTGAATTATTTTCAGCATATTACAGTAACTTTTTAAAATTTTTAATTATATTCAACATATTTCAATTTCAAATTACTTTTATCATTTTTCAAATATTTCCCTAAATTCTTCATTATTATTCTCATTTTGTAAAACTATTTTTTAAGATTTTTAAGTATTTTCCTCAAATTTCAATTTTTAATTATTTTCATTTGGTTTTCATAATTTCCAAAAAAAATTTATTAATTATAAATTTCAATTATTTTTAGCTTTCTTCAGTTATTTTCTCTTCAATTTTTAATTATTCTTATTTTATTTAATTAATTTCAAAGATTTTTAAGTATTTTTCCTCAATTTCAATCCTTTTTTTTAACTTATCTTTCTTTTTATCAAATTTCAATTATTTTCTTCAAGTTTCAAATTTTAAAAAACATTTTTCAATTATTTTCCCAAATTTGTATTTATTTTTATTTTTAAAATTATTTTCTAAGACTCTTAAATATTTCTCTCAAATTTACCATCATTTTTTTCAATTTTTGATGATTTTCAATCTGTATTTTATGATTTCCTAAAATTTTAAAATATTTAACTGGTATTAGAATTGTTTTATTCAATTTTCAATTATTTATAGTTGGTGGATTCCATGTCAACTCGTAACAAGATTTTTTTGATGGAATGGGATTCGGCTATAAATTGGCTTCAATAATACTATTGTAGTAAGGATAATTAACACCAAGTGCTTTTTCAAAATTTTCAAAAATGGCAGAGATACAGGACTTTGAATTTTAATGCTATTTTTTTCTTGAAACACTATAACTTTTGTTCTAATTATTCGATTTTCGTTTTTAAATTGTCAAATGATTTGTCTTAAGATATATACTATCTAACAGTAAAAAAAAATTTCAAAAAATTTTTGTTTTTTAAATTTTTGAGAAAAAATAAAATTTTGAATTTCGTTTTTGAAAATACGTGGATTTTGATTTTTTTCCATTTTTTGGGAAAAAGAAGCTACAAGTGTACTATACAAGTCCTGTAAGTTTCATCTTGGGACCGCCAGTAGTTTTCGAGAATACGAAATAAGTTCTAAAACGGTTTTAGTGTATTTTTTAGCAGGTCTTTCTCCCTTCACGATGAGTCTCAACTAACTTCAACCCAAAAGTGCTCGCCCATCTCAATTCTTTTTTATTTTGTTTCTGGCATGCCTCCTGATGATTTTAAGCCATAAATGAAGAAAATCGGATGGTTCTTTTTTGAAAAACCTACATTTATATTTTTTAAAGCGGTTTCATCAGCATATTTTTGCAAAAATATGTTGAAATAAATGCTATAACGATTCAAGTTATTTAAAATAGGTCAGAAAATAGGTCCTTAGTGTTGACGATTTCACGGATATCTGTACCCCATCAAACTTGATAAAAAATTGAAAAATTGGTATAAAATTTAGATTTTTGAATATTACTCCTTCGCAATTCATATAAACTTATAAGCATATATAGAAAACTAAAATAGTAGGTCTAAATTTCGCAGACTAAATGTAGTGTATAAAAATTGCTGAAAAACAAGAAAATAGATTGCATTAGCTCTAAAACTTTCCGAGATATGAACTTTTACATTCAGATTTAACCACAAAAAATGTTTGAAAAAAATTGTAAGTCATTTTCTTTGCATCTAAGACAAATACTTCATCCAACATAAATAATTAAAAAAAGATTTAATTCTGAGTAAATCTATGGCAAGCTCAGTTTTCTATCTGAAATAGGATGGAAGTTATAATATTTTAAAAGCTACACTTCTTTTGAACTTCTATTAGAAATTACTTATTTTTTAAAATTAATCGTTTCTAAGGGATATATAGATTGGAAAAATCTAAATTTTATACCGCAAAATATTCAACACTAAGGACCTGTTTTCTGACCCATTTCAAATAACTTGAATCGTTATAGCATTTATTTCAACATATTTTTGCAAAGGGTTGGGTTGAAGTTAGTTGAGACTCATCGTGAAGGGAGAAAGACCTGCTAAAAAATACACTAAAATCGTTGTACAACTTATTTGGTTTTCTCAAAAACTACTGGAGGTCCCAAGATGAAACTTACAGGACTTGTATATTACACTTGTAGCTTCTTTTTCCCAAACAATGAAAAAAATCAAAATCCACGTATTTTCAAAAACGAAATTCAAAATTTTATTTTTTCTCAAAAATTGAAAAAAAAAATTTTTTTGAAACTTTTTTTACTGTTAGATAGTATATCTTAAGACAAATCATTTGACAATTTAAAAACGAAAATCGAATAATTAGAACAAAAGTTATAGTGTTTCAAGAAAAAAATAGCATTAAAATTTAAAGTCCTGTATCTCTGCCATTTTTGAAAATTTTGAAAAAGTACTTGGTGTTAATTATCCTTACTACAATAGTATTATTTAAGCCAATTTATAGCCGAATCCCATTCCATCAAAAAAATCTTGTTACAAGTTGACATGGAATCCAACAGTTGTACTTAGCACTTTAAGTTCTTTTTTTTTATATAATGAAGGGTTTTTTATCCCTTTATGTTGGAATAAATCAATAAATAAATTTATATTGAATTTTTTTTATTTTCAATTACTTTCGTTCCTTTTCATAATACAAGAAGCTGTCGAAGCGTGACAAAGCTGACAATTGAAACCGACGCGACGCTTTTATTCCTAATTTGTGAAAAGTTGAATTGTTTAATCAAAATATCGCTAATAACACTACATTTCTTTTCTATATCTATGTAATTTCCTAAAGTGTTTTTTAATAAATAGTGTTTTATACAGTTTTATAGTTCAAATCTTGGCTTGCAATTATTTCTTTGATTTATACTTTATTTCCAAAAAGTTTTTAATTATTTTCTGAAATTTTCATTATTTTCTTCAATTTTCAATTATTTACATTATTTTTTAACTATTCCCCTTTTTAAATTGTTTACATCATTTTTTAATTAATTTTCTAATTTTATACATTTTTAATTATTTATTTTAAATTTAATTTCTTTTTTCAACTTATCATTCTTTTTATCATATTTTAATTCTTTTCGTCAAATTTCAAAATTTCAAATCATTTTTCAATTATTTTCCCAAATTTTTAATCATTCTTATTTTTTAAAATTGTTTTTTAAAATTTTAAATTTTTTTTGCGGTAGACACGATTTCACCAATTTGAATAACCGGAAACCTATAAATACCAAAAAATCTTAAAATATACATGGTTTACAGTCCGTGAACTAGGATTTTTACTAAAAACAAAAAAATAAAAAAATGGCGGGCTTTTGAATCAAAAATTAGAAAAAAATACTGTTTTTTTCGTACTTAAAGGGACTGATAAAAATGAAAATTGTACATAATGCACGTAGAAAGCTGTTCTTATTAACATTTACAGCACACGGATATCCTAATCACCGGATATCTCTAGGATGTCCGTAGGATATCCTGAATATCCTGTGCTGTTAGGGAAGTAAATAATTTAAAAAACGATAAAAATTAAGAATAAATATTTTTAAAAACTACGTTTCAAGACATATAACGTGATTTTTTAACTTTAAAAATGGTTTCAGAAGACCTCAAGAAAAAAATGTTTCCATTTTGCATTATTAAAAACTTCAATCACTAATAACTTGAAAAAAATTATTTTTTTATTCTAATAATTTTAGAACCTAATTTACATAATTGAAGGAGAAACAGAATTTTTATAATTTTAGCTAATTCACTTGGCGAAGCGTTACCCAACTTTCATAAAGCATTCCCTTATGAAAAATAATTATTGGATTTAGTATTGGAGTAAGTACTGGGAGTAAGTATTGGATTAAGTATTGGAATAAGTATTGAAGTATTGGAATAAGTATTAGTTTAAATATTGGAAACTCCAATACTATTTTCGCGTAACATATTTTTAAACCAATTTTTTTTAATTTTCTGTGGAACTGTGATTTTGCGTTCCATGTTTTTTTATGTATTAAATTAACAAAAAAAAATACTGCGCAGAGCTGGGAGCCACATAAACTTAGTGCGCAACCAGTAAAATGTTTAAAAATGTTTGGCGAAAAAAGTATTGAAGTTTCCAATACTTATTCCAGTACCTAATCCAATAGTTAATGCAATACTTATTTTTTACAAGGGTTATATTGCACAGAATATTAAAGAAGAATTTTATTAAATGAATCTCTGGGACAACATCTTATTGCAGTAAATTTTGAGTTGTCATTTCGTTGAACTGAACTTTCAATAATCATTTTATGAAGGGGGGGGGGAGCATCATATTTTACGTTTGAAATGTATATTTTTTCAAAAATGACATTCTTTGAAAATAACACTTGTTCCACAATTTTTAGTATACTTTATTGTCAATTTCGATTCTTACTTTTTAAAATAATTGTACATAATCCCTCGTTGAGAGTAAAATGAATTCTATGCGATATAATTATATGCAATAAATAAATGAAACGTATTTTGACTATTTAAAAACTTCTAGATTGTTAATTACAATTTTATAAACAATTGAAATTATTTATGTGTTCTATCCCTCTGGCTACGATTAGACTTATATATAAAGTTTACACATCAGTCTTCTCTTTAAATTCAAAAAACAAATGTTTCTGATATTTTCTATTAGAAGTGTAAATAATTCATTTATTTTCGAGACTCAAGTATGTGCCTTCTATCTGGTTAAAATTTTAGAACCTTTTACCGTCCAAAATTTGAATCTTACATGCAAAATGAAAAAAAATGAAATGTTGAACATGAATATCTCAAATTGTAGACGTTAAAAGATTCTAAAATTTTAACCAGATAGAAGGCACATATAAAATAACGTTTTCTTACAATTTAAAGAAAATCCATAGAAAATCGATTTTTTCAAGTATAACTGCAACAGAATTACCTTAAGGATTTTATTTTTCACTAGACTATATGTCTGCTACAAATACCGCAAAGGTGATTGTCTTGGAGCTGGAGTTCGTCAAAGAGATGAATTTACGATAACTGAAGAGCACACTTGTTCTACACAAGAATGTCGAGACAAAATTAGAGAATGTGATTTCTTGACTGTGTTCGAGAACCATCTTGAAGATCCGGCTTGGGCACTTTTGGATACATTCGAAGTATACAAAGCAGTAGCGTTGGAGTGAGTTAAAGCTGTTTTTATAACCACTATAAAAGTCAATATAAATTTTTACGACATATTCTGTATATGTGACGCTCTACGAGAAAAGGGACTTATCGCGGAAAAAATCAATTTTCATTTTTTTGTGCAAACAGATAATTTTCTAGTTGTTCTTTCATTTTCATGTTTTAAAAATTTTCTTTTTAAATTCCTTCTTTTCTGATAATGCTTCAAACCTAAGCATGCAAAGTGTATCGCATTTTTTTTTTTTTTTTTAATGACCGTCCCGTGAAATTTGCTTTTATTGATTTCATTTTTTTCATGGTAATTGATATTTTTTAAGTTGCTTTTTAAGTTCCAAAAATCAATATTTGATTCCTGCAATTAAGTTTCTTGTTATGAACATTAAAAAATGGGCATGTTAAGAGTCTCGATTTTTCTCTCTCCTCTTTGACCGTGCGTCTTTTAAAGTTTGCTTTTTTCGAGATATGTCCCTTTTCTCGTGGAGCGTCACATGTGATAGTCTGTTTTAAATTAAGAATTTCCAGTATATTACATTTTACTTCTCAGAGCACGAAGTGCGAAACCGGAATCCTTATGTTTCACTCAGTTGTCCGTCCTATAAATGAAAAACCAAAACCCCTCAAGTAGAGACAACAACTTTCCTAGAATAAATTTTTAAAAGTTAATAATAAAAATGTTTAATCTAGAAAAATGCACCTTTGCTGGGGAGCAGGTTACTTGTTTTATAATGTTATATATTTTTACTAACGTGATTTAAAGTTATATAGGAATTAAAATTTATTAAAACGTTTTAATCGATTTCAATGTCGTCCTTCTTGCTGGGATAAGAATCTGTATAATTTTTTTCATTTATAGTAGAAGTCCTAGCCACTTAAAAATTCCTTCGTGGATTTCAGAAGGGTTCCCATATGGTATCTTTGATGGGATTCCTTAAGTGCTTCTGTACGGTCTACCATATGGGATCCTGTGTTCATATGGGGATTTTAACAAGAAACCGCGTGCGAACACTTTATAAGATCCCAGGCAAATATATTCCTTCATATATTTAAAATGATTTTTATAAATTTCCTTATGAGTTTTCATATGGGATCCCACGTATGATTTTAAATTTGAGCAATTTTGATAACTTAACAGGCTGCGCAGATGTTTTTTACAGCACTTACGGATGCGCAATAAATGTTCCTTTAAATGGTTTTTTTTTCTCTGAACAACATATCTTCTGCAGATTTATTTAATTTATCGTCCCTACAGAGGATCCTTTATGAGATCCCACATAGGTTCAAGTGATAGAACAAAAGGTAACTTCTGGAAAGTTAAAGAAAATTTTGAAGTTTTGTATTGTACATATCGATTAACGGTTTAGCATTTTTTTAAAACACATTTAAATTGAAGGTAACTAGTATATGAAGTAACTAGTATAGGCACAATTTGTCCGCAAATTTTCTCTTAAAATAATTCATATCTTTTAATACCAAAAATCATGGCATTACTTAAAATATCATTGAAAGGGATCCTCTAACCGAACTTTGTTGAAATTTGTCCATAAAGATAGTTTTTAAAAATATTAGCTGATTTTTTAAAAATTAAAAAATTAAATTTCAGGAAAAATTTAAACAAAAATGTGTCAGAGAGACCTTTTTAATGATATTTTAAGTATCTCTACAAGAGGGGAAATTATACCTACAAAGTGATCCCCCTCTACTCATAAAAAAAGTAGAAAACAGCATACAGGGGGGTTGGGGTACCACAAGAATTAAAAAATGTCGTTTATAACATATAGCGGGGGGTTGGGGTTCCATAAGTACAACGTGTTGTTAAATTAATAAACTACCTATTAAAAATGTTTAAATATTATTGATGAAGTCTCATCAGTGGGCGGGGGGTATCCATAAAGGATACCATATAGGAACCCTTAAGAGAACCCACGAGGGAATTTTTCACTAGAAATGCCTAAAACTGCGCTGCTAATACAATTATATTGGGACGTATGATTAACTTCTAAAATTAATGATTTAAAATATTTATTTCATACAATTTTATTAGGAAGAATCTTCTTTTAATCGAAAACTCACATTTTCGAATATGCTTTCAATCGAACATTAATCTGAATTTTGACCTAACAGATTTCTTACTCTCTAAATCTGAATAGGTAAAAACTCGTCTTCTCATTCCAATAAGTGTATATAGACTTTCAATAACTGAATATTCACTTATGCGTATGTGCATATGCACTTATTTGAATAAGAAGACAACTTATAACGTAGAATAAATGAGTATTCACTTATTCAGATTTAGAGAGTAGGTAACCGAATTCATATTGAATAGAAATTTTACAGAAATCCTTTTAACCAACTTTTCATTTAAAAGATTTATAATTTAAACGAGTTTTAATTTACAAGAATTTTTATTTTTATAGAATTGTAGATGAATCGAATTTTTAAATACCGGAATATTCAATTGACAGAATCTTCATTTGTCCGAAATTGTATTAGTACGATTTGACATTTGATAGAAAACTTAAAATGCAGAATGTTCATTTGTCCGAAATTACAAATGGCCGAATATGTGTAGGAAGGAAATATTTTGTTGAGAATTTTGAAATTGACCAATCAGAAAATATAAAGAAAATTGCAATTGGTCAATTTCAAATTTCGCGACAAAATATTTCCTTCCGATACTGTTTCGGCCATTTACAATTTCTGACAAATGAACATTCTGAATTTTAAGTTTTCCTATCAAATATCAAATAGTACTAATACCATTTCGGACAAATGAAAATTTTTGCAAATGAATATTCCGGTATTTAAGAATTCGATTAATCTACAATTCTATAAAATTAAAATTGTTCAAAATTAAAATTCGTTTAAGTTGGAATTCATTTAAATGAAAAGTTGGTTAAAAGGATTTCGGTGAAATGAAAATTCTGTTAAATATGAATTGGGTGAGCTAAAAATTGTGTTAGGTCAAAATGCAGATTAATTGAGGGGCTCCATTCCATAGGGAGTTTACGCCTGACTTTCATTTGCCCAGCGTTCAGTGAGTTCTCGCTGAACGCGGGGCCAACGAAAGTCAAGCGTAACATCTTATGGAATCGAGCCCCTCAATTTATTTATTTAATAAGAATACAGTATCCTAGGGATAAATAGCCCTATGTTCGATTGAAAACACATTTCAAAATGTGAAATTTAGATTAAAAGAAGATTGTTCCTAATGAAATTGTATGAAATAAATATTCTACATTAATTTTAGAACTTAATTATACGTCCCATTATATTAATTATACTGATAGACAGGTACAATTTGCTCAGAAAATTAGTAAACTTTGTCTAATTGTTGGTTCTCTTAGATTGATCAACTGAGACCTAAACTTGTTTTAAGTAACAAATTAGTAGAATTATATACTGATTGACAATGATAGAGAATACACCCAAATAGCACCGAAGTTTGCGGAAAGCTAACGGGAAACTAACCATGTTAGGTTCGATAGCTTGCGCTGTTAGCTTCCTGTTAGCTTCAGGGAAACTCTAAATGTCCTCCGTTTTATAGTTTCCGATGTTAGCTTCCAGAAAGCTATAAATGTAATTTTTCCGAAAGTCTTTTTAGTAAGTTTGCACAAAGTTCGCGTAACACTTTCTCGTATAAAAAGAAAAATAAAAATAAAAAAAATAAAAATTTTTAAAATTTTTTTTTTTCAACATGTTTAAATTTTTTTACATGCATACCTTCCCAGTAGGAAAGGCTATTCAAAAGTTGTGCGCAGCCCTAACTACTATAGAAAGCAGTAGAAAACGACTGCGCATATAAATAGATTTTTTAATTTATCATAGAAATTTTGTGTAAAGTTACCAAAATTAACTTTCGGAAAAATTACATTTTTAGCTTTCTGGAAGCTAACATCGGAAACTATAAAACGGAGGACATTTAGAGCTTCCCTGAAGCTAACAGGAAGCTAACAGTGCAAGCTATCGAACCTATCACGGTTAGTTTCCCGTTAGCTTCCCGCAAACTTCGGTGCTATTTGGGCAGTGTTATTTTTATAAATTGTATCTTAACATTTTTCACTTATCTTTTCCAGTATGCCCGCTGAAGCTAAAGACAACCTCTACAGTAAATTGAAACGTAGGAAGTTCGTAAAAGATGCTGTAAGACCAGTCGTTGAAGAACCGCAATCTGTACAGCAATTTTGCTCAATGTTGGACTCACATGAGACTTGCAGTTATAATGATTCTAAGGGCAGCTTAGGCATAACAGAGTTAGAATTGTGCTACGAGAACATTCTTGCTGATACTGGTGTTGCTGCTACAGCATTCTACTGCCCTGCAATAATAAGTAGATTGTTCCATAAGAAATCATTAACTTGCAACACAATCAATAAATTTGTTCCTCACAATTTGGGATATAAAAATATTGTCATTTTCAAGTGCAATGTTGGCAAGATAATTGAAACAGTTAAGGACGATGTTGTGAAGACACAGGTAAAACGCTATTGAAAAATCTATCTGACATCATATATAGGTTCTTATACACATAGTGGTTATAGGCTCAAAATTTCTGAACTGGGGCACTTTTTTTTTTATAGTGATGTTTTTAAATATCTTATACAAATTTTTGTAGTATTTGCGAACCAAAATACTGCCCTGAAGTTGTTTTGCAAAATTTTAATTTTTTCATGAGTTATTGTTTAAACAATTTGCAAGTATCAAGTTAGTAACAAATTTTTTTTACCGTTCTATTTGATGGATTTTCATAAAATTTGGTATGAGTAATACACAATAACCATGCTTTAAAATAAAAAAAATTAATTTGATGTCGTGCAAAATTTGTTTAAAATAGCAACAATTATTATAAACAATTAAAAATAAATTAAACTTCTCATCCGAATTCCGTATTTTTTTTTATCAATTTAGATTCCCTGTTTCATTACGAAGAATTTAAAAAAAAAAGTTAGTAAATTCTTCATTAGGTCAGAAGTTATGACCATTTTCCTCTTGACGTTCAACGCGCGAAGACGACACACGGCTGCCCATTAGGGTGGTCCAAAACAAAATTTAACAAGTTATAAATTATTTATCACTATTTTTCTGGTCATATTTATGCAAATTTGGAATAGTTTCCATAAATGTAGATTATTAAAAACTATTACATGTAATTTCTAATTTGTTTAAACAAATTATTAAATTATTATTAAATAAACATTATTAAATTGTTTTAGGAATTGTTAAAATTTACTTTCTTATTTTGTTACTAATACTTGGCTTTATAGGACTTAAAAAGTTGCAACTCTCTAGTTCTTTTTAATGTAGTTCTCCGGCAGTTATACTTGAAAAAATCGATTTTCTATGGATTTTCTTAAAATTGTGAGAAAACGTTATTTTATTTGTGCCTTCTATCGGGTAAAAATTTCAATAGCCCTTGCAATGCTCAAAATTGAGATATTAATGTTTGAAATTTGAATTTTATATGCAAAATGAAAAAATTTGGAATTTCGAACCTGAATATCTCAATTTTGAGCATTGCAAGGGCTATTGAAATTTTAACCAGATAGAAGGCACAAATAAAATAACGTCTTCTCACAATTTAAAGAAAATCTATAGAAAATCAATTTTTTGCAAGTATAACTGCCGAAGAACTACCTTAATAAAAAATTGATTGAAAACAATAAAATTTGTTAACACAATTGTAAAAGTTATTACTTTTTTCACAGTATTTGGCTGAATAGGCCTTGAAAAATGGTATCATTAGCTCTATTTCATAAACACCTAACAATTAGCATTAATAATTTGTTTAAACAATTATTAACAATATTATATTAGGTTGATGTTAGTTTCTTGCCTTGCAGGCCTTGAAAAGTTGCAAAACTGATAAAAAGTTGCGACTCTGTAGCACAATTTGGGCAAATCTTGAAAATAAACAATATAATTTGTTTAAACAATATTCTAAATTATTATTTTAACTTTTTTGTTCGTGTTTGGCTCCAATGGCCTCAAGAAGTTGCAAAATTAAGAAAAAGATGCGACTCTGTAGCACAATTTCCACAAATGTTGAAAATAAACAATATAATTTGTTTAAATAATTTTTAAAATTATTATTTTAACTTTTTTGTTCCTGTTTGGCTCCAATGTCTTTAAAAAGTTGCAAAAATAAGAGAAATTTGCAACTCTGTAACTCAATTTGCAAAGAAATTGAAAATAATCAATAATAATTTGTTTAAACAAAGTAGGAATTACATGTCATAGTTTTTAATAATCTACATTTATGGAAACTATTCCAAATTTGCATAAATATGACCAGAAAAATAGTGATAAATAATTTATAACTTGTTAAATTTTGTTTTGGACCACCCTAATGGGCAGCCGTGTGTCGTCTTCGCGCGTTGAACGTCAAGAGGAAAATGGTCATAACTTCTGACCTAATGAAGAATTTACTAACTTTTTTTTTTAAATTCTTCGTAATGAAACAGGGAATCTAAATTGATAAGAAAAAATACGGAATTCGGATGAGAAGTTTAATTTATTTTTAATTGTTTATAATAATTGTTGCTATTTTAAACAAATTTTGCACGACATCAAATTAATTTTTTTTATTTTAAAGCATGGTTATTGTGTATTACTCATACCAAATTTTATGAAAATCCATCAAATAGAACGGTAAAAAAAATTTGTTACTAACTTGATACTTGCAAATTGTTTAAACAATAACTCATGAAAAAATTAAAATTTTGCAAAACGACTTCAGGGCAGTATTTTGGTTCGCAAATACTACAAAAATTTGTATAGGATATTTAAAAACATCACTATAAAAAAAAAGTGCCCCACTTCAGAAATTTTGAGCCTATATGAATTCACGTGGATTCCTATAAGTGACCAATATAAATTCACACAAAAGATCAAAATGTTTCTGAAAGTTACCGTTTCTTGGATTATTTTTGTAGAAATGATTCAAAAAACGGTATCCTACGGATATAGGATCCTATAGAGTTAGTCCACAGTAAATTGTCTAGAGCTGGTTGTCCGATGATATTTTTGTCAGTATTTATGAAAAGAAACATAGTAGTGTGGTAAAAAAATATTTATTTTCAACGGTTTTACAGGAAATGTAGTAAAAAGTGTTTTTTCCATGCAAAATACATGCAAAATTTTAAATAGCGTACAGGCACCACTAAATATAAAGAAATAAAATAATAAAACACGTATCCATTTTTTTAGATTTCTGACTCTCAACAAATCTTAAGAATTTAGTTGAAAAGAAATTTTAAAAACTCTTATTTTACATTATTGTTTTATTTCGTTAAAGGAAAGATAAATCGAATCAGAAAAATATTATTTTAAAATTTTTCAAATCCAAAAAATACTTCTTTCACAAGTAACTAAAGATTACAATGACAATTACTCCAAAAAGTTTTAGGTTATAATAATTTTAAGAAGCATTTTGGAGTTCAAAACACTTGCCTATTATACATCATTCTTAAAGTAAATGGACTAATGCTTGTTATATTAATAATATATGTATTTATGAAGGATAAACTGCATACTTACATGATTTACATTTATATAGAAAACTTTTCCCAAACTTTTATATGAGCACTTAACACATG
The DNA here is from genome assembly GCA_037103525.1 of Ganaspis brasiliensis. Taxonomy (NCBI): domain Eukaryota; kingdom Metazoa; phylum Arthropoda; class Insecta; order Hymenoptera; family Figitidae; genus Ganaspis; species Ganaspis brasiliensis. The sequence goes on along the minus strand of JAZKLR010000068.1, from coordinate 323,373 downwards.
AATTTAAACTGTATTTCTTGCATCTATACTACAATAAATATAATATATACCTATTACCCTTAAAAAGCCACAGCGTTAATGTTAAATAATGAACAAACGCTTGCAAAAACCACGTAATTAATAATGTTGAAAAATTGTGAGACATTTTTGGATCCGCTCCGAAATCCTGTAGACAGATGTGACTCATCTACACTCTAGGAAAGCTTACAATCAATTAACCTAGAAGGTAAATGAGCCTCTGCATTCAAGACATTCAATACGGGCACATGAAAAATAAGAGTAATAGTAATAAGAATAATAGCAGTAGTAATAATAATGATAATAATAATAATAATTGAGTCCCACACGAAAAAGTGCGGAAATGCATTTTTTCCTCTCCTACACTTGTTTTGTAAAAAAAAAGAATAATAATAATAATAATAGTAGTGAATTAAAAATTCTCTGATACATTTTTTTTGATTTCAGGTTAATTTTTTTTTTATTTTGAACGCAGTCTCTCTATTCTCTTTCAATATATTCTGCTTATTTCTCTCATACAATTTTCTGCAATATATATGTAATGGTTTTATTTTCTCTTTTTTATACTTCATTTTTATTCTTCATTTTTATTTTAATTTTTCCATTATCTTCATTTTTAATTCTTTCATGTTAAAAAATAAAAGTCTTCTGTTATGATTTGTTGAACTTGGGTTAAATATGTTTGAACAGGTTACAATGGTAGATATAACTTCTAGTGAAAATAATCGTAAGGATATCAGCTCATTCAAACAAAAGTGTATGTTACATACTGCCAATTGTATTCCTTAGAAATTTAATTTATTGAGTGCTTTTTTTGTAGAGTCTCAGATATTTATACTTATTGTAGTAATAAATGATGTAAAAATACAAATCATCGTGATAATAATCTCACACTATTATTTGAAGTTAGATGGATACTCGGTATACAAAGGAAAGTTAGACAATGTGTCGTTTTCAAAGAAAGTATATATATATATAAATAGTCAATAAATAATTTTTTCAAAGACATGGCATTATAATTGTAAAATAACAAAATAAATAACCACATTAATAACTACAAATACTAAAAGTACATAAAAAAATGAGTCCTAAAAGAAAATCTTTAAAATAAAACAAAAAATGATGTCCTTCACAATTTTTTTAAAGCTGTTCTCAAACATGTTTTCTACAAAATTAAAATTTATATACTAATTATTGATTGATGTTGAAGACATTAAATATTTTGTCAAAAATGAGATAGAATCTAAAATTAAAAATACCTTCAATCTACAGTATTTATTAGGGTGTCCGTTATTTTGCGAAAGTTGGAATTTCTTAGGTCGCCGGGCTGAATTTGCTTTAGAATGTGAAAAAAATGAGCTGTGTACAAGAACAGCCCAATCAATTAATATTAACCCGTTCCACCGAAGGGTTAAGTTTACATGGGGTTTTACATGGGATAAGTACACTTTTGTACATTTTGTATAATAACTTTTTTTTGTTATTAATCTTTTCCTTTGACAATATGTATATTTATGGTTTTTGAGGTGCTGAACACGAATCCGATGTCAAAAAAAAGTTTTGATAGCAGCCAGCTGTCAGAACAGCTGTCAATAAAGCTGTCAATTTTTCAAAGACGACAGTTTTAGTTTGATTTTACATTAATTTACTCTTATAAAATTCTTTTAAGAACACTAAGGTCAATCCAAATAGAAATATGTAATATTGACAGTTGACAGCTGTCAATTAAGCTGTCAAGCTTTTAAAAACGAGAGTTTTTGCCAGGTTTTACATTAAATTACTCACATATGTATATAGAATTATTTTAAGAACACTGAGATAAACCTCAATAGGAATAAGTAATATTGACAGCTGTCAACTGTCAATTAAGCTGTCAAACTTTTGAGAAGGAAACTTTGTATATTAAATTACTCATATGGTCGATTCTTGCGTAACTGCCCGATTTCAAGATAAGTTTTGGTAGAAAAAATTTTTTTTTATTCAATGTTTCTCTGCACTTATTTTACTTATTAGGGTATAATATAATTATATTTTAAACAATTTTACTACAACTATATTTATACGAAAATAATAGCAAATTTTTGAAAATTGGCTGCCATGTGGAGCTGAACCGCATCCTTTTATTGCAAATACATTGTACAAAATAAAAATTTCTTCTTGATATTTTACTAAATCGAAAATAAATAATAAATTAATAAATTATTTAATATTCTAACAGTATTTTAGATATTAGTTAACATATATAAAATTTTATAAACGAAGAGCAAATACAATATTTAATAATGAATATTTCGTTTTATTTTTTGGATAATTTGAAATTTAGATCGAGCAGTATAATCCGGCATTGCTAAACAACTTTATAGAATAATATTTTAAAATAACCACCACAGATAAAAAAGTTTCTCTGCATGAATCACACTGAACACTTCATATAGGCCATGGAGCTGAAATTTTACGTGATACCATGGAGCTGAAATTTGACATTTATTCTAACTTCACTTCTACAATATTGCAAAATAAATCTATTTCTTTTGCAGATCGCTTGTTTCACATGAAAACTTAAAGAAAATGGTAACAATACTATCAAATAGTTGTTACAGTAATATAATAGTAATGACATGGAACTGAACGCTTTTTTTGTACACATGCGATTTTCACAAAAATAATTCTTTTTTAAGTAAAAATTTTTCTTTTTTAAAACTTTTTTCACATGTGATTTAGTGCTAGTGGATCAAAATTGAGATTCAACTTATTAGAAGGCGTAATAACTATACACATGACACCTTAATTGTAAGTCTACAGATTGCGTTCAAAAATTGGAAAAATTGAGGGACAAAATATTTTTACAGATTGCAGATTCTAAGTATGAAAAAGGTATTATGAAGTGCAATATAGACCTCAATTGTTCATAAATATAGACACTTTATGCTTGAAAAAGGCTGAGTTATAATAATGATATTTTCAACGAAAATTATTAAATTAAAGTTAACATTTTGCAAAAGGGACACGCCACGGAGCTGAAATTTCAGCAGTTACAGTGCAATATAATAGAAGTTATAATATATATATTTATGTATATTTGGTTTTTAGTTACTCTCACATATACCTTTAAAATTCACTAATACACTTCAGAATATATTTTTAATTTAGGTGTATTTTTTCAACGCCGCCAAGTAGGACAGTTACGGAAGAATCGCCCATATGCAAGAGTTTTTAAGAACACTGAAATTAATTCTAATAGCAATATGTGTTCTTGACATTTGACTACTGTCAATTAAGCTGTCAAGATTTTAAAAACGAGAATTTCTGACAGTTTTTACATTAAATTAATCATATACTCCATTATATGTATTTTAAGAATAGTGAGATAAACCTAAATAGCAATATGTAATATTGACAGTTGACAGCTGTCAATTAAGCTGTCAAGCTTTTAAAAACGAGTGTGTGTGGCAGTATTTACATTAAATTTGTCACATACGCATATAGAAGTATTTTAAGAAAACCGAGATAAACCTTAATAAAAATATGTTATATTGACACCTGTCAACTGTCAATTAAGCTGTGAAGCTTTTTAAAACGAGAGTTTCTGACAGTTTTTACATTAAATTAAGCATATACTCCATTATATGTATTTTAAGAATAATGAGATAAACCTAAATAGCAATATGTAATATTGACAGTTGACAGCTGTCAAATAAGATGTTAAGCTTTTAAAAACGAGAGTTTTTGAAAGGTTTGACATTAAATTACTCACATACTCATATAAAAGTATTTTAATAACACTGAGATAAACCTAATTGAAATATATGATATTGACAGTTGACAACTATCAATTAAGCTGTCAAAGTTTTCGGAAGGAGACTTTTTACATTAAATTACTCATATACAAATGTATTTAAGAACGCTGAGATTAATTGTAATAGCAATATGTATTCTTCACAATTGACAGCTGTCAACACTCTAAAAACTAGCATCTTGCAAGTGTCTTAAACTAAGACATTTGACGGAAAAAGTGTCTTAAAATAAGACATTTTTTGCATCTTAGATTAAAAATGCTACCAAAATGAATGAATGAATATTACTTATTTATATGTAGGTTTAACTTTGTTTTCTTAAAATACATATAATGGAGTATATGATTAATTTAATGTAAAAACTGTCAGAAACTCTCGTTTTTAAAAGCTTGACAGCTTAATTGACAGCTGTCAACTGTCAATATTACATATTTCTATTTGGATTGACCTTAGTGTTCTTAAAAAACTTTTATAAGAGTAAATTAATGTAAAATCACCTGATTGAAGTGGGAAACGTTTCTGAGTAACGAATGAATTTTTTTTTCCTTTTTCAAATTATTATTTTGTTATATGCACACAATTATATTAAAAAACACCTAAAAAAATTATTTCGAAATACTTTTAAGGGCTACAAGCCCCTTTTTTTGAAAAAGAAAAAAAAGACAAACAAAAAATTTTCATTCCTTACTCAGTAACGTTTCCCACTTCAATCAGATGTAAAATCACACTAAAACTGTCGTCTTTGAAAAATTGACAGCTTTATTGACAGCTGTTAGGACAGCTGGCTGCTGTCAAAACTTTTCTTTGATATCGGATTCGTGTTCAGCACCTCAAAAACCATAAATATACATATTGTCAAAGGAAAAGATTAATAACAAAAAAAAGTTATTATACAAAATGTACAAAAGTGTACTTATCCCATGTAAAACCCCATGTAAACTTTAACCCTTCGGTGGCACGCCCGGTAAGAAGGCCGGCATTGAAACGTTTCAATGCCTTTTAATCCCGTTTTTGGGTGAATGCCTTTAAATACCTACGAACGCATTAATTGGCATTGGCATTAGCTCGTTTTTGGTCGAATGCCTTTAAATGACTACAAACGCATTAGTAGGCATTGCAATGGAATTCTGAATATTTTTACGGTTATGTTTCACTATGACTATTATCATTATCAATATTTTGAAGTTTTCCTTTAAAATATATTAATAATTTAGCTTCACTTACTTTATAGTATAAGAGGGATGAAATGTAAAAACACAATTTACGATTTAATGTTATTTTCTTCCCTTGTTTTACATGTAAGAAAAATGACAAAATGACTTAAAACATTATGTTTGCGTTCACGCTTTCACTATTCACAGGCCAAGTATTATCGTTAGAGACGAAATCACTTATTTTATTACTTTAAATAACACGATTTAGTTAGAATAGAACGAACGACACAGAATGAGACGCTGCCATGACGACGCGTTGCAAAGTATGAAATGCAACATATGGCGTGCTTTTTAATCTGACGCAGGGATTGAACGGCATTAAACCTAATGGATGCTCGAACAGCATTCAATGGCATTAACTAAGTCAACACTTTATCTCCGTTGTGGCATTGAATGGCATTCAACTTTTCATTTCCACGTATGGTATTCAAAGGCATTGACTCAATTCAACACTTTATCTCTATTATGGCATTGAATGGCATTCAAATGTTTTTCAATATTTTTAGGGATTGAAAGGGATTGAACCAAGTTGAGTTATAACCAAATGAGGGCATCAAATGGCATTCAGGACAAAAACGGGATTCATTGGCATTTAAAGGCATTCAAACGACTGTTTTTTTAAATGCCAAACAATGCCTTTCAATCCTCAGCTTCTTACCGGGCGGGTTAATATTAATTGATTGGGCTGTTCTTGTGCACAGCTCATTTTTTTTCACATTCTAAAGCAAATTCAGCCCGGCGACCTAAGAAATTCCAACTTTCGCAGAATAACGGACACCCTAGTGTTTATAAGCCCGACGGTATTTATGTTAATGTAATTTATTGATATAATGTCCACTGTACTCCTTCCGTCAGGATAAAACATTCTTCCGCGAGTACGTACTACATCTCGTTATACAATGAATATGAATTAAGACAAAAACAAAGTTAATTACATGGTTATAAAGGTAAAGAAATAAGCTTTCAGCGCATGTAACCATCAAGTTATGCAGTGAAACCTCGATTATCCGAACATCTGTTATACCAACAATAAAACATTTTATCCCAACTTCCATTATCCGAACTGTTTTCCATCTTCTCGAATTTTAAAATTGATGTTTTATTTTTAATTCATCATTAATATTTTCGTAACACATTTCCAGTGTCGCCAGACATCTTACTTCCAAAAAATCATTAAAAATTCTAAATATTATTATGTTTTCTAAACATATTATTTAATTGTATATATGCATTTGAAATAAACATATTACATTAATTAATTACATAAGCAAGTCCTACCTGTATTAGTTGGGATAATGGAGGTTCCACTTTATTCAAATAAACAGTTAAAGTTATTTTATTAAAAAACTAATTTTTGCTTATTTTACATGTATTCACAATTTAAATTTTGAAAAAAGAGTCAACTTCTGTGGGTTCCCAAATTTGAATTGTAGCTTTTAATAGTATGTACACTGAGAAAATATGTTCACTAAATATACACAATTTTTTATCACCGTAGCAGAGAGAGTGGTTGTTGATGATATAGCCCATGCAAAGCATTCTGTTAATTTTCAGATGAATAGTGTCTACTGTTTACCGTAAAGTCAGTTGTCATCGCCGGTATCTTGTTTGTTTTCTTCAGAGTCCTTTTGACTAGCAATTTATTTTCTCAGTGTATACTTGCACAGAAGTGTTAACCTAAAAAAATGCTTAAACGATTTACCTATACTCCTAGTGGGCTCCTCTCGTAACTAGGAGCATAATTAAATCACCTATAGACATTTTTTTTGTGTAATTACTTCACCGCGCTTACAATTATCAGTTAACACTTTTTTTTCCAGGAAATTGTTTTAGAAATTCCTTTTGCTTGGATTTGCTTACAAACTGTGTCCAGAGAAGTTTACGTTTCAGTTGTACAGTTTGTTTGTACAGTACTTTTGAACGGATGGATTCCACCAAGTATCTATTGCGATTTTGAAATTCCATTCTATCTGAATGATATGGAAAATTGTATACAAGGGTCACAGTTCAAAGGAACATTTTGTACCTATGGAAAAGTATATTACATTTTTTCAAAGTAATAAATTTAACATTAAGCAATATTAGTGCTGCCCACAATACGATACGAGTGAAAAACGAGTCAAAATGAATAGAAATTAATTAATTAATGATATCATATTTGTCCAATAAGATGTCCTTAAAAAAAATAGATTTTCCAATTTTGTTTACGGTACGCCCCACTTTGGTTCAAATAAAAAAAAAATCTGTAAAATTGCAGTCTGATTGATTATTATTAACACGTGTCAGCAACAGGCGCGATTCGGGGGGGGGGGGGGCACCGCTGGATCGCCCCCCCCCCCCCCCCGAAAATCGTACTTTTGTATAAGAGAGAGAGAGATAGCATAATTGCTATCTCTTTCTATCTCATTTATCGCCCCTTCCGAACACTTTGTCTGGATCCGCCCCTGGCCAGCAATCAATCGAAATGTCCCATTGAAAATGCATAGGAAAAATGAATTTTTTTTAAACAAATTAATAATTTCTTAAATTTTTTTGCAAAATATTTTCCAGGCCACAAATTTCTCCATTTTTAGCCATATTTGAAGATACCGTTTCTGAAAAAAATTAATTTTCAAAATTTTGAAAATTGCGAATGTTAAAAAATAGGTCAAAAAATTACATTGCAATATTTGCAGTGCTTATCACATAAATATTCAAGGAAGTTCAATACATTTTCGTATTCAGGGATTTCTGAGGTCGCTAATAAAGATGACAATGTCAAAAATTAATTTTTTAAACTTTTGGAACCAATTTTGTAGACTCAAAATTTTGATTTTCCACATTTTTCAAGAAATTCCTTTGAAACACCGTTATCGGGTTTTTCGGGGTAGCTACTCACAAATTTCCTGTCAAAAATATATTTTTCAAAAAACCTTATCCAATATGGCGAATGCAAAAAATTGTTTCCACTTGTATTGAAATAATCAACGTAAAACACACTTTTTGGAGTTTTTTGAATCTATTAATTACGAAGGAATAATTACAATATATTAAAAAATATATACAGTTTTTGTGTTTCGATCAAAAATTGTTTTATATGAAAGAAAAGATAAATTTTGTTTTCTCAGTTTTTATTATTATTGATGTGAAAAGCTGAATAATTGAAATGTAAAAAATGTACAAATTATATTTACAAAAATGAAATTTTTTTAATCCACCACATTGGAACGGGTTTTGTGAAAACTGAATTTGTTACATGAAATTTCTAAACGACGACCCCGATAACGGTGTTTCAAGGCGTTTTCTGGGAAAATGTGGAAATTCAAAATTTTAAGTCCGCCATATTGGTTCCAAAATTATGAAAAATGTATTTTTGAGATAGGAATATTCATTAGCGACCTCAAAAACCACGAAATAAGAATCTTATTGCTTTACCTTGAATATTTATGTGATAAACGCTGTAAATTTTGCAATGTATTTTTTTGATCCACTTTTGAACATTCGACATTTTGAAAATTTTGGAAATGAAATTTTTCTGAAAATACTGTCTTACAATTTGCCTAAAAATGAAAAAATTTGTTAACTGTACAATTTTATTTTATTTTTTTTTAAAAAGTTCATTTTTACCATACATTTTTAATGGAAAATGTCGATTGATTTCTGGCACGGGTTAATATTAATCAATGAATTAACAGTAATCAATTGATTAGTTAATTAATAATTAATAATTGGGTGCAATTGCACAGAATTTTTTTTTTATATTGCAACCAAAGGGGGGGGGGATACGGTAAACAAAATTCGAAATTACTATTGAAATAAAAGCTGTAATCTTTAATTAAAAAGCAATGCTATAAAATCAACTGAGTATTATATGAAATGAAAAATATATATTTCCAAAACTGTTGGTGTTTTGAAAAAAAAAAAAAAAAAAAACTTTTGGCGGTGTTTGAATACACATGTTATAAATTTATAAGTATTTTTCCTCAGTGTACGATACGAAACCGAAAGTAGTCTCGATCTTGTGGACAGCACTATGCATGATAACTAGTGATTGTATGCTGATGAATTAGAAAGAAATCGATTACTATTAGAAAGTCAAATATTCAGGGTGGCCACAGGTCAGGAAAAAACTGAAAATCATGGAAAAGTCAGGGAAATTTGTTAGTCATGGAAAAGTCAGGGATTTTTTAAAAAATATTTTAAAAGTAAGGAAACTTTTTCTTAAAGGAACCATAATTAACATTTTTTTGTTCTAATGCCGATTAATATTATTCTCATCATTCATAGATTTTTTTTTCAATTACTAATTATTTTTTTGAATAATGAATAGTTAATTATTTTCGTCAATATTTAATCATTTTCGTCATATTTTAATTTTTCTTTTAATTTTCAATTATTTTCTTAAAATTTTAATTTAATTCCTTAATTTCAAATTTATTTCTTAATTTTTAAATTATTTTCTTCAATTCTCAAATATTTTATTTAAATTTCAATTATTTTTCTCCATTTTCAATTGATTCCTCAACATTAAATAATTCTTGGATTTTTCCAATTACTTTTTTCACTCATAACAATTGTTTTAAAATTCCAATTCTATTACAGTCGACTCTCGATAAATTGAATCTCAAGGGGAATCAAAAAAAGTTCAAATTATTGAGAGTTTTATTTATCGAAAGTTTTATTTATCAAGTTAAAATCTGGTACAATTCAAATTATCAAGAGATTGATTATTTAACGTTTAATTTCCACTTTTTGAAAAGAAATAAGTAATTTTCTTTTGTTTGAGTGCACTCCAATGTGCATGGTCAATTGACCTTTCTATTGTGTTAAGAGCTGAAAAAAAATTGTTATCAACTTCTGCACGAAGCGCGTATGATCGCAACATATGTAATGACGATCTTGCTTCTTCTAATGACACAAACGAATGAAGCTCATCATCTTCATCATCTTCTTCCTCTTCTTCATCAACTTCTTTATAGTCACTGGAATTACAAGTTACACTATTTGCACAGTCTTTCATATGCAAGAGAAATAATATCGTACTTAAATTTTAATTTACCGAATAATTCAAATTGAAGAAAGTTTGGTTTCATTGAATTCAATTTATAGAATGAGCTGAGACAAAATGACGTCACATAAATTTCTATCTGCTAGAAAATTCAAATTATAGAGGGTCCAGTTTGACTGAATTCAATTTATAGAGGGATCAGAGAGAAGTTGATGTTAAAAAAAACTTCAAATTATCAAGGGTCCAAAATCAATGGTATTTTTTCAATTTATCGAGAGTTTCTGAAGGGACCGGAAGATCACTTCAAATTACCGAGAGCTTCAATTTATTGAGAGTCAAATTATCGAGAGTTGACTGTATTTAATTCTAGAACTATTCTCTTCAATTCTTAGTTATTTTATTTATTATTAAAAAATTATCGCCTTTTTTCTATTATTTTTTTCGATTACTATTCTGTTTATTTAGTTTTATATACACTTGTTTAATTATTTTCTTTCATCTTTATTTAAATTCTTCAGTTTTTAATTGTTTCTGCTATTTCTTCATTAATTCTCGGGTTTTTAATTGTTTTATCAATTTTCATTTATTTTTCAATTTGCAATTATTTTCTTTAAATGTAAGATTTCTTGTTTAATTGTTTCTCTTATCTGTATCAGTTGCCTATTAACATATAGTCATTCGCATTTTGTTTTCAATTGACTTTTAATGTCGTCATTTTTCAAATATTTTCTTTAATTTTTCAATTATTCTCGTCTTTATTCAACTATTACCTTAAAAGTTTATATTTATTCTTTGATTTTGTAAATTATTTTGTTCTGTTTTTTATCAATCGAGCCTTTTTTTGAATTTTCTTTTCAATTGTCAATTATTTTCGTAATTTTCTAATTTTTTTTTAAATTGTCAATTATTTTTTGAAATTTAAATTTGTTTCTTAAATTTGAGTTTCCTTATTTTTTTATTATTTTCTTCAATTTGAATTATTTTTTTCAATTTTCAATCCAGTTGTTTAATTTGCAATTATTTCCAACTGTTATTCATATAATTTTTCATATATTTTGTTTGAAATTAATATATATTGTTTAAAACTTTAAACTGTTCTTTTCAATTGTGTAAGTATATAGTCATTTTTATAATTTTGTTTTCAACGGTCAATTATTTTCTTCATTTTTCAGATAGGGTAAGTCGGGCTAAGATGGAAGACCTTTTTTGAAACCACTGCGAAATCTAAGGAATATAGCGAAAAATTCTAATTCTTATAAAATACTTTAACAGTAACCTTTGTACATTCGCACGTCAAAAGGTTTTTCATTTTTTTCATTTCTTCTTAATTTATAAAGTAATTTGTATAAAAGCAACGATTCCGGAATAGATGAAATTGTCCGGGTGAGATGGAACAAGGTGTTTCTATTTTCTGTAAATGCCCTTATGACTGCCCAGCAAACGAAAAAGAATTAATACGAATTGAATCGAATATACAAAGAGCTTCAGCGTAACCCGCTTAGCGACATATACGAATTAAACCTATATTGTAATCAGAGTGAATTCGAGGTGACTGTATTGAAGTTCTGGACCTGCTATTCGTTTCAATTCAATGGCCAAATTTTTCTACTTCAATCTGTTTCAATTCGTCAGCACGAATTCAATAAACGAGTTGGACAATCCGTTTGAATTCTAATTCGTTTGCACAAATTGATTCAAATTAAATAAAAATTGAAACGAATATACAAAGAGGTTAAGCGAATCCCGCTTAGCGACAAATACGAATAGCGACTTGACAAAAATGTTAATTTGTTTGAATTCGCATGAATTAGTTTTCGTTTGCTGGTTGAAAGTTGAGTAGTAGAAGACAAATAATAATTAAAATACACTTCCTTTATGTCATTTTAGAACATTTTTTTTCAAAGATCTTCGAATCTTTACAACCTGTAATATTTCATATTTGGATATTTTCGCGAACCTCGGTATTGCAAAAAATGAAACATAATTTTATTTACAATTTTAGTAGCAAGATATTCTAATTTTATGTTTTGTTTATGAACTGTTTGACTCTTATGTATGTAATTAAAATTTCATTTGATTCATTTTCCTAGATAACATATCTCTTCCGGTGTCCAAACTCTCCCGGAATTACCCTATATTCTTCAATTTCGTTAGTTTCATTATTTGAATTTCCAAATTGTATAATTTGAAATGACTAACAACTATGTAAAGTTTGCAAAGTTTAATGTTGGTAGTGGAATTATAATACGTAATTCTGTTAAAATGTTTAAGATAAATTATTGTCAAAAAATTGAGATTTCAATTTTTTTATTATAATAAAACTTTTTAAGCTTTAATTATAATTAATTAAATGATAAAAATATGTAAATTTTAAGTTTAAGTAGAAAGTTATTTAATTTAATTTAATAAAAAATGTGTCCACCCTGGATAAAGAAAATTTCATAGAATCTATAAAATTGCTGGTCAGGGAAGAGTAAAAATTACTCAGGGAAAAATCAGGTAATTGTTAAAATAAAATTTTGCGATCACCCAAAATATTTTACGAATTTTTAAAAGAAAACAAATAATTTGAAACTGGAATATCTAAAATATTGTACTATTTACTATTAACCGATTTCTCTGTCATTAATTTGTAGAAAATCAGAAATTCAGATTTAGAGAGCATAACCCTCTATTTGATTAATCTCTAAATCTCAATTACTAATTTTCTAATAGGAAATAGTGACAATTTTCACTATTTAATAGTAACGGATTTCTCGTTAATTCATTACTAGAAAAGCAGTATAATCGAGATTTGGAGAATACACAGTCCAACAACGGGGTTATTATAGCACAAAGTGGTTTTCTATTTGTTAAATATTTCTGAAGAATTTCTTAAATTCGAGTTTTAATTATAAATAAAATTTGCAAATGAAATAGCAGTATTTTTTCTAATAAATGCTTTGTCGCAAATACGGAAAACAATTTATAAAATACACAAAAATTTACTTAAAAAATTTTTAATTTCCCACAAGATTACAAATAGTTTAATGCGCAAAAAGAAAATGTTTATTTTATAAAAAGAAACAAATTTTGTACCACAATATCCAAGACCTTTCATAATTATTATAATGCAACGTTTCTAGTTCTTATTTACTCGTTTTTACTCCCAGGTTTTTTTTTATACTATCGTTATTAACAGACTCTCAATTCATATAGGATTTCACGTCAATGTCTAATACCTCTGCAGGATTTTCCTATAGGATATGGTAGTCGTTGAGCATGACTTAAATGAAATATAAATTGATTTTCGTTTGTTTTCAGTTAATAATCAGTGCAGCCAAAATTAAATCATTGTTAAATGTGAAAGAAGACATTGAAACAATAAAAAAAATTCTTATCTTACCTTTACTTCCTCCTGGGAATGTAGATGATTGTTTCCAAACAATAAAAAGTGGAGCTTCAGAGAGATGTTCAACGTTTCTTACAGAGTACGAGGAAAAGTGGTTGGGAACAGTAAACGCCGAAAGGTTTTGCTGTTTGAACGATGACAGTAAACTGAAGAATACTTGGGAAAAAGATGTCTGCAAATTTGGAAAATTTTTTAAGGAGACAGTAACACCGACACCAACTGCTTTTATTAGTAAGAACTTTACACATATAATTTATGACAAAGTTTTAATTGCAAGGTAGCTTCCATTAATGATGTATCGCTTTTTCCTAGAATGTCTCCCCCCCCCTCCACAGTCACATTCATTACGCTGTCATAATTAAAAATTTATATTGCCTGACATCTAAACATAAAGAAATATAATTATCTGAAGAGTACAATATGCCGTCAGAAATCGCTTAGGTTAAATCCACTTTAACGTTACATGTTATCCGATTTGAAGTTTCTAATGATAACTTCCTGAAATTTTGCATTAGTAATCTTTTCAGATAAATTGAAGAAACAACAAAAAATTTGTTTTAATAAAATGCGTGCATTTTATTAAGAGGGGGGGGGGGGGAGGGAAGGTTCGACAACTTTTTTTCCACTTTTTTTTTTGTTTCTTAAAGTACAACATCTAAAGAATATTGTATTAATTTTGTAGGTCATTTAGGAGCAAAACTAAAGAAGTTATAGTAGGTTGAATTACCGTACCTCTAACTTAGTTTTGCGCGTCTTTATCTACCCAAGTAGCACGTAATATTACGTGAGTATCGCAGTGATATTACATTCAATATTAGTAATATTGCGGGTTGATGTTACAGTAATATTACCGTGACATTAAAATGTCCACGTCAAGGTAATATTACAGGGTAATGTTGAGGTAATATTACATAGTAATATTACAAAGTAATATTGAGTTATTATTACAGTAATATTACAAATCTTCTTGTAATATTATATTAATATTACAAATATGTAGTACAATCTGAAGAAGACTTTCTAAAGTGTATTATAAGAGTTAAATGGCCGAGTGGTTTAAGGCGTATACCTACTTGGTCAGTGTACAAGGGTTCAAAACTCGGCGCCCCAAATTTTTTGTACATTATATTTAATTGTAATATTACTACAATGTCACTGTAATATCACTGTAATATTACTTTGTAACATTACTGTAATATTATTTTGTAATATTACCTCAATATTACCTTGTAATATTACCTTGACGCGGACATTTTAATGTCACGGTAATATTACTGTGACTTCAACCTGTAATATTACTAATATTGAATGTAATATTACTGCGATACTCACGTAATATTACGTGCTACTTGGGTAACGATACCAAAGAAGGCACAGCTTTATGTAAACATGGGCAAAAAGATGCCTTAGATAACATGTGTGATATTGATGTACTGTATGGACCCGACATCGATGATGACATGTAATTGTTTTATAAGAAAATAATTTTTTTTCAAGATATTTTCATTTTTTAAGTATCGAATTTCCCAAAAACGTAATCTTTAAAGTCGGTGACCAGCCTACAGAAAAAACTACTGAACTGATTGTTTTGAAATTTTATAAACATATTCTACATGTAAACAGCTTTCTAGTTACGTCGAGTTTTTTAAAAAATTTTAATTATTAACAATTTTTCAATAACAAAGAGGTCGATTTTTTCGTCAAAAATCGTCATTTTGGTTTTAAATTGGTGCAAAAAATTTAAAACTTAAAAAAAAATTCGACGAGACTGGAGAGATAAAGTAAGAAACTAAAGAAAGCATTTTGAGTTTTTGGTTTCCGATAATCCAGTGTTGCTGTAGACTGCTCACAGCACAGAAACTTCTTTTTCTAGGCGTCTGCGGAGATCTACAATGAATCCATTATTTCTCTCTATTTTTGAACAAAATTTTTTTAAAAATATTCTTCAAATGTTATACTTATATATGGGTCATTCTATTTCATACCGTTGCACCTACAAAAGACGATCGCAAAAAAGATGATTTTTAAAAAATCTTAATTTCATAAAAATTAAATCATTAATAATATGTTTTGCACTATTTTGTAAAAGATAATTTAATGTTCTTTCGATTTGTCCTTAATTGTTTAAAATCAATCTCAAAATACCACTCGTCAAATTTTCTTGAAACGCATGTGAAATGGAAGTTAAGCTTTTATATTTTCTAATCCCTTCGAATCTGTTATGGACATTTTAGAGAATTTATGGATAAAAAGTAAATAAAATGTGTGTTTTTGAAAAATCTGACATAAAGTGAAGTTAAATTTACCTAAGCCAGAGTCAAATAAGAAAATAGATTATTAGAAAAATACATGTTGTATATTCTTTAAAAATTAAAAAACAAAAGACAACGAATCTGACTTATTAGGTAAATTGAACTTCAGTTTATGTAACATTTTTCAAAAACACAAATTTTATATAATTTTTATCAATATACATTCTCTGAAATGGCCATAATAAATTCCAAGGAAATAGGAACTGTAAAACCTTGGCTTTCTTTTTACATGGGTTTTAAGAAAATTTTAGGAGGGGTGTTTTGAGGTATCAAGAGTTTTATATTTCAAATAAGAATTTCCCCATGAAATTGATATCGCTCACCCCAAGTCAAATGTACGCAACTGTTTTGGAACATTTGAAAGTCGCGTATCTTTTAAAAGCAGTAGGTTGGAAAGTACGTATGTTTAGTGGTGTTTTCAGAAACTATTCATGTTCTGAATGTACAAAAACTACACTGAGAAAAATGGCTTTTCATGGATATTGAAATTAAATATTCAGATAATAAAACTTAGTATCAAGATATTAATATCTAGATATTCAAAGTTAATATCTTAAGATATTAAAAATATTAATTTCAATGTCTACAATATTAAGTTTTAAAATACCCATTTTTCTCAGTATATTGACAAAAGCTACCAAATAGCGTTTACAGAATTTTTAAGCAATTTCTTATTTTCGAAATAAGACGATACCCCATTTTATCTCACTACCCCGTCTCAACCTACCTTCCCGAACCCTTATATACACACATACATATTTGTATATGGATGAACTTAATTCTTTCTTTATTTATTTGAACAGAAGGGCTGTTCCATTTCCAAGAAAGAGCTTTCGAACATTGTACAAAAACTCTGAACGATGGGACATGCTCAAGCAGGGATAAAAATGTTCTGGATGACATGAAAGATTTAAAGGAACACTGGAAAAACATGAAATTCCCATATGATTTAATGATGTTTATCAAATGTTATTCGAAACATCCGAGTGTGCAAAACTTCTTCGATAGAATTCAGTGTAATTGTTAAACGAACTGTTTCTAACTTCTTTATATCGCCTGAAATTAATAATTAAATTTGCGTATGGTAAATGGATAAAACCGTCAAAATTTACATTTATAGGAGAAATTAAGCATTAGTGATAAAAAATTGTGAAACTCTTTCTTCTTTTGGAAGAGAGATCTAAGTTACGATTATGAATAGATTTATGTTTTACAGAGAAATAATACTTCAGTTATAACGTTTCAAAGATTGGTGCACATTTTTTTTATAATTTGCGTAACTATTTTTCTGTTCATCAATAAGGTTTTACATAATGTTATAAAAAATTAGTCAAAGAAGTACATTGAAGTCAATTAAAAACCACATTTACACAACTAATACAAAAAATGCTCGTCAGCTATTTATTGTAGAAAATAATTTTGTAAAATATGGAAAAAGGCTTATTAAACAAAACTGCCTCACTAATGTTGATTGTATATCTTATCTAATTCGTATTATGTTTCATTATAATATTATGTTGCTTAAAATAAGAAAAAAAAATATTTTTTTTAATATTCCATTAATTCAACATGTACCATTTAGCCCTATTATGTAGCAGTTCAAAGAAGGAAATAAAATTATCACTTAACAATGTTTTAAGTCGTTTTAGTAAACAGCAACTGCGAAGAAATTAATATGTGTACGCCTGCATGGAAAAAGGATAACAGTACTGATCTTATTGTTTTTAGGAGAAACATGTTTGAAAAATTAATTTAAATTATTGATATTTTTTTATTCTTAATTAAGATGAAGTACATTCAGTCATGTGTTTATCAGAATTTTTTCATAATTAAACATACGTAAAAATGTGGTAGTTATATCTTAAGTAGCAAACCACTAAACAAATACCCCTAGTCAAACAACATTATTGTGATTATTACTTATTAGAAAAAATATTTTTCTCAAGTGTATATAACCCTCAATAAAAAAAATTGGAAAAAACTGTAAACGATATTATCCTTTTCCACAAAAAAAGTATAATCAAACTCTAAAACGATGGAACTTACATGTTTAGATCTCCCCTAGTTAATAAAGTTAATAACAAGTGGTAAAAACCAAAAAAATCACAAATAATAAAACCAATCGAAAATAATAAGAGCAATTTTTCCTAGTTCCCACATTGAAAAACGAGAGGATATCCGGTTAAGTAACTTCCATCAGTTTAAAACTTATTTATAATTCTGTTGTGCAAAATAGTAAGACTTTTCAGAATTATTTATGATTACTTTTATTGGGGATGACTTTTCAGGATATTTTCAAAAAATAATCATCTGGGATAAAAAGAATACACGTAAGTTCCATGGATTTACTAACTCATAATAATGGTTTCACTTGAAAATGATAGTATTTTCCAGAATAACTTCTGACAACTCAAATGTTCCTTTTCTTTTCGCCAAACCTCTTGATCGTATGGAATTTCTAGGAGATATCCTTCCATGTACCCTCCTTTCATTTAGAACGTGGATATATTTTCTTCTGGAAATTGAAAAAAAATTTTAGGATCATTTTAGTTTTTTTTTCTTTTTGTCGACTATTTAAATTATTTATTACTTTTTATAGACTTGAATATGTACTGAATGTCCTCCTAGGTAAATCTGATCAATTTAGAATTTGATTATATTTTTTTGTGGAAAATGAAAATATTTTTTATGATTATTTTACATTTTTTTTTGTTTTGTCAACTTTCTAGAGTATTTTTTAATTTTTATAGACTCGAATATTTAGGGAATGTCCTGCTAGGTGAATGTGATCAACTTAAAACTTGATTATATTTTTTGTGGACATTAAAAATATTTTTTATGATTATTTTACATTTTTTTTTGTTTTGTCAACTTTTTAGAGTATTTTTTAATTTTTATAGACTCGAATATTTATGGAATGCCCTCCTAGGTAAATCTGATGAAATTAAAATTTGATTATATTTTTTGTGGACATTGAAAATATTTTTTAGGATTATTTTAGATTTCTTTCCCTTTTGTCAATTTTTTAGAGTCTTCATAAATTTTAAAGTCTAAAAAATTTATGGAATGCCCTCCTAGGTGAATCTGATCAACTTAAAACTTGATTATATTTTTTTGTGTGGACATTGAAAATATTTTGTAGGATTATTTTAGATTTCTTTCCCTTTTGTCGATTTTTTAGAGTATTCATAAATTTTGAAGTCTATAAAATTTATGGAATGCCCTCCTAGGTGAATGTGATCAACTTAAAACTTGATTATATTTTTTTTGTGGACATTAAAAATATTTTTTAGGATTATTTTACATTTCTTTCCCTTTTGTCGATTTTTTAGAGTATTCATAAATTTTAAAGTCGATAAAATTTATGGAATGCCCTCCTAGGTGAATATGATCTACTTAAAACTTGATTATATTTTTTTTTGTGGACATTAAAAATATTTTTTAGGATTATTTTAGATTTTTTTTTCCTTTTGTCGATTTTTTAGAGTATTTATTAAATTTTAAGTCTAGAATATTTATGGAATTTCCTCCTAGGTAAATCTGATCGATATAAAGCTGGCTGATAATTTTTTTGGACATTGAAAATATTTTGTAGGATTATTTAAAAATCTTTTCTTCCTTCTGTCGATTTGTTAGAGTTTTTTTTCTAATTTTAAAAGACTCCTACATGGAGGGAACGTTCTGCTAGGTGAATCTGATCAACTTAAAATTAGAATTTTTTTTTGTGGACATTGAAAATATTCTGTAGGATTATTTTAGATTTCTTTCCCTTTTGTCGATTTTTTAGAGTATTCATAAATTTTGAAGTCTATAAAATTTATGGAATGTCCTGCTAGGTGAATCTGATCAACTTAAAACTTGATTATATTTTTTTTTGTGGACATTGAAAATAATTTTTAGGATTATTTAACAATTTTTTTTTCCTTTTGTCGATTTTTAGAGTAGGAATTAAAAATTTTTAAGTCTATAATATTTATGGAATGTCCTCCTACGTAAATCTGATCAATTTAAAACTTTATTCAATTTTTTGTGGACATTGCAAATATTTGTAAGGATTACTTTACATTTTTTTTCTTTTTGTAGACTTTTTAGAGCATTTGTTAATTCTATTAGACTTCAATATGTAGTGAATGTCCTCTAAGGTGAATCTGATTAATTTAAAACTTGATTATATTTTTTATGGATATTGAAAATATGTTTATAATTATTTTAGATTTTTTCCCCTTATGTCGATTTGTTAGTTTTTTTTTTAATTTTAATAGACTCTTACATGGAGGGAACGTTCTGCTAGGAAAATCTGATCAATTACAACTTGATTATATTTTTTGTGGACATTGAAAATATTTTTTAAGATTATTTTTTTTTCCTTTTGTCGGTTTTTTAGAGTGTTCAATAAGTTTTAAGTCTAGAATATTTATGGAATTTCCTCCTAGGTAAATCTGATCGATATAAAGCTTGATTATATTTTTTGTTGACATTAAAATATTTTTTAGGATTATTTAAGATTTCTTTCCCTTTTGTCGATTTTTTAGAGTATTCATAAATTGTTAAGTCTATAAAATTTATGGAATGCCCTCCTAGGTGAATCTGATCAACTTAAAACTTGATTATATTTTTTTTGGACACTGATAATATTTTTTAGGATTATTTTAGATATTTTTTTCCTTTTGTCCAGTTTTTAGAGTATATATTAATTTTTAAGTTTAGAATAATTATGGAATGTCATATTAGGTAAATCTGATCAATTTAAAACTTTATTATATTTTTTGTGGACATTGAAAATATTTTTTAGGATTATTTTATATTTCTTTCCCTTTTGTCGATTTTTTAGAGTATTCATAAATTTTAAAGTCTATAAAATTTATTGAATGCCCTTCTAGGTGAATATGATCAACTTAAAACTTGATTATATTTTTTTTTGTGGACATTAAAAATATTTTTTAGGATTATTTTAGATTTTTTTTTCCTTTTGTCGATTTTTTAGACTATTTATTAAATTTTAAGTCTAGAATATTTATGGAATTTCCTCCTAGGTAAATCTGATCGATATAAAGCTGGCTGATAATTTTTGTGGACATTGAAAATATTTTGTAGGATTATTTAAAAATCTTTTCTTCCTTCTGTCGATTTGTGAGAGTTTTTTTTTATAATTTTAAAAGATTCTTACATGGAGGGAACGTTCTGCTAGGTGAATCTGATGAACTTAAAATTAGAATTTTTTTTTTCGGACATTGAAAATATTCTGTAGGATTATTTTAGATTTCTTTCCCTTTTGTCGATTTTTTAGAGTATTCATAAATTTTGAAGTCTATAAAATTTATGGAATGCCCTCCTAGGTGAATCTGATCAACTTAAAACTTGATTATATTTTTTTTGTGGACATTGAAAATAATTTTTAGGATTATTTAACAATTTTTTTTTTCTTTTGTCGATTTTTAGAGTAGGTATTAAAAAATTTTCAAGTCTATAATATTTATGGAATGTCCTCCTACGTAAATCTGATCAATTTAAAACTT
This sequence comes from Ganaspis brasiliensis, assembly GCA_037103525.1. NCBI lineage: Eukaryota > Metazoa > Arthropoda > Insecta > Hymenoptera > Figitidae > Ganaspis > Ganaspis brasiliensis. The sequence continues at coordinate 302,141 of JAZKLR010000068.1, read as the reverse complement.
TATTCAATTTTTTGTGGACATTGCAAATATTTGTAAGGATTACTTTAGATTTTTTTTCTTTTTGTAGACTTTTTAGAGCATTTGTTAATTTTATTAGACTTCAAGATGTAGTGAATGTCCTCTAAGGTGAATCTGATTAATTTAAAACTTGATTATATTTTTTATGGATATTGAAAATATGTTTATAATTATGTTAGGTTTTTTCCCCTTATGTCGATTTGTTAGTTTTTTTTTTAATTTTAATAGACTCTTACATGGAGGGAACGTTCTGCTAGGAAAATCTGATCAATTACAACTTGATTATATTTTTTGTGGACATTGAAAATATTTTTTAAGATTATTTTTTTTTTCCTTTTGTCGGTTTTTTAGAGTGTTCAATAAGTTTTAAGTCTAGAATATTTATGGAATTTCCTCCTAGGTAAATCTGATCGATATAAAGCTTGATTATATTTTTTGTTGACATTGAAAATATTTTGTAGGATTATTTTAGATTTCTTTCCCTTTTGTCAATTTTTAAGATTATTGATAAATTTTGAAGTCTATAAAATTTATGGAATGCCCTCCTAGGTGAATCTGATCAACTTAAAACTTGATTATATTTTTTTTGGACACTGAAAATATTTTTTAGGATTATTTTAGATATTTTTTTCCTTTTGTCCAGTTTTTAGAGTATATATTAATTTTTAAGTTTAGAATATTTATGGAATGTCCTATTAGGTAAATCTGATCAATTTAAAACTTTATTATATTTTTTGTGGACATTAAAAATATTTTTTAGGATTATTTTAGATTTTTTTTCCCTTTTGTCGGCTTTTTAGAGTGTTCATTAACTTTTAAGTCTAGAATATTTATGGAATTTCCTCCTAGGTAAATCTGATCGATATAAAGCTGGCTGATAATTTTTTTGGACATTGAAAATATTTTGTAGGATTATTTAAAAATCTTTTCTTCCTTCTGTCGATTTGTTAGAGTTTTTTTTTTAATTTTAAAAGACTCTTACATGGAGGGAACGTTCTGCTAGGTGAATCTGATCAACTTAAAATTAGAATTTTTTTTTTCGGACATTGAAAATATTCTGTAGGATTATTTTAGATTTCTTTCCCTTTTGTCGGTTTTTTAGAGTGTTCAATAAGTTTTAAGTCTAGAATATTTATGGAATTTCCTCCTAGGTAAATCTGATCGATATAAAGCTTGATTATATTTTTTGTTGACATTGAAAATATTTTTTAGGATTATTAGAAAGGGATTTCTTTCCCTTTTGTCGATTTTTTAGAGTATTCATAAATTGTTAAGTCTATAATATTTATGGAATGTCCTACTAGGTGAATCTGATCAACTTAAAATTTGATTATATTTTTTGTGGACATTGAAAATATTTTGTAGGATTATTTTAGATTTCTTTCCCTTTTGTCAATGTTTTAGATTATTGATAAATTGTTAAGTCTATAATATTTATGGAATGTCCTACTAGGTAAATCTGATCAACTTAAAACTTGATTATATTTTTTTTGGACACTGAAAATATTTTTTAGGATTATTTTAGATATTTTTTTCCTTTTGTCCAGTTTTTAGAGTATATATTAATTTTTAAGTTTAGAATATTTATGAAATGTTCTCCTAGATAAATCTGATAAATTTAAAACTTTATTATATATTTTGTGAACTTTAAAAATATTATTTAGAATTATTTTAGATTTCTTTTCCTTTTGTCGATTTGTTAGAGCATTTTTTTATTTTAATAGACTCGCATATGTCGGGAATGTCCTCCTAGGTAAATATGATCAATTTAAAAGTTGATTATATTTTTTGTGGAAATTGAAAATATTTTTTAGGATTATTTTACATTTTTTTCCCTTTTGTAGGATTTTTAGGGTATTTATTAACTCTTATGGACGTTAATAGCTAAAGGATGTCCTCCTATGTACCTCACATCGATTTACAGTCTCCAGGCGAATAGCTGTATGCTATTTAGATTGTGCATCTTTTCAGATGAACAAAGGATAGATGTTTTATAAAGGATGTTGAGATCGGAAAAGTCCTTTTTCTTATTCTGCTTTTTGTTCTTAAAGACTTAGGACTTGACGTCATTCTGGACGAAACCTGGAAAGCAATTAAATTTTTAATATATTCTTTAAGTGTTCTTCTTTTTTAATTTAATTTTGTAATTAATTATTTAAAAGTAATAATATTTGCTAAGTTATGTTTAAACAAAAAAATTTAATTTGATAAATATACATTTTCACCATTCTGCAGCTGGATGATTTGAAAGTCCTTATTCGTTGAGTCAACCATGTGAACAATGTCCTTTATATTTTCGATGCAAGTATACGTGAGTGTATAATTGAATTTGAAACAAATAGACCTAGTAAGCAGTGAAAATTAATTAGAAATTAAAAATATATTTTCTTATAAAGCCAGTACTCACAGTTGAAATTTCAATTTATCAAACTGTAAATAAGTTTGATTATTCAATTTGGAAAGCGATTTTAATTTTTTTTGAAATATAAACAAACTAAAAATATAATCCAATTAAAATATAAATAAATATAATTTGGAAGTAATTAAGTAACAATAATTATATTAAAATTAAAATCGTCTACAGTTCTTATAAACTAAAATATAAGTTAATGTACATTTGAATTAACGATTATAATAAAGATAAAAAAAGAAAAAATAGATAAATAACAAAGTAGATATTTTAACTTACATGATGTTTCAATATTTTTCGCATAACTTGTGAAATGTTGTTTATTGATTTCTTAAATAGTGCTGAAACAGAATGACAAATTAATTCCTTGTTTTTTCTATTTCTTCAGAATAAATTTAAAAAATAAAATTTTCTAAAGGTCCTACTGTTGTATCCCTCTCTATATATATGTCATTTAATAATTTGACATATTACAACTTCTGCGGTACAACTGTAAACACAAGACAATAACATAGCATAAATACAACTATTATAATAAATAAATAAGTTTAATCTTATAATTAAATTTATAATAACTTAAATTTCTTACTTTCATATGACAAATTTTAAAATATTGAAAAACAACTAATATTTCATTTAAAAAAATCAAACTCTTGCAACATCATAATCATGAGAAAATAATTTTTATTTTAAAAAATATATTTGATAAAATGCTTATGAATAGTAATATCAACAATTATTATTCTTAATTTTTTATGAAAAAAAATCATAATTCGTATATTAACATAACCTAAAACTGCATCGCAATGTTTACGATTTTAAAGACTTTATTTATTATTTAAACTACAGAAAATTTAAATACAAATTTAGACAATTACAAAAAATAAAATATTTAACACTTAAATAATTTTGTAATTATTAAACATGTATAATTCTTACAATATTTTCAAAAGCTTTTTAGTTAGAAACTATAATATTATTTCAACAAAGACAAAATCTTGAAACATTCTTATCTTTATACGTTTATTATTAAAATGTTGCAAAAATTAATATCATAATTATAATAACAATTCTTATTTATTTACTGTAAACTGTTCATAGAAAAATCATAATAACAAACATAACCTTATTATCAAAATTAACAATTTTAAAGTTAACACACCTCAGATAAATTTATTGCCTTATATCCGTCTTTCCAAAGTTCACTCAATTAAAATAATGCAATTATTTTTTAGTAATTACTTTTTGTAATTAAGAAACAAATAAATAAATTGTAATTTCATAATTGCAAATTTTCTTATTTACACTCACAATCATTTAAACCACAAACAAATTTAAACTAACACTTCATTAATATTAAACTTGTAATTAAACAAATCATCTCTTAAATAATTATCACTTTTTTAAACAATTTTTTACCATTTATATCACTAACAAATAAAAATAAAAACATACATCACACTATTTGACTAACTTTTGAATGGTACAGTTTGACGTGTGGAAAGGGCAAATTCAATATGGCCGCAATACAGGGAGGAAAAATGTACTGATGTACAAACTCACCTCTCTCAAAGTGAGTACAAAAAAATGAAATATATTTAAATGAGAATTAGTCAGAAAAATATGTTTTAAAAGTATAATGAATAAATTATTTCCAATTTTTTTGCAAATATTTTTTATAAATGTTTTTCATTATAATTTGTATACTATTTTGTTTTCACTTTAGCTTTAGAAAAATTAAAAAAAAGAAATGTGCAACAGTAGTGATAAAATTTTTAAATTTTATAGAAAATTACATTTAAAACTATATAAAAAACATAAAAAATCTTTATTATATCAAAAGTTATTTAAAATTTAAGAAAACACTGCAATAATATATATATATTTTTTTAAATTAATTTTTTGAAAGTGCATGTAGAAAGAGACTTTATGATGGGGTTTTTTTTTTTAAATTTAGTTAGTTTATAACAAATTTTAAAAAAAAAATTTTAATTTAAGAATGAGATTGTAGAAAATTTTATTAATCATGAATCATTCAAAACAAGTCACCACATATTATCGTGTAATACTGTAACATTTTATAATTTAGTTTAAAATCTGACCTTAAAAATTTTAATTTTTGATAAATTTTGATAAATTATGGTATTTAGAGTATGTATTTATTGGTTTTTTAAATTTTATAACATAAATATATATTTATTAAAGGCATGTGTGCAGAATGATGCCACTGATGGCGTGAACAAAACTTGTCTACAAATTTTATTAAAAAATATTTTGACTCAAAATATGGTAAAATTATCTGAAATATTATAAAGAAATCCGTGTTTATCGTTTTTTTTTATATTTTGTTATAATGTTAAAAACAAAAATTCATCGATAATTATAAATGTAAGAAATTAGTTTGAAATTAAAATAAAGTTGTATTAGAATGATTCTCTTATCGATATTTTAAGTAACTTTGAAAATTTTGGTGTAAAAATATTTAGTAGTTTAGTAGAAAATTTACCGACAAGTTATACCAATGTCAGTGACGTCATTCTTCATCACATGCTTTTAAGAAATCTCTGTGAAGAAAAAAAAAAATTGTTAAAATAAACATTAAAGTTTGCTTAAAATAAAATTATATGATATAATTTTGCTATTGTTTAATATTTATTTTAACTTAAAAAAAGATTTAATTGTTCAAAAATGTTATTGTATGTTTGTGTTTATAAATAAATTAATTATCTAAGTATTATTAAGACATTTAATTTATTATTTGTGTGATAATGTTTATAATAGGTTGGGAAACAATACATTATAGGAGGTTTCATTTTATCTTCAGCTAATCAGAAGTTCAGTCCATTTTTAAATAGAATGGAAATTCAATTAACTGAAGCATCAATTGTAGAAATAGATGATAAAGAAGACATAGAGAAGTTACCCAAAAATAAGTTTTCTTTTTGTAATTTTATAGATTTGAAAAATACTGAAAAGGATGTTATAGTTGGTTTGTATTAATTGTAATACAATTTTATAATATTTATATTTATTAGGGTGATTTTTTCTTCGAAAAAATTTTTTTTTCAGTCTTCAATTGAAATTTAGTTGGATATGTGGTTAGAAAAATTGTTTGAAAGTTACAGACCTTAATATTAATTTGAAGTACTCGCCCAAATTATTAAAAGATTTTCCATGTAAAATACACGTATATTGACGTCTTTTTTTCCAATCTATTTTTTTATTAGATTATTATTTCTGGAAATATTAGACTTTAACTTATGAAATGTATACAATTTGTATTATTGAGTAAAAAGTTTGAAATTATTGATCTCTTATATCTCGATTTAATGGTCAATTTTGAAGAGTGTTTAATTCAGAGTAAATGAAGACCAAGAACAATGAAATAACATAAAATGTGACAAAGTTATAGAAATTAAAAGGAAAGTGCGTCGACATACGTGTATTTTACATGGAAAATGTTTTAATTATATGGAGGAGTATTGAAAATTAATATTGAGATCTGTGAGTTTCAAGCAGTTTTTTTACGACATTGATATTCGACGAATACTAAATATATAAAAAAAACTTGATTTAAAGAAAGTGCAAAAATATCTGCCAATTAAGTACAAAATTTAGTTAATATGCCTTTGTTTTTTTATATCTTCATAAAAAAAATAATTGAAATTAATAGCAGTTTTATATTTGAAATGGTAGGCTTAATTTTAAAGTGTTACTTTCCTCCTTCGTGCTGTTACTTTTCACCTAAGGGGTGAGGAAGAAAGTAACAATTAAACAGCTGATTAAAAACTCCTGAAGTTGACTATCAAATTATTATTAATTTTTAATTCCAATTTTATGTAATAGGTGAAGGTGTAAGCTTTCAATTAATATGTTTACAAAACTTATCCGACAAATAGATTGAATGGTAGCATCAAATTTTATAATTTGTCTAAAGAACTCTTGTTTAACAAATATAAAATCTGAAAGTTAAAATGCTAATGATTTTTATTTCACTTTCTTTTAAATCGAACTATCGATTTTGTTATACTGCAACCGGTTGTAGTATATGGATGCAATAACAGCTAATTTGTTTAAAAAGTACAATAATTATAAACAATTTTTCCGGCCAATCAAAGATATTTCATACTTGAGTAACATATTTAAAAGTTACATAACGATTTCTATTTTAATTAGAAAATAAAATTTCTAATATAACAGTAATGGAATATATATATATGTATATATATATATATATATATATATATTACTTATATATATCTACAGCACCGGGAGAATTATTGTACTTCTCCCGATAAATGTCTAGTTGCTTTAAGCAAAGCTCCTCATACATTTTCTCAGCCTCCGAACGTGGCAGGACACGCCGCCACCAAGACTTTTCCGGCTCCAAAGATTTCCAGAAGCGGACCATGCAGTACCAGCATAGTCCGCCTTCTAAATGCTGTAGGTGCTCGTACATATCTTCCTGTGTAAGCGTATTTCTCCTCAACTTCTCGAAGAAAGCGGCAAAATGTTGGGAAAAGTTCCCCCGTTTTCCGCGACGGTCCAATCGCAGCCAGAACCACACGACCGCTGGTACTGCCAACACGAGGCATGTTCTCGCGTCCCGTAGTCCTATTGAAGCACGTGGAAGAATCGGAGCAGGAAACATTTAACGATTTTAAATCGTTCAATTCTCTATTTTAAAATTTTAAAGAGTCAAATTTTAAGTACCGTTTTTTTTAAAACGAATATCTTTGTGGCGTTTTAATAAATTTTGTTTATATTTATGGTATATATAAACAGTATACCAACACTTTAAATGTAATATAAGACCAACATTTTTTTTCAAAATTTGCCCCGAAAAAAGTAAAAAAAAGGTTTCTGGAAACTTTAAAAACAACCGAGATATTGGACTTTTTGTGACGCGGCCTACGCTCTCTGAATTCAAGCAAGCTTAACGCCGGGACACGGACGCATTTTTTCAATCATTTTCATCGTTAATTATTTTTATTATGCGGCATATAAAAGGTTCTCAGAATAACATTTTCTTACGTACTTTTTATCGCTATTTCATAATCTGTCATTAAAATTTCAAAAAAATAAAATTCCAAAAAGCTATGACCACTTTTTTGAAAAAACAATGGAAATTTTTGACAATTTTGATTAAAAATGATTTTGTTCTACGTAACCAGTGATCAGAAAACTTATGCACATAAAAATATCGCGTCCACAATATCCAAGCTTCAAAAGAATAGACCATACATTTAAAAATATCAAGATGGCGAATCCAAAATGCTGACGACAGAATTTTTTTCAATAAATTGACACCTAGTGGTTTCTTCATCAATACACAATCAGCCCTTTTCAGGGCCACCAAATACACTAGTTTACAAAAAAAAAAAAAATGTTATGTACATTCAATGTCAGTATTTTTTTCTTATGTACTAAGCTTCTCGTTACTTAAAAATGACATTAAGAAATTTTTCTATGAATAGGTTTCCGAAATATGAATTTTTAAAATTTTTTTACGTTTTTTTCGGAGGTGACTTCACGTTTTAGGCCGTATCTCGAGTTACAGAAGTCCGATTGAGTTTTTCTAAGTGTCAAATTAAAGGCAATCAAATTCCAAACAATCGCTTTTAACATTATTTTTAATCGGTTAAATATTTTAAGTGATATAGTAAAATAAAAGAAAACAAAAATAGAAAATTTGAGTTTTTGGCCCAAAATCTGAAAAACAAATTCATTCAACCTCCATGCAAAAATAGAAAACGTCAAATTATGTCCAGTTTTAATTTTTTTACATATATGGCTTACTTTTAGAAAGAAAAAAATGTATGGATGAAAAAAATCTATGTGTAATTATTAAAGTTATAAGCCAGGGTACTGAAATTCTCGTTTTACGCCATTTCGGTATTTTACCTCCTTTTATAGTGATTATGTTGATTAATTTAATGAATACAATATCTAATTAGAAAATGGACTTTTTTCACAGATTTCAAATAATTTTCAGTGCTTTACTAATTCAAATTTGACTGAAAATTTTTTTGGAGTTTTTGACAAAAATTTCTGAAGAGGCATAAATTGATTAAAATCTGCTTTTTTGACAAGTTGAATCAGATGCTCAGAGGTTCAATTTTTGTTGAATTTTGTTCGTTAATAGATAAAAAAGTTTAAAATTAGATACAGAAATAAGGAAAATAAATGATATTTGAATGAATCTATACATATGTCGATTAATTGTGATTGTGTTGTATATTTACCAATTATTATTTATATTATTTACCAATTACTGGTAAATTCACAACCCAATCACAAATAATCGACATATGCATACATAACCTTCAAAATGTGTATATGTATACATGCCTTGATTATTTTTTCATCTTTTTCATATTACTTTAACACTTGTTACTGATAGTACCTTATCAGAAAATGTTATAGGCGGCCTCTACATATTGATAATTACATAGGTTATGCGTTACACACACTTTGTATAATAACAAATGTAACAATAAATAAGGTGCACTTGTTGAGAACATATTACGATTCATGTTCTCAACAAATCTATCTCAGTGCTTAATTAAAAAATACAATTACTCGAATACTTGAAAATCCGAGAATATTAGCTTATATTTAGGAGAATCTATATACTTTAATAATTGGCAAATTCTTTCATTCATTCATTCATTTTGTTTGTCGACAACTCAAGTTTGACATTCAGATATTTTATTTTGTAATCTTTTTTTCCATTGTCAATTACCTATTTTCTTAGTATTTAAATTTAATTCTCTAATCTTCAATTTACTTTTTTTTAATTTTTAATTTCTTTCGTCAATTCTCAATTATTTTCCTCAATTTTAAATTATTTTATTCACTATTCTCGCGTCTGTTCAATTATCAATTATTTTCTTGAAATTTCAATACATTTCTAAAATTTCCAGTCGATTTCTTCACTTTTGATTTCTGTCCTACTTACATTTTTTTCGTTAATTATTATCTACAGTTTTAATTTGACAATTTATTATTATCCCTCAATTATATAGTTGTTCTATAATCCTTAAAATTATTTCTTTTTGATGCCCATTAATCTCGCCATTCATCGAATTTTTTATCATTTGACAATTATTTTCCATAATATTTAATTATTTTCGTTATTTTGTAAATTTCTTTACAATTATCAATTATATTATCATACAGCTTCAATTTAATTCTTTAATTTTCAATTTATTTTTACAATTTTAATTATTTCCTTTTTTTTAAAATTATTTTCATCGATTATCAATTAATTCCACAATATTCAATAACTCTCAGATGTTTTCAATTATGTTTTCTCTCATAAAAATTGTTTTAATATTTCAATTCAATTGTTCAATTTTACAAATATTTTCTTCAATTCTCAATTACTTTCTTCAAATTTCCATTCCATTTTAAAATGAAATTGAAAGACTATATTGATAATCAAAGAAAATATCTAAAATTGAAGAAAAGATTTGAAAATTGCATAAAATAATAAAAAAAATCGGGCAAGTTCGAGTTACACTCGCACTAAAATCGAGGGTTCCGTACACAAAACAAAATAATTTTTAATATATTTGATTCTATTAAATATATAAATATATTATACATATTATATATAATATAATATATAAAATATAAAATATAATGAATTTTTTATACAAAATGGACCATCCCCACCCCTATCAACGAAAAATCCAGAGATTTTAGCAAATATCCATAAAAAATACTCAAAAATCATTTTATTTCCTTAACAACGCTATGATCAACTTCCACAATCATGTTCTCTACCATTTTTCTGTAATCTACACGTGAAAATACATTTGTATACCAAATTTGAACTCTGTAAGTCAAATTGTTTAGAAGTTATGTGGAGGGGGAATACGGTCATTTTTTAGCATTTTTTTTATATAGTTGGTTTTTGCTTTAAAAAACACTACGATAACGATATGCAACAAAGTTCTCTACAGTTTTTCTGTAATCTATATGGCAAACTACATATGTATACCAAATTTCAGCACTCTAAGTACAATAGTTTGGCAGATATGAAGGTGGCATTGTACACTTTTAGTGCATTTTTGCTAAAAAAATGACCGTATCCCCCCTCCCTTATCATCCAAACTATTTGACTTTAGATGCTGAAATTTGGTACACGTATATAGATTTACGTGTAGATTACAGGAAAATTATAGAGAAAGTGATGATTATAGCGCTGTCAAAGTTATAACACTAAACTATGGCCCATATGTTAAAAAAATGCTCAAAAATATTGTTATTTCCTTGACAACGCTATGTTCAACGCATACAATCATGTTCTCTATAATTTTCCTGTAATCTATACGTGAAAATATATTTGTGTACCAAATTTGAATTCTTTAAGTCTAATAGTTTGGAAGTTCAGGGGGGGGATGCGACCGATTTTTAGCATTTTGTAAAAAAAATCGTTTTTTTTGCTGAAAAACGCTATGATAACAGCCTGCAACAAGGTTTTTTATAGTTTTTCTGTAATCTACACGTCAAACTACATATGTGTACCAAATTTCAGCACTCTAAGTACAATAATTTGGCAGATAAAGGGCAAGAATGGTACAAATTAAACGCATTTTTACGAAAAAATGACCGTATTCCCCTCTTATCTGCCAAAATATTTGACTTAGAAAGTTCAAATTTAGTACAAAAATGTAGTATCATATGTAGAGTACAGAAAAATTATAGAGATTGTTGTGGTGATAGCGCTGTCAAAGAAATGGCAAAAGTTATCAGCCAAAAAGTATCAAAATTTCTCAAAAATCTTGTTATTTTCTTGACAACGCTATGATCAACCCCTAGAATCATGTTCTCTATAATTTTCCTTTCATCTACACGTGAAAATACCAGGGATGCGTACGTAAATAGTCTGATTCACTATAGTTGGCACTTATATAGTGAATCATACTATTTACGTACGCATCCCTGAAAAATACATATGTGGGCCAAATTTGAACTTTCTAAGTCAAATAGTTTGGCGGCTAGGGGGGGGAGGATACGATTTTCTACAAAGTCTTGCCAATAGGGTTCCGTGCGTACACTTGTGGTGTACGGAACCCTAAAAAATGAAGAAATCAATAGAAAATTTAAAAACTAAATTGAAATTTGAAAAAATAATGAATAATTTAAAAAAAATTACAAAAACAAAGGCGAAAGTAATTATTGAAAATTGTAAACAAAATTAAAAAAATGGCTAGATTAATACACAACTAAAAAAAATTTTAAAATAAAACAATAAAAATTAAATTTCAAGAAAATAATTGCAAAAAGAAAAGTTAAAATTTGTAGGAATACTTGTTGAAAATAATTGTAAATAGAACAACTGTACTGAAAGTAGGAAGTAACTAAAATTAAAGAAAATAATTGAAAATTAACGAAAACAATTAAAATTTTGAGGAAATAATTAAAAATTGAAAAATGAAATTGAAATTTAAAGAATCTCAATAAAAGATTGAAAAAAATAACTGAAAAAAGGCGAGAACTATTTACACCTCATCATATTTACATCAACATTACTCTCGTAAAGCTGAATATCTGTAATATTCGGAACTGAATTTGCAGAAACAATTCCTACCCTCGTTCCTTCTCTACTAAACCTTCTTACAACCTTCGTTCTCTTCTTAAATTCATCCACACTAATTATCTCACTCACATTTCTTTCATACAATTCACACAGCAGATCCTCATCCTTCAGTTCGTGAGGCACGTCGTAGATGAGGACACGAGGGTCCAACGTTTTAGGCTTAACGACGTTAAGACCAGCCTGTCCAAAAGTAGGGCAGGACGTTAGGACATCTCTATCCTGTCTCGTCGCTGCCTCCACGACAACCCCTCCACCCCTCGCTGGCCTCACTTTTCTTACACAAACCTTCATCTCATCACATCCAGCCTCAATCATTCTGTCCTTCACTTCTTTCGCTGTTAATACCTCATCTTTTCCTTTAACGATCACAGCATAACTCTGCCTCTTCTCATTTCCCCTTCCCGTCCCCGTTCCATTAACATCATTAAACTCCTTATATACCTGAGCCTCTTCACAGACTGTATTCACCATACTTTTCATTTCCCTTGCACATTCCTTCATTTCATTCACCTCCTTTTCCATTTTCCTTCTTTCCTCTAGTCTTCCTTCCAATCTTTCATTCCCCATCATCAGCCTCTGTATGATTTCCTCATACCTTGAGGCCTGACGGAGGATGGCCTCACCGACGTGCCTCGGGATCTTATTCCTATCCGACATCACAATCCCACGAAGATCATGCGATATCAGATGGGCCTTGTCCAAATCATCCAATTCTTCATCTACAATCATACTTTCACTCACCTTCTCATCATTCCTACCCTCACTCCTTTCTTTCTCCATTCCACTCAGTCCATCAGTATCCTCTCTCACTCTTTTCCTCATCTGTTCCTTACTTTCTCTAGACTTATTTTTCTTTCTATGCTCCACATATATAAACTCATCTGCTTTCTTTATAAAGTCTTCCTTTTGAAGCATCTTCTCTCTCCTACTCTTCTCCTCTCTCTCCAAAACTTTCTGTTGAGCCTTGCTCAACTTCGCAGAACTAGGGGGCCCTTCGGGACTCCTAGATCTCTCCCTAATTTCCTTTCCAGTAGCGATGTCGGAGCCGCTGCTTTCGTCATCGCCACTGTCCTTTCTCCCCACAGTGGATCGCTCCACCTTCTCTTCGTCGTTTTTGTTTTTGTTTTAATTTTTGTTGTTTTTGTTTTTAGTTTTATCATTCGCCATTTTGTTCCCACGAAAATTGAAGAAGTGATCGTCGACCCCAGCAGAGCTTCTTACTGGGGCAAGGCTATTACACCGGGAGGTCGCCCGGTATCCCGGGACAAAACCACCGTTAGGGCACCCCCACTACCGCCCCGAGAAACACCCGGAGCCAGGCCCCCCGACACATCCACCCAAGCGAATACACTGAGCGTTACAGTGCTCTACCTGAGCTTCAGTGGCGGGAGGCCCTTCCCAGTCACTTCCCAGTGCGGGCAGGTTGTGGTACCATTCCATCCTCTACGGGCACGGTGAACACCACCAGGAATTGGGCTGCTTCTTAGTTCGGGTGGCCACTCACAGGAATAGCCTGTGAATGGTCACCCTTAAGCCCCTACACCACGACAAGGTGTTGCAGCCCCTAGTAGGGGGACTGGTCGCGGTAAAGGAAGAAAACGTTTAGGAAAAGGAGCAGGAGCAAAGCGGCACCGCAAAGTTCTTCGTGATAACATCCAAGGAATCACGAATTCCGCCATCCACGACGTTTGGCTTGTATTCCTCAAAGTATTCCTTGAGAACGTGATCCGAGATGCTGTCATCTATACTGAACACGCCAAAAGGAAGACCGTTACCGCCATGGACGTCGTCTACGCTTTGAAACGTCAAGGCCGCACTCTCTACGGTTTCAGCGGTTCAATTTTTTTTCATCTTCATCAATACAAAAATCACAAGATTTCAAGAAATCGAGAATTTTCTCGAAAAAATTAATCTATTGCCGCTAGATAATCGCAATGAAATTTATTTTAAACAAGACCGTAAAAGAAACGACTTTTTAACACTTATATATTTTTTAACAAATTGATAAATATTTTATTGTGAAAAATCTAAACATCTCAGGAAATAAAAATATTTCTTGAAAAATTAATTTATTGCCTCTAGCAATTAAGTTTTTATTTAAAAAACCATAAACAAAATCAGGTTTAAATATAAAAATTAATTTGTAAAAATTTATTAATTTACTTCTCGATATTTAAGATGTAATAATAAATTGTGAATTATCTTAATCAAATTGTGAATTTGATTTCAAGTAATCAGAAATTTTCTTGTATATATAATAGTGCCTATCGATATTTGTAATTAAGTTTTAACACAACTATTTTAAATTTCATTGTCAAAAAAAATTAGATCCAAAACAAATTAATTATTAATTTTAGTTTTCTTATTTTTTTATTTTTGCTGTCTTAGAAATGACTTGATGAGGATTGTTATAGTATTAATTTGATAAAGAAATAAAATGAATTTAATTTGTTACTATTTTTCTTTTACTATATTTATTGTATTTGTGTTTTAAGAATATAATTTTTATTTTTAATTTTACTTAAGTTTTAATTCTTAAATTAAAATTGTTGTGAATTCACGTTAATTAAAGATTTTTTACGTATTATTTTTTTTGTATTTAATTATTTTACTTTCAATTTTGATTAAACTCATTTCAACATTCTACGATTTTATATTTAATTTTGTTTGCGTTTAAATATTATAATTTTAAATTTAATTTTTGTTATGGTTTTAATGGTTTAATTTCTAAATTTAATGATATTTAACTATAAGTTTTTGAATTTTAAATTTAATTAATACATTGATAATTGATTCCATAAACTGCGCTGTACGGTTTATAGCATTATCCTTTTGGCGGTATTCGAATACATTGTTTATTTAATGTATATAGATTATGCTATAAGTTTTATAGCACGATACTTTTGGCGGAATTCGAATACATCGTTACTTGAATCTAAAGAATATGCTATAGATTTTATAGCATCTGCTGATGTTTCAGATTAATTACACTTTTGAATTCAACGCAAACTGCTGTTCGATTAAGAACATATTTATTTATCTTAAATTATACTATTGTATAACGTAAATCAATATTTATTTAAAATAATTGCAAGTACTATAGTTTTATATAAATGTGAAATTTCTTTTCATAGTACCATATTTTTAACTTAATAATTCCATTTATTTAAGTTAGAAAGATAAACATTTAAATTTATAACAGAAAAATTTGTTTTAATGTCATGACATTCTATAGCAGCCGCACTATTGATATATCAAGAAACAAATATTATTGGAATGAAGTATATATTTTTATTTTGAAATTAGAGAAACTATTCTGTAATAATTTCATGTGAACGTTTTAGAGACAATTTTCTAGCAACTCTTGTTCTCTTTTTAAATTTTTAAAAATCATTAATAATAGAAAGAATGAGCCAAAAAACGACAAAAAAGCTTGAAAATTATGTAAATTACGCGATTTTAAAGAAAAAAATTATAAAAAACTTATTTTTTTGTTAAAATCTTTTAAAAAACGAAGTGACACTGTTCAGAGAACTCATGAGAATGAGAAAAAAATTTAAGAACGCGACTATTTACGTTCTCCCGCGTGGAGGGGGTAAGGAGACCGTACTATTTGCTGATTGGGAGATGCGCGCTCGGTGCCCCGAGCTCTAACCAATCAGCTATTTCCTGCGCCCTGATTGGTTAGAGCTCAACATGCGACGGTCTTTCTTCACCGTCCGTGCACCTCAACAAAGACTCCTTCCTTCAAAAATTTACCATCATTCTCAGTCCAGTCGCCGTCCAGAAGCAATTTGTTTTCATACGGTGAAAAATATTATTCGTCATGTTTTTTCACGAAGTGACAGATTTTTTTAAAAAGTTGAAGTCAAAAAAATTACTAAAAGCAGATATCGACAAATACCTGCGGCATTTGGATGGCGGACCATGCATCCAGTGCATGGCAATCTGTCAAAAGTGGATGAAGAAGAAAAAATCGTGGTGGTGCCGTCTGTTGCCGCTGAACGAATCCGACAATCTGTTCACAAAATTTTGTGTTCCAAGGTTGTGTATGGAGTGGGACAACATGTTTAACCTCACAAAAGAAAGAAAGGTTAATATGTCTTAAAAATAACACAATCGGCCCTTTTCAGACCCACCAAATATTTTTTACGAAGGACTATTTATTGGTTTTTAAACATTTGTATACAATTTTTGTGCCTAAATAATTGAAATTATTAAAAAATTATTAAATAGAAAACGTCAAACTATGTCCAGTTTTAATTTTTTTACATATATAGCTCACTTTTAGGAAGAAAGGCAATCAAATTCCAAACAATCGCTTTTTACATTATTTTTTAATCGGTTAAATATTTTAAGTGATATAGTAAAATAAAAGAAAACAAAAATAGAAAATTTGAGTTTTTGGCCCAAAATCTGAAAAACAAATTCATTCTACCTCCATGCAAAAATAGAAAACGTCAAATTATGTCCAGTTTTAATTTTTTTACATATATGGCTTACTTTTAGGAAGAAAAAAATGTATGGATGAAAAAAATCTATGTGTAATTATTAAAGTTATAAGCCAGGGTACTGAAATTCTCGTTTTACGCCATTTCGGTATTTTACCTCCTTTTATAGTGATTATGTTGATTAATTTAATGAATAGAATATCTAATTAGAAAATGGACTTTTTTCACAGATTTCAAATAATTTTCAGTGCTTTACTAATTCAAATTTGACTGAAAATTTCTTGATTCAATGACCTTTTTTTCAGTGCCTAGTCTCGCTTCGTATGGTACTAGCCATTTCAGAAAGATGCGATGTTCACACGACGAAATCTCAAAGAAGAATGAAGTTTCTCGGCCAAACAGTTAGTTTTGTAGAATCGATGCCTTTTTCGGTGAGAGGTGGTAAGAAGCACGCTATTGGCTAATTAGCGAAGGGAAGGGAGCCTCGCGCTCCAATTGGTCGATAGCGGAATACGGGGTAAACCGAGTTCATGCGATTTAACAAAACTACCCACTTTACCGCCGTTTTAGCATTCTTCGTTTGATCTTCGTCAGGAAAGGACGCTTTTCAATCAAATTTAAAAACACGACTGGTCACGGTAAAGGAAGAAAATGTTTGGGAAAAAGAGGAGCAAAGCGGCACCGCAAAGTTCTACGTGATAACATCCAAGGAATCACGAAGCCCGCCATCCACGACGTTTGGCTAGTCCTGGTGGAGTCAAGCGTATCTCTGGCTTGATCTACGAGGAAACTCGTGGTGCTCTCAAAGTATTCCTTGAGAACGTGATCCGAGATGCTGTCACCTATACTGAACACGCCAAAAGAAAGACCGTTACGGCCATGGACGTCGTCTACGCTTTGAAACTTTAAGGCCGCACTCTCTACGGTTTCGGCGGTTATATTTTTTTTCATCTTCGTCAATACACAATCGGCCCTTTTCAGGGCCACCAAATATATTTAAAGAAATAAAAAGTATCTTAAGTGGAATACACTGAGAAAAAAGTGCTATAGAATCAATCTCATATTGGTTTGATTCAATAAACTGCGTATTCACGACCGTTCAAACAAATATGCTTTAGTTTTAATAGTACATACTTTCATTTTTAATACTATTGATTTGATATAAATTACTTTTAATAGTATATTATGCACCAAGCGTCATAAGTGCGTCTTTATAGTCGAGCGCAGATATTTCCAACGAGTTGCAGGCGAGAGCAAGACCGAGGCGAAGCCGAGGTCGTTCGAGCCGGAGACGAGTTTGGAAATATCGCGCGAGACGAAAGACGCACCTATGACACATGGTACATACGATTCTTTATGCAACAAAGGCGTATTATGGTCACTCTACGCTACCTATGGCGGTGCATGCTAAGTTTTTCCATACAGCCCAGCAGGTCAATAAAGTAACCATTACTGCCCTAGGGTAATAATGGATACTTTATTGACCCGCGAGCAGGTCAATAATGTGACCATTATTGCCCTAGGGTAATAATGGGCACATTATTGACCTGCGAGCGGTCCATAAAGTATCCATTATTGCCCTAGGGTAATAATGGGCACTTTATTGACCGCTGGACTATAAGGAAGAACTTAGGATGCGCCTATATAGGTGGGTAAAGTGACCATAAAACGCATGAGTTGCATAAAACAAATAAATATCAATTGTCCCAATGAAATATTTTTCCAAAATAATAAGAAAAATTGTTTAATAGAAACAAAGAAATTATTAAATCCGTAGCATATGTGGAGAATGTGAAAAAAATTGCTCTCGACTGAATAAAATTAGATTATGAAAACTATAGCATATGCTATAAACTTGAGAAGAAAATGTTGATGTCTGAATAGTACCGTCTCCATAAGTTGAAAAATTTTGACTTTTAAACGAAAAGCATTATTAAATGTAAATATATACAAAAATTTAGTTTTATATTCAAAATTTTTTTTAATTTCAACTCACATTCAATTATACTCACCAACCTATCAACATTCTTTAATTTTATATTTGTATTGGCAGATTTTTTTTAGTACATATTTTTTTTACACATTTTCATACATTCATACACATTAAATTTTTTATTATTTAATCTTCATAAACTTAAACAATAATCGCAAATCACACGCTCTTAAACTTATATACTTAAACCTAACGATATATATATAATATTACGCATTTTCTAATATCTGAGTCCGATTTCAAGTTCCTTATATACTAACTGAAAGAATTATTTAACATTTGCGAGCAGAAATGAAGCAAATGTCAAAAGAAGGGAATGCGCCACTAGATGGCACTTAAGGTACTGCAGGTTTAAGATGCAGCAAAATTAAAAATAAAGAACAGTTAAGAAACTCATAATATAAATTTAAAAATAATGGAAATTGTAAAAAATTAACTTGAAAAATAGAGCAATATGAAAAATATATTTTCTTATTATATTCCTACCAAAATAAGCAAAGTAGATAAAAATTTGAAATAATTCTTTTCGTCCACTAACGTGATAAAAAATATACATGTGCAGAGGAAGTTATAAAATACATAAATTAAAATTGCATTTCAACGTAGAATATCTTAAATAATTCAGAATATTATTTATAAAAATATGTATTTACAAATATATCAATAAAACAATCTTTGTTTAAAAATATATGACATCATTTTTGTTGTCGAAGAGAATATTTCAATGTATCAAAAAAATTCGTTTCGTAAAATAGTGAACTTATTTAACATGTTATATACAATTTTCTGTCAATACAGAATATGTTTATTACTGTTTATCATTATTCAAAGATCAAATACCTTATTTTTTCAAGCAATGGACGATTTTCTTAAGAAAATTCTTCTATTCCCGCTAGACAATCGCAAAAAAGTTTATACTAAAATGGACCATAAACGAACCCACTTATTAATATTTATAAAGTTTGTGAAAAATGTCCAAATTTAATATACAAAATTTAAGATGTAAAATTGGCCAAAATCAAAGGATTTCAAGTAATCGAATATGTTCTTGTAAAAATTAATCTATTCCGGCTAGAAAATCGCAATGAAATTTATATTAAACAAGACTATAAACGAAACCACTTTTTAATATTTATATAGTTTGCAAAAAATTTATAAATTTAATATACGAAATTTAAAATGAAAAATTGTCCAAAATCAAAAAAATTCAGTTAATCGAGGATTTTGTTGAAAAAATTAATCTTTTCACGCTAGACAATCACAATGAAATTTATATTAAACAAGACCATAAACGAAACCACTTTTTAATATGTATATAGTTTGAAAACAATTTACAATTTTTTTTCAACTTTATATAGATGAAAAATTGTATAAATCAGAAAATTTCAATTAATCGAAAATTTTCTTAAAAAAAATTATTATTTCCCACTGGACAATCGCAATAAAGTTTATACTAAAAAGGATCATAAACGAAACCACTTTTTAATATTTATATAGTTTGTAAGAAAATTTAAAAAGAAATTTTTCGACTTTACAGATGAAAAATTGTAAAAATCGGAAGATTTCAGTTAATCGGAAATTTTCTTAGAAAAATTGATTATTTGCTGCTGGACTATCGCAATAAAGTTTATACTAAAAAGGACCATAAACGAAACCACTTTTTAATATTTATATAGTTTATAAAAAATTTACAAATTTTTTTCGAATTTATAGATAAAAAATTGTGAAAATCATAAGATTTCAATTAATCAAGAATGTTTTTAAAAAAATTTATATTTTCCCTCTAGACAATGGCAATAAACTTTATTTTAAAAAAGACCACAAACGAAACCACTTTTTAACATTTATAAAATATAGGAAATTTAAGATGCAAAAATCGCAAAAATCAAAAGATTTCAAGGAATCGAGAATTTTCTTGAAAAAATTAATCTATTGCCGCTAGATAATCGCAATGAAATTTATTTTAAACAAGACCGTAAAAGAAACGACTTTTTAACACTTATATATTTTTTAAAAAATTGATAAATATTTTATTGTGGAAAATCTAAACATCTCAGGAAATAGAAATATTTCTTGAAAAATTAATTTATTGCCTCTAGCAATTAAGTTTTTATTTAAAAAACCATAAACAAAATCAGGTTTAAATATAAAAATTAATTTGTAAAAATTTTTTAATTTACTACTCGATATTTAAGATGTAATAATAAATTGTGAATTATCTTAATCAAATTGTGAATTTAATTTCAAATAATCAAAAATTTTCTTGTATATATAATAGTGCCTATGGATATTTGTAATTAAGTTTTAACACAACTATTTTAAATTTTATTGTCAAAAGAAATTAGATCCAAAACAAATTAATTATTATTAATTTTAGTTTTCTTATTTTTTTATTTTTGCCGTCTTAGAAATGACTTCATGAGGATTGTTATAGTATTAATTTGATAAAGAAATAAAATGAATTTAATTTGTTACTATTTTTCTTTTACTATATTTATTGTATTTGTGTTTTAAGAATATAATTTTTATTTTTAATTTTACTTAAGTTTTAATTCTTAAATTAAAATTGTTGTGAATTCACGTTAATTAAAGATTTTTTACGTATTATTTTTTTTGTATTTAATTATTTTACTTTCAATTTTGATTAAACTCATTTCAACATTCTACGATTTTATATTTAATTTTGTTTGCGTTTAAATATTATAATTTTAAATTTAATTTTTGTTATGGTTTTAATGGTTTAATTTCTAAATTTAATGATATTTAACTATAAGTTTTTGAATTTTAAATTTAATTAATACATTGATAATTGATTCCATATACTGCGCTGTACGGTTTATAGCATTATCCTTTTGGCGGTATTCGAATACATTGTTTATTGAATGTATATAGATTATGCTATAAGTTTTATAGCACGATACTTTTGGCGGTATTCGAATACATCGTTACTTGAATCTAAAGAATATGCTATAGATTTTATAGCATCTGCTGATGTTTCAGATTAATTACACTTTTGAATTCAACGCAAACTGCTGTTCGATTAGGAACATATTTATTTATCTTAAATTATACTATTGTATAAAATAAATCAATATTTATTTAAAATAATTGCAAGTACTATAGTTTTATATAAATGTGAAATTTCTTTTCATAGTACCATATTTTTAACTTAATAATTCCATTTATTTAAGTTAGAAAGATAAACATTTAAATTTATAAAGAAAAATTTGTTTTAATGTCATGACATTCTATAGCAGCCGCACTATTGATATATCAAGAAACAAATATTATTGGAATGAAGTATATATTTTTATTTTGAAATTAGAGAAACTATTCTGTAATAATTTCATGTTAACGTTTTAGAGACAATTTTCTAGCAACTCTTGTTCTCTTTTTAAATTTTTAAAAATCATAAATAATAGAAAAGAATGAGCCAAAAAGCGACAAAAAAGCTTGAAAATTCTGTAAATTACGCGATTTTAAAGAAAAAATTTATAAAAAACTTATTTTTTTGTTAAAATCTTTTAAAAAACGAAGTGACACTGTTCAGAGAACTCATGAGAATGAGAAAAAAATTTAAGAACGCGACTATTTACGTTCTCCCGCGTGGAGGGGGTAAGGAGACCGTACTATTTGCTGATTGGGAGATGCGCGCTCGGTGCCCCGAGCTCTAACCAATCAGCTATTTCCTGCGCCCTGATTGGTTAGAGCTCAACATGCGACGGCCTTTCTTCACCGTCCGTGCACCTCAACAAAAACCCCTTCCTTCAAAAATTTACCATCATTCTCAGTCCAGTCGCCGTCCAGAAGCAATTTGTTTTCATACGGTGAAAAATATTATTCGTCATGTTTTTTCACGAAGTGACAGATTTTTTTGAAAAGTTGAAGTCAAAAAAATTACTAAAAGCAGATATCGACAAATACCTGCGGCATTTGGATGGCGGACCATGCATCCAGTGCATGGCAATCTGTCAAAAGTGGATGAAGAAGAAAAAATCGTGGTGGTGCCGTCTGTTGCCGCTGAACGAATCTGACAATCTGTTCACAAAATTTTGTGTTCCAAGGTTGTGTATGGAGTGGGACAACATGTTTAACCTCACAAAACAAAGAAAGGTTAACATGTCTTAAAAATAACACAATCGGCCCTTTTCAGAGCCACCAAATATTTTTTACGAAGGACTATTTATTGGTTTTTAAACATTTGTATACAATTTTTGTGCCTAAATAATTGAAATTATTAAAAAATTATTAAATAGAAAACGTCAAATTATGTCCAGTTTTAATTTTTTTACATATATGGCTCACTTTTAGGAAGAAAAAAATGTATGGATGAAAAAAATCTATGTGTAATTATTGAAGTTATAAGCCAGGGTACTGAAATTCTTGTTTTACGCCATTTTGGTATTTTACCTTCTTTTATAGTGATTATGTTGATTAATTTAATGAATACAATATCTAATTAGAAAATGGACTTTTTCAAACTGTAAATATCATTTACTAATCACAAATTGCTTATTACTTTTCAGTTAAACTTACCGGTTGATTTGTACCATGCAGATTTTTGTGAAGCAGGGACTCCAATAAAATAATGTCGAAACTTTATATTCCTCTTCAAGTTTCAGCAAGGTGGGACAGGATTTATTCAAAAAGCGGAAATGACTGCGCATTAAATACATATAAAAAATGACGTAAATAATTGACAATTGAAAACAAAATTCAAAAAATGTCTATATATTAATAGACAAGTAAAGAAAAAAGTAATTTATAAATTTGAACAAGACTTATTAAATTCCAAAAAGAGAATTGCCAATTGAAAAAATAAGAAAATTATATGAATAATAATTGAAAGGACCCCGCACACAAAGCATTGAATTTTGGGCCCGGTTAAATTGGCCAATACTTCAGTATTTTGTAGTTCAAAGACTCCCAAACAAAAAACTTATATAGCAAAAAACTTAAAAATCAAAACTTTTTCAGATAAATTACAATTAAGATAAAAAAAATAGAAAAATTCACGTTCTAATACAAGACCAATTAACGCATGTCATAAATGTTAGTTTTTACACTTTCTTTTATGTTGAACATAAATAAGTCACAAAAATAAAAAAAAAACACTTTCTAGACATCCAAAGAAAAAAAAGAATTACCCGAACATCATCAACCCTTCAAACTCACCCCTAATCGATATTTTCAACCCTCATAGCTTTTACTGACTTTGATCAACTTAATCAATTTTTTTGAGCCTAATCAGCAATAAGATGTTTTTTGTTGAACCTCAAAAAAAGATTTTCTTTGATTACCGAACATCATCAACCCTTTAAACCCACCCCTAATCGATATGTTTAAACCTTATAGCTTTTACTGACTTTGATGAACCTAATAATTTTTTTTGGGCCTAATCAGCAATAAGATGTTTTTTGTTGGACCCCAAAAAACGATTTTCTTTGATTACCAAACATCATCAACCCTTCAAACTCACCCCTAATCAATATATATTCAACCCTTACGGCTTTTACTGACTTTGATAAACTTAATCAATTTTTTTGAGCCTAATCTGCAATAAGATGTTTTTTGTTGGACCCCAAAAAACGATTTTCTTTGATTACCAAACATCATCAACCCTTCAAACTCACCCCTAATCAATATATATTCAACCCTTACGGCTTTTACTGACTTTGATAAACTTAATCAATTTTTTTGAGCCTAATCAGCAATAAAATGTTTTTTGTTGAACCTCAAAAAAAGATTTTCTTTGATTACCGAACATCATCAACCCTTTAAACCCACCCCTAATCGATATTTTTAAACCTTATGGCTTTTACTGACTTTGATGAACATAATAATTTTTTTTGAGCCTAATTAGCAATAAGATGTTTTTTGTCAAACCTCAAAAAAAGATTTTCTATGATTACCGAACATCATCAACCCTTTAAATTCACCCCTAATCGATATTTTCAACCCTTATGGCTTCTACTAACTTTGATGAATTTAATAATTTTTTTTGGGCCTAATTAGCAATAAGACGTTTTTTGTTGAACCTCAAAAAAAATATTTTCTTTGATTACCGAACATCATCAACCCTTTAAACTCACCCCTAATTGATATTTTTAAACCTTATGGCTTTTACTGACTTTGATGAACCTAATAATTTTTTTTGGGCCTAATCAGCAATAAGATGTTTTTTGTTGGACCCCAAAAAACGATTTTCTTTGATTACCAAACATCATCAACCCTTTAAACTCACCCCTAATCGATATTTTCCAACCTTATGGCTTTTACTGACTTTGATGATCTTAATCAATTTTTTTGAGCCTAATCAGCAATAAGATGTTTTTTGTTGAACCTCAAAAAAAGATTTTCTTTGATTACCAAACATCATCAACCCTTCAAACTCACCCCTAATCAATATATATTCAACCCTTACGGCTTTTACTGACTTTGATAAACTTAATCAATTTTTTTGAGCCTAATCAGCAAAAAGATGTTTTTTGTTGAACCTCAAAAAAAGATTTTCTTTAATTACCGAACATCATCAACCCTTCAAACTCACCCCTAATCAATATATATTCAACCCTTACGGCTTTTACTGACTTTGATGAACTTATTCAATTTTTTTTAGCCTAATCAGCAATAAGATGTTTTTTTTTGGACCCCAAAAAACGATTTTCTTTGATTACCAAACATCATCAACCCTTCAAACTCAACCCGAATCAATATATATTCAACCCTTACGGCTTTTACTGACTTTGATAAACTTAATCAACTTTTTGAGCCTAATCAGCAATAAAATGTTTTTTGGTGAACCTGAAAAAATAATTTCCTTCCATCACCAAACATCATCAACCCTTCGAACTCACCCCTAATCAATATTTTCAACCCTCATAGATTCTACTGACTGTAATCAACTTTATAATTTTTTTCAAGCCTGATCAGCAGTAAGATGTTTTTTATTAAACCTGAAAAAATAATTTACGTCAATCACCGAACATCATCAACCCTTCTAACTCATCCCTAATCAATATATATTCAACCCTTACGGCTTTTACTGACTTTGATGAACTTAATCAATTTTTTTTTAGCCTAATCAGCAATAAGATGTTTTTTGTTGAACCTTAAAAAAAAGATTTTCTTTGATTACCAAACATCATCAACCCTTCAAACTCACCCCTAATCAATATATATTCAACCCTTACGGCTTTTACTGACTTTGATGAACCTAATAATTTTTTTTGAGCCTAATTAGCAATCAGATGTTTTTTGTCAAACCTCAAAAAAAGATTTTCTATGATTACCGAACATCATCAACCCTTTAAACCCACCCCTAATCGATATTTTTAAACCTTATGGCTTTTACTGACATTGATGAACATAATAATTTTTTTTGAGCCTAATTAGCAATAAGACGTCTTTTGTTGGACCCCAAAAAACGATTTTCTTTGATTACCAAACATCATCAACCCTTCAAACTCACCCCTAATCAATATATATTCAACCCTTACGGCTTTTACTGACTTTGATAAACTTAATCAATTTTTTTGAGCCTAATCAGCAATAAGATGTTTTTTGTTGAACCTCAAAAAAAGATTTTCTTTGATTACCGAACATCATCAACCCTTTAAACCCACCCCTAATCGATATGTTTAAACCTTATAGCTTTTACTGACTTTGATGAACCTAATAATTTTTTTTGGGCCTAATCAGCAATAAGATGTTTTTTGTTGGACCCCAAAAAACGATTTTCTTTGATTACCAAACATCATCAACCCTTCAAACTCACCCCTAATCAATATATATTCAACCCTTACGGCTTTTACTGACTTTGATAAACTTAATCAATTTTTTTGAGCCTAATCAGCAAAAAGATGTTTTTTGTTGAATCTCAAAAAAAGATTTTCTTTGATTACCGAACATCATCAACCCTTCAAACTCACCCCTAATCAATATATATTCAACCCTTACGGCTTTTACTGACTTTGATGAACTTATTCAATTTTTTTTTAGCCTAATCAGCAATAAGATGTTTTTTGTTGAACCTTAAAAAAAAGATTTTCTTTGATTACCGAACATCATCAACCCTTTAAACCCACCCCTAATCGATATTTTTAAACCTTATGGCTTTTACTGACTTTGATGAACATAATAATTTTTTTTGAGCCTAATTAGCAATCAGATGTTTTTTGTCAAACTTTAAAAAAAGATTTTCTATGATTACCGAACATCATCAACCCTTTAAACCCACCCCTAATCGATATTTTTAAACCTTATGGCTTTTACTGACATTGATGAACATAATAATTTTTTTTGAGCCTAATTAGCAATAAGACGTTTTTTGTTGGACCCCAAAAAAAGATTTTCTTTGATTACCGAACATCATCAACCCTTCAAACTCACCCCTAATCAATATATATACAACCCTTACGGCTTTTACTGACTTTGATGAACTTAATCAATTTTTTTTTAGCCTAATTAGCAATGAGATGTTTTTTGTTGAACCTTAAAAAAAAGATTTTCTTTGATTACCGAACATCATCAACCCTTTAAACCCACCCTTAATCGATATTTTTAAACCTTATGGCTGTTACTGACTTTGATGAACCTAATAATTTTTTTTGGGCCTAATCAGCAATAAGATGTTTTTTGTTGGACCCCAAAAAACGATTTTCTTTGATTACCAAACATCATCAACCCTTCAAACTCACCCCTAATCGATATTTTCCAACCTTATGGCTTTTACTGACTTTGATGATCTTAATAAATTTTTTTGAGCCTAATCAGCAATAAGACGTTTTTTGTTGAACCTCAAAAAAAATATTTTCTTTGATTACCGAACATCATCAACCCTTTAAACTCACCCCTAATCGATATTTTTAAACCTTATGGCTTTTACTGACTTTGATGAACCTAATATTTTTTTTTGGGCCTAATCTGCAATAAGATGTTTTTTGTTGGACCCCAAAAAACGATTTTCTTTGATTACCAAACAACATCAACCCTTCAAACTCACCCCTAATCAATATATATTCAACCCTTACGGCTTTTACTGACTTTGATAAACTTAATCAATTTTTTTGAGCCTAATCAGCAATAAAATGTTTTTTGTTGAACCTCAAAAAAAGATTTTCTTTGATTACCGAACATCATCAACCCTTTAAACCCACCCCTAATCGATATTTTTAAACCTTATGGCTTTTACTGACTTTGATGAACATAATAATTTTTTTTGAGCCTAATTAGCAATAAGATGTTTTTTGTCAAACCTCAAAAAAAGATTTTCTATGATTACCGAACATCATCAACCCTTTAAATTCACCCCTAATCGATATTTTCAACCCTTATGGCTTCTACTAACTTTGATGAATTTAATAATTTTTTTTGGGCCTAATTAGCAATAAGACGTTTTTTGTTGAACCTCAAAAAAAATATTTTCTTTGATTACCGAACATCATCAACCCTTTAAACTCACCCCTAATTGATATTTTTAAACCTTATGGCTTTTACTGACTTTGATGAACCTAATAATTTTTTTTGGGCCTAATCAGCAATAAGATGTTTTTTGTTGGACCCCAAAAAACGATTTTCTTTGATTACCAAACATCATCAACCCTTCAAACTCACCCCTAATCAATATATATTCAACCCTTACGGCTTTTACTGACTTTGATAAACTTAATCAATTTTTTTGAGCCTAATCAGCAAAAAGATGTTTTTTGTTGAACCTCAAAAAAAGATTTTCTTTAATTACCGAACATCATCAACCCTTCAAACTCACCCCTAATCAATATATATTCAACCCTTACGGCTTTTACTGACTTTGATGAACTTATTCAATTTTTTTTTAGCCTAATCAGCAATAAGATGTTTTTTTTTGGACCCCAAAAAACGATTTTCTTTGATTACCAAACATCATCAACCCTTCAAACTCAACCCGAATCAATATATATTCAACCCTTACGGCTTTTACTGACTTTGATAAACTTAATCAACTTTTTGAGCCTAATCAGCAATAAAATGTTTTTTGGTGAACCTGAAAAAATAATTTCCTTCCATCACCAAACATCATCAACCCTTCGAACTCACCCCTAATCAATATTTTCAACCCTCATAGATTCTACTGACTGTAATCAACTTTATAATTTTTTTCAAGCCTGATCAGCAGTAAGATGTTTTTTATTAAACCTGAAAAAATAATTTACGTCAATCACCGAACATCATCAACCCTTCTAACTCATCCCTAATCAATATATATTCAACCCTTACGGCTTTTACTGACTTTGATGAACTTAATCAATTTTTTTTTAGCCTAATCAGCAATAAGATGTTTTTTGTTGAACCTTAAAAAAAAGATTTTCTTTGATTACCAAACATCATCAACCCTTCAAACTCACCCCTAATCAATATATATTCAACCCTTACGGCTTTTACTGACTTTGATGAACCTAATAATTTTTTTTGAGCCTAATTAGCAATCAGATGTTTTTTGTCAAACCTCAAAAAAAGATTTTCTATGATTACCGAACATCATCAACCCTTTAAACCCACCCCTAATCGATATTTTTAAACCTTATGGCTTTTACTGACATTGATGAACATAATAATTTTTTTTGAGCCTAATTAGCAATAAGACGTCTTTTGTTGGACCCCAAAAAACGATTTTCTTTGATTACCAAACATCATCAACCCTTCAAACTCACCCCTAATCAATATATATTCAACCCTTACGGCTTTTACTGACTTTGATAAACTTAATCAATTTTTTTGAGCCTAATCAGCAATAAGATGTTTTTTGTTGAACCTCAAAAAAAGATTTTCTTTGATTACCGAACATCATCAACCCTTTAAACCCACCCCTAATCGATATGTTTAAACCTTATAGCTTTTACTGACTTTGATGAACCTAATAATTTTTTTTGGGCCTAATCAGCAATAAGATGTTTTTTGTTGGACCCCAAAAAACGATTTTCTTTGATTACCAAACATCATCAACCCTTCAAACTCACCCCTAATCAATATATATTCAACCCTTACGGCTTTTACTGACTTTGATAAACTTAATCAATTTTTTTGAGCCTAATCAGCAAAAAGATGTTTTTTGTTGAATCTCAAAAAAAGATTTTCTTTGATTACCGAACATCATCAACCCTTCAAACTCACCCCTAATCAATATATATTCAACCCTTACGGCTTTTACTGACTTTGATGAACTTATTCAATTTTTTTTTAGCCTAATCAGCAATAAGATGTTTTTTGTTGAACCTTAAAAAAAAGATTTTCTTTGATTACCGAACATCATCAACCCTTTAAACCCACCCCTAATCGATATTTTTAAACCTTATGGCTTTTACTGACTTTGATGAACATAATAATTTTTTTTGAGCCTAATTAGCAATCAGATGTTTTTTGTCAAACTTTAAAAAAAGATTTTCTATGATTACCGAACATCATCAACCCTTTAAACCCACCCCTAATCGATATTTTTAAACCTTATGGCTTTTACTGACATTGATGAACATAATAATTTTTTTTGAGCCTAATTAGCAATAAGACGTTTTTTGTTGGACCCCAAAAAAAGATTTTCTTTGATTACCGAACATCATCAACCCTTCAAACTCACCCCTAATCAATATATATACAACCCTTACGGCTTTTACTGACTTTGATGAACTTAATCAATTTTTTTTTAGCCTAATTAGCAATGAGATGTTTTTTGTTGAACCTTAAAAAAAAGATTTTCTTTGATTACCGAACATCATCAACCCTTTAAACCCACCCTTAATCGATATTTTTAAACCTTATGGCTGTTACTGACTTTGATGAACCTAATAATTTTTTTTGGGCCTAATCAGCAATAAGATGTTTTTTGTTGGACCCCAAAAAACGATTTTCTTTGATTACCAAACATCATCAACCCTTCAAACTCACCCCTAATCGATATTTTCCAACCTTATGGCTTTTACTGACTTTGATGATCTTAATAAATTTTTTTGAGCCTAATCAGCAATAAGACGTTTTTTGTTGAACCTCAAAAAAAATATTTTCTTTGATTACCGAACATCATCAACCCTTTAAACTCACCCCTAATCGATATTTTTAAACCTTATGGCTTTTACTGACTTTGATGAACCTAATATTTTTTTTTGGGCCTAATCTGCAATAAGATGTTTTTTGTTGGACCCCAAAAAACGATTTTCTTTGATTACCAAACAACATCAACCCTTCAAACTCACCCCTAATCAATATATATTCAACCCTTACGGCTTTTACTGACTTTGATAAACTTAATCAATTTTTTTGAGCCTAATCAGCAATAAAATGTTTTTTGTTGAACCTCAAAAAAAGATTTTCTTTGATTACCGAACATCATCAACCCTTTAAACCCACCCCTAATTGATATTTTTAAACCTTATGGCTTTTACTGACTTTGATGAACATAATAATTTTTTTTGAGCCTAATTAGCAATAAGATGTTTTTTGTCAAACCTCAAAAAAAGATTTTCTATGATTACCGAACATCATCAACCCTTTAAATTCACCCCTAATCGATATTTTCAACCCTTATGGCTTCTACTAACTTTGATGAATTTAATAATTTTTTTTGGGCCTAATTAGCAATAAGACGTTTTTTGTTGAACCTCAAAAAAAATATTTTCTTTGATTACCGAACATCATCAACCCTTTAAACTCACCCCTAATTGATATTTTTAAACCTTATGGCTTTTACTGACTTTGATGAACCTAATAATTTTTTTTGGGCCTAATCAGCAATAAGATGTTTTTTGTTGGACCCCAAAAAACGATTTTCTTTGATTACCAAACATCATCAACCCTTCAAACTCACCCCTAATCGATATTTTCCAACCTTATGGCTTTTACTGACTTTGATGATCTTAATAAATTTTTTTGAGCCTAATCAGCAATAAGATGTTTTTTTTGAACCCCAAAAAACGATTTTCTTTGATTACTAAACATCATCAACCCTTCAAACTCACCCCTAATCAATATATATTCAACCCTTACGGCTTTTACTGACTTTGATAAACTTAATCAATTTTTTTGAGCCTAATCAGCATTAAAATGTTTTTTGTTGAACCTCAAAAAAAGATTTTCTTTGATTACCGAACATCATCAACCCTTTAAACCCACCCCTAATCGATATTTTTAAACCTTATGGCTTTTACTGACTTTGATGAACCTAATAATTTTTTTTGGGCCTAATCAGCAATAAGATGTTTTTTTTTGGACCCCAAAAAACGATTTTCTTTGATTACCAAACATCATCAACCCTTCAAACTCACCCCTAATCAATATATATTCAACCCTTACGGCTTTTACTGACTTTGATAAACTTAATCAATTTTGTTGAGCCTAATCAGCAATAAGATGTTTTTTGTTGAACCTCAAAAAAAGATTTTCTTTGATTACCGAACATCATCAACCCTTCAAACTCACCCCTAATCAATATATATACAACCCTTACGGCTTTTACTGACTTTGATGAACTTAATCAATTTTTTTGAGCCTAATTAGCAATAAGACGTTTTTTGTTGGACCCCAAAAAACGATTTTCTTTGATTACCAAACATCATCAACCCTTCAAACTCACCCCTAATCAATATATATTCAACCCTTACGGCTTTTACTGACTTTGATAAACTTAATCAATTTTTTTGAGCCTAATCAGCAATAAGATGTTTTTTGTTGAACCTCAAAAAAAGATTTTCTTTGATTACCGAACATCATCAACCCTTTAAACCCACCCCTAATCGATATGTTTAAACCTTATAGCTTTTACTGACTTTGATGAACCTAATAATTTTTTTTGGGCCTAATCAGCAATAAGATGTTTTTTGTTGGACCCCAAAAAACGATTTTCTTTGATTACCAAACATCATCAACCCTTCAAACTCACCCCTAATCAATATATATTCAACCCTTACGGCTTTTACTGACTTTGATAAACTTAATCAATTTTTTTGAGCCTAATCAGCAAAAAGATGTTTTTTGTTGAACCTCAAAAAAAGATTTTCTTTGATTACCGAACATCATCAACCCTTCAAACTCACCCCTAATCAATATATATTCAACCCTTACGGCTTTTACTGACTTTGATGAACTTATTCAATTTTTTTTTAGCCTAATCAGCAATAAGATGTTTTTTGTTGAACCTTAAAAAAAAGATTTTCTTTGATTACCGAACATCATCAACCCTTTAAACCCACCCCTAATCGATATTTTTAAACCTTATGGCTTTTACTGACTTTGATGAACATAATAATTTTTTTTGAGCCTAATTAGCAATCAGATGTTTTTTGTCAAACTTTAAAAAAAGATTTTCTATGATTACCGAACATCATCAACCCTTTAAACCCACCCCTAATCGATATTTTTAAACCTTATGGCTTTTACTGACATTGATGAACATAATAATTTTTTTTGAGCCTTATTAGCAATAAGACGTTTTTTGTTGGACCCCAAAAAAAGATTTTCTTTGATTACCGAACATCATCAACCCTTCAAACTCACCCCTAATCAATATATATACAACCCTTACGGCTTTTACTGACTTTGATGAACTTAATCAATTTTTTTTTAGCCTAATTAGCAATGAGATGTTTTTTGTTGAACCTTAAAAAAAAGATTTTCTTTGATTACCGAACATCATCAACCCTTTAAACCCACCCTTAATCGATATTTTTAAACCTTATGGCTGTTACTGACTTTGATGAACCTAATAATTTTTTTTGGGCCTAATCAGCAATAAGATGTTTTTTGTTGGACCCCAAAAAACGATTTTCTTTGATTACCAAACATCATCAACCCTTCAAACTGACCCCTAATCGATATTTTCCAACCTTATGGCTTTTACTGACTTTGATGATCTTAATAAATTTTTTTGAGCCTAATCAGCAATAAGACGTTTTTTGTTGAACCTCAAAAAAAATATTTTCTTTGATTACCGAACATCATCAACCCTTTAAACTCACCCCTAATCGATATATTTAAACCTTATGGCTTTTACTGACTTTGATGAACCTAATATTTTTTTTTGGGCCTAATCTGCAATAAGATGTTTTTTGTTGGACCCCAAAAAACGATTTTCTTTGATTACCAAACAACATCAACCCTTCAAACTCACCCCTAATCAATATATATTCAACCCTTACGGCTTTTACTGACTTTGATAAACTTAATCAATTTTTTTGAGCCTAATCAGCAATAAAATGTTTTTTGTTGAACCTCAAAAAAAGATTTTCTTTGATTACCGAACATCATCAACCCTTTAAACCCACCCCTAATCGATATTTTCAACCCTTATGGCTTCTACTAACTTTGATGAATTTAATAATTTTTTTTGGGCCTAATTAGCAATAAGACGTTTCTTGTTGAACCTCAAAAAAAATATTTTCTTTGATTACCGAACATCATCAACCCTTTAAACTCACCCCTAATTGATATTTTTAAACCTTATGGCTTTTACTGACTTTGATGAACCTAATAATTTTTTTTGGGCCTAATCAGCAATAAGATGTTTTTTGTTGGACCCCAAAAAACGATTTTCTTTGATTACCAAACATCATCAACCCTTCAAACTCACCCCTAATCGATATTTTCCAACCTTATGGCTTTTACTGACTTTGATGATCTTAATAAATTTTTTTGAGCCTAATCAGCAATAAGATGTTTTTTTTGAACCCCAAAAAACGATTTTCTTTGATTACTAAACATCATCAACCCTTCAAACTCACCCCTAATCAATATATATTCAACCCTTACGGCTTTTACTGACTTTGATAAACTTAAACAATTTTTTTGAGCCTAATCAGCAATAAAATGTTTTTTGTTGAACCTCAAAAAAAGATTTTCTTTGATTACCGAACATCATTAACCCTTTAAACCAACCCCTAATCGATATGTTTAAACCTTATAGCTTTTACTGACTTTGATAAACATAATAATTTTTTTTGAGCCTAATTAGCAATAAGATGTTTTTTGTTGGACCCCAAAAAACGATTTTCTTTGATTACCAAACATCATCAACCCTTCAAACTCACCCCTAATCAATATATATTCAACCCTTCCGGCTTTTACTGACTTTGATAAACTTAATTTTTTTTTTGAGCCTAATCAGCAATAAGATGTTTTTTGTTGAACCTCAAAAAAAGATTTTCTTTGATTACCAAACATCATCAACCCTTCAAACTCACCCCTAATCGATATTTTCCAACCTTATGGCTTTTACTGACTTTGATGATCTTAATAAATTTTTTTGAGCCTAATCAGCAATAAGACGTTTTTTGTTGAACCTCAAAAAAAATATTTTCTTTGATTACCGAACATCATCAACCCTTTAAACTCACCCCTAATCGATATTTTTAAACCTTATGCCTTTTACTGACTTTGATGAACCTAATAATTTTTTTTGGGCCTAATCAGCAATAAGATGTTTTTTGTTGGACCCCAAAAAACGATTTTCTTTGATTACCAAACATCATCAACCCTTCAAACTCACCCCTAATCGATATTTTCCAACCTTATGGCTTTTACTGACTTTGATGATCTTAATAAATTTTTTTGAGCCTAATCAGCAATAAGACGTTTTTTGTTGAACCTCAAAAAAAATATTTTCTTGATTATTGAACATCATCAACCCTTTAAACTCACCCCTAATCAATATTTTTAAACCTTATGGCTTTTACTGACTTTGATGAACCTAATAATTTTTTTTGGGCCTAATCAGCAATAAGATGTTTTTTGTTGGACCCCAAAAAACGATTTTCTTTGATTACCAAACATCATCAACCCTTCAAACTCACCCCTAATCGATATTTTCAACCCTTATGGCTTCTACTAACTTTGATGAATTTAATAATTTTTTTTGGGCCTAATTAGCAATAAGACGTTTTTTGTTGAACCTCAAAAAAAATATTTTCTTTGATTACCGAACATCATCAACCCTTTAAACTCACCCCTAATTGATATTTTTAAACCTTATGGCTTTCACTGACTTTGATGAACCTAATAATTTTTTTTGGGCCTAATCAGCAATAAGATGTTTTTTGTTGGACCCCAAAAAACGATTTTCTTTGATTACCAAACATCATCAACCCTTTAAACTCACCCCTAATCGATATTTTCCAACCTTATGGCTTTTACTGACTTTGATGATCTTAATCAATTTTTTTGAGCCTAATCAGCAATAAGATGTTTTTTGTTGAACCTCAAAAAAAGATTTTCTTTGATTACCAAACATCATCAACCCTTCAAACTCACCCCTAATCAATATATATTCAACCCTTACGGCTTTTACTGACTTTGATAAACTTAATCAATTTTTTTGAGCCTAATCAGCAAAAAGATGTTTTTTGTTGAACCTCAAAAAAAGATTTTCTTTAATTACCGAACATCATCAACCCTTCAAACTCACCCCTAATCAATATATATTCAACCCTTACGGCTTTTACTGACTTTGATAAACTTAATCAACTTTTTGAGCCTAATCAGCAATAAAATGTTTTTTGGTGAACCTGAAAAAATAATTTCCTTCCATCACCAAACATCATCAACCCTTCGAACTCACCCCTAATCAATATTTTCAACCCTCATAGATTCTACTGACTGTAATCAACTTTATAATTTTTTTCAAGCCTGATCAGCAGTAAGATGTTTTTTATTAAACCTGAAAAAATAATTTACGTCAATCACCGAACATCATCAACCCTTCTAACTCATCCCTAATCAATATATATTCAACCCTTACGGCTTTTACTGACTTTGATGAACTTAATCAATTTTTTTTTAGCCTAATCAGCAATAAGATGTTTTTTGTTGAACCTTAAAAAAAAGATTTTCTTTGATTACCAAACATCATCAACCCTTCAAACTCACCCCTAATCAATATATATTCAACCCTTACGGCTTTTACTGACTTTGATGAACCTAATAATTTTTTTTGAGCCTAATTAGCAATCAGATGTTTTTTGTCAAACCTCAAGAAAAGATTTTCTATGATTACCGAACATCATCAACCCTTTAAACCCACCCCTAATCGATATTTTTAAACCTTATGGCTTTTACTGACATTGATGAACATAATAATTTTTTTTGAGCCTAATTAGCAATAAGACGTTTTTTGTTGGACCCCAAGAAACGATTTTCTTTGATTACCAAACATCATCAACCCTTCAAACTCACCCCTAATCAATATATATTCAACCCTTACGGCTTTTACTGACTTTGATAAACTTAATCAATTTTTTTGAGCCTAATCAGCAATAAGATGTTTTTTGTTGAACCTCAAAAAAAGATTTTCTTTGATTACCGAACATCATCAACCCTTTAAACCCACCCCTAATCGATATGTTTAAACCTTATAGCTTTTACTGACTTTGATGAACCTAATAATTTTTTTTGGGCCTAATCAGCAATAAGATGTTTTTTGTTGGACCCCAAAAAACGATTTTCTTTGATTACCAAACATCATCAACCCTTCAAACTCACCCCTAATCAATATATATTCAACCCTTACGGCTTTTACTGACTTTGATAAACTTAATCAATTTTTTTGAGCCTAATCAGCAAAAAGATGTTTTTTGTTGAATCTCAAAAAAAGATTTTCTTTGATTACCGAACATCATCAACCCTTCAAACTCACCCCTAATCAATATATATTCAACCCTTACGGCTTTTACTGACTTTGATGAACTTATTCAATTTTTTTTTAGCCTAATCAGCAATAAGATGTTTTTTGTTGAACCTTAAAAAAAAGATTTTCTTTGATTACCGAACATCATCAACCCTTTAAACCCACCCCTAATCGATATTTTTAAACCTTATGGCTTTTACTGACTTTGATGAACATAATAATTTTTTTTGAGCCTAATTAGCAATCAGATGTTTTTTGTCAAACTTTAAAAAAAGATTTTCTATGATTACCGAACATCATCAACCCTTTAAACCCACCCCTAATCGATATTTTTAAACCTTATGGCTTTTACTGACATTGATGAACATAATAATTTTTTTTGAGCCTAATTAGCAATAAGACGTTTTTTGTTGGACCCCAAAAAAAGATTTTCTTTGATTACCGAACATCATCAACCCTTCAAACTCACCCCTAATCAATATATATACAACCCTTACGGCTTTTACTGACTTTGATGAACTTAATCAATTTTTTTTTAGCCTAATTAGCAATGAGATGTTTTTTGTTGAACCTTAAAAAAAAGATTTTCTTTGATTACCGAACATCATCAACCCTTTAAACCCACCCTTAATCGATATTTTTAAACCTTATGGCTGTTACTGACTTTGATGAACCTAATAATTTTTTTTGGGCCTAATCAGCAATAAGATGTTTTTTGTTGGACCCCAAAAAACGATTTTCTTTGATTACCAAACATCATCAACCCTTCAAACTCACCCCTAATCGATATTTTCCAACCTTATGGCTTTTACTGACTTTGATGATCTTAATAAATTTTTTTGAGCCTAATCAGCAATAAGATGTTTTTTTTGAACCCCAAAAAACGATTTTCTTTGATTACTAAACATCATCAACCCTTCAAACTCACCCCTAATCAATATATATTCAACCCTTACGGCTTTTACTGACTTTGATAAACTTAATCAATTTTTTTGAGCCTAATCAGCATTAAAATGTTTTTTGTTGAACCTCAAAAAAAGATTTTCTTTGATTACCGAACATCATCAACCCTTTAAACCCACCCCTAATCGATATTTTTAAACCTTATGGCTTTTACTGACTTTGATGAACCTAATAATTTTTTTTGGGCCTAATCAGCAATAAGATGTTTTTTTTTGGACCCCAAAAAACGATTTTCTTTGATTACCAAACATCATCAACCCTTCAAACTCACCCCTAATCAATATATATTCAACCCTTACGGCTTTTACTGACTTTGATAAACTTAATCAATTTTGTTGAGCCTAATCAGCAATAAGATGTTTTTTGTTGAACCTCAAAAAAAGATTTTCTTTGATTACCGAACATCATCAACCCTTCAAACTCACCCCTAATCAATATATATACAACCCTTACGGCTTTTACTGACTTTGATGAACTTAATCAATTTTTTTTAGCCTAATCAGCAATAAGATGTTTTTTGTTGAACCTTAAAAAAAAGATTTTCTTTGATTACCGAACATCATCAACCCTTTAAACCCACCCCTAATCGATATTTTTAAACCTTATGGCTTTTACTGACTTTGATGAACCTAATAATTTTTTTTGGGCCTAATCAGCAATAAGATGTTTTTTTTGGACCCCAAAAAACGATTTTCTTTGATTACCAAACATCATCAACCCTTCAAACTCACCCCTAATCAATATATATTCAACCCTTACGGCTTTTACTGACTTTGATAAACTTAATCAATTTTTTTGAGCCTAATCAGCAATAAAATGTTTTTTGTTGAACCTCAAAAAAAGATTTTCTTTGATTACCGAACATCTTCAACCCTTTAAACCCACCCCTAATCGATATTTTTAAACCTTATGGCTTTTACTGACTTTGATGAACATAATAATTTTTTTTGAGCCTAATTAGCAATCAGATGTTTTTTTTCAAACTTTAAAAAAAGATTTTCAATGATTACCGAACATCATCAACCCTTTAAACCCACCCCTAATCGATATTTTCAAACCTTCTGGCTTTTACTGACTTTGATGAACATAATAATTTTTTTTGAGCCTAATTAGCAATAAGATGTTTTTTGTCAAACCTCAAAAAAAGATTTTCTATGATTACCGAACATCATCAACCCTTTAAACCCACCCCTAATCAATATTTTTAAACCTTATGGCTTTTACTGACTTTGATGAACATAATAATTTTTTTTGAGCCTAATTAGCAATAAGATGTTTTTTGTTGGACCCCAAAAAAAGATTTTCATTGATTACCGAACATCATCAACCCTTCAAACTCACCCCTAATCAATATATATACAACCCTTACGGCTTTTACTGACTTTGATAAACTTAATCAATTTTTTTGAGCCTAATCAGCAATAAAATGTTTTTTGTTGAACCTCAAAAAAAGATTTTCTTTGATTACCGAACATCATTAACCCTTTAAACCAACCCCTAATCGATATGTTTAAACCTTATAGCTTTTACTGACTTTGATAAACATAATAATTTTTTTTGAGCCTAATTAGCAATAAGATGTTTTTTGTTGGACCCCAAAAAACGATTTTCTTTGATTACCAAACATCATCAACCCTTCAAACTCACCCCTAATCAATATATATTCAACCCTTCCGGCTTTTACTGACTTTGATAAACTTAATTTTTTTTTTGAGCCTAATCAGCAATAAGATGTTTTTTGTTGAACCTCAAAAAAAGATTTTCTTTGATTACCAAACATCATCAACCCTTCAAACTCACCCCTAATCGATATTTTCCAACCTTATGGCTTTTACTGACTTTGATGATCTTAATAAATTTTTTTGAGCCTAATCAGCAATAAGACGTTTTTTGTTGAACCTCAAAAAAAATATTTTCTTTGATTACCGAACATCATCAACCCTTTAAACTCACCCCTAATCGATATTTTTAAACCTTATGCCTTTTACTGACTTTGATGAACCTAATAATTTTTTTTGGGCCTAATCAGCAATAAGATGTTTTTTGTTGGACCCCAAAAAACGATTTTCTTTGATTACCAAACATCATCAACCCTTCAAACTCACCCCTAATCGATATTTTCCAACCTTATGGCTTTTACTGACTTTGATGATCTTAATAAATTTTTTTGAGCCTAATCAGCAATAAGACGTTTTTTGTTGAACCTCAAAAAAAATATTTTCTTTGATTACCGAACATCATCAA
This sequence comes from Ganaspis brasiliensis, assembly GCA_037103525.1. Classification (NCBI taxonomy): domain Eukaryota; kingdom Metazoa; phylum Arthropoda; class Insecta; order Hymenoptera; family Figitidae; genus Ganaspis; species Ganaspis brasiliensis. The sequence goes on along the minus strand of JAZKLR010000068.1, from coordinate 261,812 downwards.
CCCTTTAAACTCACCCCTAATCGATATTTTTAAACCTTATGCCTTTTACTGACTTTGATGAACCTAATAATTTTTTTTGGGCCTAATCAGCAATAAGATGTTTTTTGTTGGACCCCAAAAAACGATTTTCTTTGATTACCAAACATCATCAACCCTTCAAACTCACCCCTAATCGATATTTTCCAACCTTATGGCTTTTACTGACTTTGATGATCTTAATAAATTTTTTTGAGCCTAATCAGCAATAAGACGTTTTTTGTTGAACCTCAAAAAAAATATTTTCTTGATTATTGAACATCATCAACCCTTTAAACTCACCCCTAATCGATATTTTTAAACCTTATGGCTTTTACTGACTTTGATGAACCTAATAATTTTTTTTGGGCCTAATCAGCAATAAGATGTTTTTTGTTGGACCCCAAAAAACGATTTTCTTTGATTACCAAACATCATCAACCCTTCAAACTCACCCCTAATCAATATATATTCAACCCTTACGGCTTTTACTGACTTTGATAAACTTAATCAATTTTTTTGAGCCTAATCAGCAATAAGATGTTTTTTGTTGAACCTCAAAAAAAGATTTTCTTTGATTACGGAACATCATCAACCCTTCAAACTCACCCCTAATCAATATATATACAACCCTTACGGCGTTTACTGACTTTGATGAACTTAATCAATTTTTTTTTAGCCTAATCAGCAATAAGATGTTTTTTGTTGAACCTTAAAAAAAAGATTTTCTTTGATTACCGAACATCATCAACCCTTTAAACCCACCCCTAATCGATATTTTTAAACCTTATGGCTTTTACTGACTTTGATGAACATAATAATTTTTTTTGAGCCTAATTAGCAATAAGATGTTTTTTGTCAAACTTTAAAAAAAGATTTTCTATGATTACCGAACATCATCAACCCTTTAAACCCACCCCTAATCGATATTTTCAAACCTTCTGGCTTTTACTGACTTTGATGAACTTAATCAATTTTTTTGAGCCTAATCAGCAATAAGATGTTTTTTGTTGAACCTCAAAAAAAGATTTTCTTTGATTACGGAACATCATCAACCCTTCAAACTCACCCCTAATCAATATATATACAACCCTTACGGCGTTTACTGACTTTGATGAACTTAATCAATTTTTTTTTAGCCTAATCAGCAATAAGATGTTTTTTGTTGAACCTTAAAAAAAAGATTTTCTTTGATTACCGAACATCATCAACCCTTTAAACCCACCCCTAATCGATATTTTTAAACCTTATGGCTTTTACTGACTTTGATGAACATAATAATTTTTTTTGAGCCTAATTAGCAATAAGATGTTTTTTGTCAAACTTTAAAAAAAGATTTTCTATGATTACCGAACATCATCAACCCTTTAAACCCACCCCTAATCGATATTTTCAAACCTTCTGGCTTTTACTGACTTTGATGAACATAATAATTTTTTTTGAGCCTAATTAGCAATAAGATGTTTTTTGTCAAACCTCAAAAAAAGATTTTCTATGATTACCGAACATCATCAACCCTTTAAATTCACCCCTAATCGATATTTTCAACACTTATGGCTTCTACTAAATTTGATGAATTTAATAATTTTTTTTGGGCCTAATTAGCAATAAGACGTTTTTTCTTGAACCTCAAAAAAATATTTTCTTTGATTACCAAACATCATCAACCCTTTAAACCCACCCCTAATCAATATTTTTAAACCTTATGGCTTTTACTGACTTTGATGAACATAATAATTTTTTTTGAGTCTAATTAGCAATAAGATGTTTTTTGTCAAACCTCAAAAAAAGATTTTCTATAATTACCGAACATCATCAACCCTTTAAATTCACCCCTAATCGATATTTTCAACACTTATGGCTTCTACTAACTTTGATGAATTTAATAATTTTTTTTGGGCCTAATTAGCAATAAGACGTTTTTTGTTGAACCTCAAAAAAATATTTTCTTTGATTACCAAACATCATCAACCCTTCAAACTCACCCCTAATCAATATATATTCAACCCTTACGGCTTTTACTGACTTTAATAAACTTAATCAATTTTTTTGAGCCTAATCAGCAATAAGATGTTTTTTGTTGAACCTCAAAAAAAGATTTTCTTTGATTACCGAACATCATCAACCCTTCAAACTCACCCCTAATCAATATATATACAACCCTTACGGCTTTTACTGACTTTGATGAACTTAATCAATTTTTTTTAGCCTAATCAGCAATAAGATGTTTGTTTGTTGAACCTTAAAAAAAAGATTTTCTTTGATTACCGAACATCATCAACCCTTTAAACCCACCCCTAATCGATATTTTTAAACCTTATGGCTTTTACTGACTTTGATGAACATAATAATTTTTTTTGAGCCTAATTAGCAATAAGATGTTTTTTGTCAAACTTTAAAAAAAGATTTTCTATGATTACCGAACATCATCAACCCTTTAAACCCACCCCTAATCGATATTTTCAAACCTTCTGGCTTTTACTGACTTTGATGAACATAATAATTTTTTTTGAGCCTAATTAGCAATAAGATGTTTTTTGTCAAACCTCAAAAAAAGATTTTCTATGATTACCGAACATCATCAACCCTTTAAATTCACCCCTAATCGATATTTTCAACACTTATGGCTTCTACTAACTTTGATGAATTTAATAATTTTTTTTGGGCCTAATTAGCAATAAGACGTTTTTTGTTGAACCTCAGAAAAATATTTTCTTTGATTACCAAACATCATCAACCCTTTAAACCCACCCCTAATCAATATTTTTAAACCTTATGGCTTTTACTGACTTTGATGAACATAATAATTTTTTTTGAGCCTAATTAGCAATAAGGTGTTTTTTGTCAAACCTCAAAAAAAGATTTTCTATAATTACCGAACATCATCAACCCTTTAAATTCACCCCTAATCGATATTTTCAACACTTATGGCTTCTACTAACTTTGATGAATTTAATAATTTTTTTTGGGCCTAATTAGCAATAAGACGTTTTTTGTTGAACCTCAAAAAAATATTTTCTTTGATTACCAAACATCATCAACCCTTTAAACCCACCCCTAATCAATATTTTTAAACCTTATGGCTTTTACTGACTTTGATGAACATAATAATTTTTTTTGAGCCTAATTAGCAATAAGATGTTTTTTGTTGAACCTCAAAAAAAATTTTCTTTGATTACCGAACATCATCAACCCTTTAAACCCACCCCTAATCGATATTTTTAAACGTTATGGCTTTTACTGACTTTGATGAACATAAAAATTTTTTTTGAGCCTAATTAGCAATAAGATGTTTTATGTCAAACCTCAAAAAAAGATTTCCTTTGATTACCGAACATCATCAACCCTTTAAACCCACCCCTAATCGATATTTTCAAACCTTCTGGCTTTTACTGACTTTGATGAACCTAATATTTTTTTTTGGGCCTAATCAGCAATAAGATGTTTTTTGTTGGACCCCAAAAAACGATTTTCTTTGATTACCGAACATCATCAACCCTTTAAACCCACCCCTAATCGATATTTTTAAACCTTATGGCTTTTACTGACTTTGATGAACATAATAATTTTTTTTGAGCCTAATTAGCAATCAGATGTTTTTTGTCAAACCTCAAAAAAAGATTTTCTATGATTACCGAACATCATCAACCCTTTAAACCCACCCCTAATCGATATTTTTAAACCTTATGGCTTTTACTGACATTGATGAACATAATAATTTTTTTTGAGCCTAATTAGCAATAAGACGTTTTTTGTTGAACCTCAAAAAAAGATTTTCTTTGATTACCGAACATCATCAACCCTTCAAACTCACCCCTAATCAATATATATTCAACCCTTACGGCTTTTACTGACTTTGATAAACTTAATCAATTTTTTTGAGCCTAATCAGCAATAAGATGTTTTTTGTTGAACCTCAAAAAAAGATTTTCTTTGATTACCGAACATCATCAACCCTTTAAACCCACCCCAAATCGATATGTTTAAACCTTATAGCTTTTACTGACTTTGATGAACCTAATAATTTTTTTTGGGCCTAATCAGCAATAAGATGTTTTTTGTTGGACCCCAAAAAACGATTTTCTTTGATTACCAAACATCATCAACCCTTCAAACTCACCCCTAATTGATATTTTCCAACCTTATGGCTTTTACTGACTTTGATGATCTTAATCAATTTTTTGAGCCTAATCAGCAATAAGATGTTTTTTGTTGAACCTCAAAAAAAGATTTTCTTTGATTACCAAACATCATCAACCCTTCAAACTCACACCTAATCAATATATATTCAACCCTTACGGCTTTTACTGACTTTGATAAACTTAATCAATTTTTTTGAGCCTAATCAGCAATAAAATTTTTTTTGTTGAACCTCAAAAAAAGATTTTCTTTGATTACCGAACATCATCAACCCTTTAAACTCACCCCTAATCGATATTTTTAAACCTTATGGCTTTTACTGACTTTGATGAACTTAAAATTTTTTTTTGGGCCTAATCAGCAATAAGATGTTTTTTGTTGAACCTCAAAAAAAGATTTTCTTTGATTACCAAACATCATCAACCCTTTAAACCCACCCCTAATCAATATTTTTAAACCTTATGGCTTTTACTGACTTTGATGAACATAATAATTTTTTTTGAGCCTAATTAGCAATAAGATGTTTTTTGTTGAACCTCAAAAAAAAATTTCTTTGATTACCGAACATCATCAACCCTTTAAACCCACCCCTAATCGATATTTTTAAACCTTATGGCTTTTACTGACTTTGATGAACATAAAAATTTTTTTTGAGCCTAATTAGCAATAAGATGTTTTTTGTCAAACCTCAAAAAAAGATTTTCTTTGATTACCGAACATCATCAACCCTTCAAATTCACCTCTAATCAATATTTTCAACTCTTATGACTTTTACTGACTTTGATGAACTTAATCAATTTTTTAGAGCCTAATCAGCAATAAGATGTTATTTTTTGAACCTTAAAAAAAGATTTTCTTTGATTACTGAACATCATCAACCCTTTAAACCCACCCCTAATCGATATTTTCAAATCTCATGGCTTTTACTGACTTTGATGAAATTAATAATTTTTTTTTAGCCTGATCAGCAAAAAGATGTTTTTTCTTGGACCTCAAAAAAAGATTTTCTTTGATTACCGAACATCATCAACCCTTCAAACTCACCCCTAATCGTTATTTTCAACTCTTATGGCTTTTACTGACTTTGATGAACTTAATAATTTTTTTTTAACCTAATCAGCAATAAGAAGTTTCTTGTTGGACCTCAAAAAAAGATTTTCTTTGATTACCGAACATTATCAACCCTTCAAACTCACCCCTATTCGATATTTTCAACTTATGACTTTTACAGAGTTTGATGAACTTAATAATTTTTTTTTAACCTAATCAGCAATAAGAAGTTTTTTGTTGGACCTTAAAAAAAGATTTTCTTTGATTACTGAACATCATCCACCCTTCAAACTCACCCCTAATCGATATTTTCAACCCTCATAGCTTTTACTGACTTTGATCAACTTAATCAATTTTTTTGAGCCTAATCAGCAAAAAGATGTTTTTTTTGAAACTCAAAAAATAATTTACTTAAATCCCCGAACATAATCAACCCTTCAAACTCACCCCTAATCGATATTTTCAAATCTCATGGCTTTTACTGACTTTCATGGACTAATTAATTTTTTTCGATCATGATCAGCAGTAAGATGTTTTTTGGTGAACCTGAAAAAATAATTTCCTTCGATCACCGAACATCATCAACCCTTCGAACTCACCCCTAATCAATATATATTCAACCCTTACGGATTTTACTGACTTTGATGAACTTAATCAATTTTTTTAAGCCTAATCAGCAATAAGATGTTTTTTGTTGAACTTCAAAAAAAGATTTTCTTTGATTACCGAACATCATCAACCCTTTAAACTCACCCCTATTCGATATTTTCAACCCTTATGGATTTTACTGACTTTGATGAAGATAATAATTTTTTTTGAGCCTAATTAGCAATAAGATGTTTTTTGTTGAACCACAAAAAAAGATTTTCTATGATTACCGAACATCATCAACCCTTTAAACCCACCCCTAATCGATATTTTCAAACCTTATGGCTTTTACTGACTTTGATGAACATAATAATTTTTTTTGAGCCTAATTAGCAATAAGATGTTTTTTGTTGAACCTCAAAAAAAGATTTTCTTTGATTACGGAACATCATCAACCCTTCAAACTCACCCCTAATCAATATATATACAACCCTTACGGCGTTTACTGACTTTGATGAACTTAATCAATTTTTTTTTAGCCTAATCAGCAATAAGATGTTTTTTGTTGAACCTTAAAAAAAAGATTTTCTTTGATTACCGAACATCATCAACCCTTTAAACCCACCCCTAATCGATATTTTTAAACCTTATGGCTTTTACTGACTTTGATGAACATAATAATTTTTTTTGAGCCTAATTAGCAATAAGATGTTTTTTGTCAAACTTTAAAAAAAGATTTTCTATGATTACCGAACATCATCAACCCTTTAAACCCACCCCTAATCGATATTTTCAAACCTTCTGGCTTTTACTGACTTTGATGAACTTAATCAATTTTTTTGAGCCTAATCAGCAATAAGATGTTTTTTGTTGAACCTCAAAAAAAGATTTTCTTTGATTACGGAACATCATCAACCCTTCAAACTCACCCCTAATCAATATATATACAACCCTTACGGCGTTTACTGACTTTGATGAACTTAATCAATTTTTTTTTAGCCTAATCAGCAATAAGATGTTTTTTGTTAGACCCAAAAAAACGATTTTCTTTGATTACCAAACATCATTAACCCTTCAAACTCACCCTTAATCAATATGTATTCAACCCTTACGGCTTTTACTGACTTTGATGAACTTAATCAATTTTTTTGAGCCTAATCAGCAATACGATGTTTTTTGTTGAACCTCAAAAATAGATTTTCTTTGATTACCGAACATCACCAACCATTCAAACCGACCCCTAATCGATATTTTTAAACCTCATGACTTTTACTGACTTTGATGAACTTAATAATTTTTTTGGAGACTTAAGGGTTGAAAATATCGATTAGGGGTGGATTTAAAGGGTTGATGATGTTCGGTAATCAAAAAAAATGTTTTTTTGAGGTCCAGCAAAAAACATCTTATTGCTAATTAGGCTAAAAAAAAAATTTTAAGTTCATCAAAGTCAGTAAAAGCCATAAAGTTTGAAAATATCGATTAGGGGTGGGTTTAAAGGGTTGATGATGTTCGGTAATCAATTAAAATGTTTTGTTGAGGTCCAGCAAAAAACATCTTATTGCTAATTAGGCTAAAAAAAAAATTTTAAGTTCATCAAAGTCAGTAAAAGCCATAAGGTTTGAAAATATCGATTAGGGGTGAGTTTAAAGGGTTGATGATGTTTGGTAATCAAAGAAAATCGTTTTTTAGGGTCCAACAAAAACATCTTATTGTTGATTAGGCCCAAAAATATTATTAATTTCATCAAAGTCAGTAAAAGCCATAAGGTTTGAAAAAATCGATTAGGGGTGGTTTTAAAGGGTTGATGATATTCGGTAATGACAGAAAATCTTTTTTTAAAGGTTCAAAAAAAAAAACATCATATTGCTGATTAGGCTCAAAAAAAATTATTAAGTTCATTAAAGTTAGTAAATGCCATAAGGTTTGTAAATATCGATTAGTTGTGGGTTTAAAGAGTTGATGATATTCGGTAATGAAAGAAAATCTTTTTTTAAAGTTTCAAAAAAAAAACATCATATTGCTGACTAGGCTCAAAAAAAATTTTTAAGTTCATTTATGTCAGTAAAAGCCATAAGGTTTGTAAATATCGATTAGTTTTGGGTTTAAAGGGTTGGTGATGTTCGGTTATCAAAGAAAATCTTTTTTTTGAGGTTCAACAAAAAACATCTAATTGCTAATTAGGTTAAAAAAATTATTAAGTTCATCAAAGTCAGTAAAAGCCATAGGGTTTAAAATTTTGATTAGGGGTGGGTTTAAAGGGTTGATGATGTTCGGTAATCAAAGAAAATCTATTTTTAAGGTTCAACAAAAAACATCCTATTGCTAATTAGGCTCAAAAAAAATGATTAGGTTCATCAAAGTCAGTAAAAGCCATAAGGTTTGAAAAAATCGATTAGTGGTGGGTTTGAAGGGTTGATAATATTCGGTAATGAAAGAAAATCTTTTTTTAAAGGTTAAAAAAAAACATCATATTGCTGATCAGGCTTAAAAAAATTATTAAGTTCATCAAAGTCAGTGAAAGCCATAAGGTTTGAAAATATCGATTAGTGCTGGGTTTAAAGGGTTGGTGATGTTCGGTAATCAAAGAAAATCTTTTTTTGAGGTTCAACAAAAAAAATTTTATAGCTAATTAGGCTCAAAAAAAATTATTATGTTCATCAAAGTCAGTAAAAGCCAAAAGGTTTAAAAATATTGATTAGGGGTGGGTTTAAAGGGTTGTTGATGTTCGGTAATCAAAGAAAATCTTTTTTTGAGGTTTGACAAAAAACATCTTATTTCTAATTAGGCTCAAAAAAAATTATTATGTTCATCAAAGTCAGTAAAAGCCGTAAGGGTTGAATATATATTGATTAGGGGTGAGTTAGAAGGGTTGATGATGTTTGGTAATCAAAGAAAATTTTTTTTTGGGGTCCAACAAAAAACATCTTATTGCTGATTAGGCAAAAAAAAAATTATTAGATTCATCAAAGTTAGTAGAAGCCATAAGGGTTGATAATATTGATTAGGGGTGAGTTTAAAGGGTTGATGATGTTCGGTAATCAAAGAAAATCTTTTCTGAGGTTAAAAAAAACATCTTATTGCTGATAAGGCTCAAAAAAATTGATTAAGTTCATCAAAGTCAGTAAAAGCCGTAATGGTTAAATATACATTGATTAGGGGTGAGTTTGAAGGGTTGATGATGTTCGGTAATCAAAGAAAATCTTTTTTTTTGAGGTTCAACAAAAAACATCTAAATGCTGATTAGGCTCAAAAAAAATTATTAAGTTCATCAAAGTCAGTAAAAGCCATAAGGTTTGAAAAAATCGATTAGGGGTGGGTTTAAAGGGTTGATGATATTCGGTAATGAAAGAAAATCTTTTTTTAAAGGTTCGAAAGAAAAACATCATATTGCTGATCAGGCTTAAAAAAAATTATTAATTTCATCAAAGTCAGTAAAAGCCATAAGGTTTGAAAATATCGATTAGTGGTGGGTTTGAAGGGTTGATAATATTCGGTAATCAAAGAAAATCTTTTTTTTGAGGTTCAACAAAAAACATCATATTGCTGATCAGGCTTAAAAAAAATTATTAAGTTCATCAAAGTCAGTAAAAGCCATAAGGTTTGAAAATATCGATTAGTGGTGGGTTTAAAGGGTTGATGATGTTCGGGGATTGAAGTAAATTATTTTTTGAGGTTTAAAAAAAACATCTTATTGCTGATTAGGCTCAAAAAAAATTGATTAAGTTGATCAAAGTTAGTAAAAGCCATAAGGTTTAAAAATATTGATTAGGGGTGGGTTTAAAGGGTTGATGATGTTCGGTAATCAAAGAAAATCTTTTTTTGAGGTTCAAGAAAAAACATCTTATTGCTGATTAGGCTCAAAAAAATTGATTAAGTTCATCAAAGTCAGTAAAAGCCATAAGGGTTGAAATTATCGATTAGGGATGAGTTAGAAGGGTTGATGATGTTCGGTGATTGACGTAAATGATGTTTTCAGGTTTAATAAAAAACATCTTACTGCTGATCAGGCTTGAAAAAAATTATAAAGTTGATTACAGTCAGTAGAATCTATAAGGGTTGAAAATATTGATTAGGGGTGAGTTCGAAGGGTTGATGATGTTCGGTGATGGAAGGAAATTATTTTTTGAGGTTTACCAAAAAACATCTTACTGCTGATCAGGATCGAAAAAAATTAATTAGTCCATGAAAGTCAGTAAAAGCCATGAGATTTGAAAATATTGATTAGGGGTGAGTTTGAAGGGTTGATGATGTTCGGGGATTGAAGTCAATTATTTTTTGAGGTTCAAAAAAAACATCTTATTGCTGATTAGGCTCAAAAAAATTGATTAAGTTGATCAAAGTCAGTAAAAGCTATGAGGGTTGAAAATATCGATTAGGGGTGAGTTTGAAGGGTTGATGATGTTCGGGTAATTTTTTTTTTTTCTTTGGATGTCTAGAAAGTGTTTTTTTTTTATTTTTGTGACTTATTTATGTTCAACATAAAAGAAAGTGTAAAAACTAACATTTATGACATGCGTTAATTGGTCTTGTATTAGAACGTGAATTTTTTTATTTTTTTTATCTTAATTGTAATTTATCTAAAAAAGTTTTGATTTTTAAGTATTTTGCTATATAAGTTTTTTGTTTGGGAGTCTTTGAACTACAAAATACTGAAGTACTGGCCAATTTAACCGGGCCCAAAATTCAATGCTTTGTGTGCGGGGTCCTTTCCAAAAATTTTTAGAAAAGTCAATATTTTTTGATGCAGTTTTATTAGTTGTGATCAATGGAAGTAAACAGGAAGAAAAAACCGGAAGTTTTTTCATTTTTTTTAAAAATAATAGAGTTTTTGTATAGGATTTATCCACTTTCAGTACCCCTTTTTGCACATGTAAACTTAAAAAATTCATAGCTTTGTGGGGTTGCATTATATCGGAAACTTTTATAAACAAAATTTGTTCGATTTTACTTGTAGTTTAAGAAAAAAATTAGAGAAAATTTTTTTTTGAAAATTTTTTTTTTTTTGAATTTTGAAAATATTCTATTTTTGATAATTTTGGACGAAAATTGCTGGCTAACGAACTCGACCTGTATTTTGGTACCAAAAAAAAGTATACCAAAGTTGAAGTTGATACGACAATTTTTACTCAAGTTATCCGATTTCAAAATTTTGATACAGACAGACAGACAGACAGACAGACAGACAGACAGACAGACAGACAGACAGACATCTTCGTAAAACCCATTTTTTTGGAATCAGGAGGTCTCAAAACGTCGAGAAATGTATGTTTTAGCAAAAGTTCAAAATCGCACAAATTGAAGACTTTCTCATTTAGGATGAGAATGTAAAAATGAATTTATTCAAAATTTCCAAAAATTTTTAGAAAAGTCAATATTTTTTGATGCAGTTTTATTAGTTGTGATCAATGGAAGTAAACAGGAAGAAAAAACCGGAAGTTTTTTCATTTTTTTTAAAAATAATAGAGTTTTTGTATAGGATTTATCCACTTTCAGTACCCCTTTTTGCACATGTAAACTTAAAAAATTCATAGCTTTGTGGGGTTGCATTATATCGGAAACTTTTATAAACAAAATTTGTTCGATTTTACTTGTAGTTTAAGAAAAAAATTAGAGAAAATTTTTTTTTGAAAATTTTTTTTTTTTTGAATTTTGAAAATATTCTATTTTTGATAATTTTGGACGAAAATTGCTGGCTAACGAACTCGACCTGTATTTTGGTACCAAAAAAAAGTATACCAAAGTTGAAGTTGATACGACAATTTTTACTCAAGTTATCCGATTTCAAAATTTTGATACAGACAGACAGACAGACAGACAGACAGACAGACAGACATCTTCGTAAAACCCATTTTTTTGGAATCAGAAGGTCTCAAAACGTCGAGAAATGTATGTTTTAGCAAAAGTTCAAAATCGCACAAATTGAAGACTTTCTCATTTAGGATGAGAATGTAAAAATGAATTTATTCAAAATTTCCAAAAATTTTTAGAAAAGTCAATATTTTTTGATGCAGTTTTATTAGTTGTGATCAATGGAAGTAAACAGGAAGAAAAAACCGGAAGTTTTTTCATTTTTTTTAAAAATAATAGAGTTTTTGTATAGGATTTATCCACTTTCAGTACCCCTTTTTGCACATGTAAACTTAAAAAATTCATAGCTTTGTGGGGTTGCATTATATCGGAAACTTTTATCAACAAAATTTGTTCGATTTTACTTGTAGTTTAAGAAAAAAATTAAAGAAAATTTTTTTTTGAAAATTTTTTTTTTTTTTGAATTTTGAAAATATTCTATTTTTGATAATTTTGGACGAAAATTGCTGGCTAACGAACTCGACCTGTATTTTGGTACCAAAAAAAAGTATACCAAAGTTGAAGTTGATACGACAATTTTTACTCAAGTTATCCGATTTCAAAATTTTGATACAGACAGACAGACAGACAGACAGACAGACAGACAGACAGACAGACATCTTCGTAAAACCCATTTTTTTGGAATCAGAAGGTCTCAAAACGTCGAGAAATGTATGTTTTAGCAAAAGTTCAAAATCGCACAAATTGAAGACTTTCTCATTTAGGATGAGAATGTAAAAATGAATTTATTCAAAATTTCCAAAAATTTTTAGAAAAGTCAATATTTTTTGATGCAGTTTTATTAGTTGTGATCAATGGAAGTAAACAAGAAGAAAAAACCGGAAGTTTTTTCATTTTTTTTAAAAATAATAGAGTTTTTGTATAGGATTTATCCACTTTCAGTACCCCTTTTTGCACATGTAAACTTAAAAAATTCATAGCTTTGTGGGGTTGCATTATATCGGAAACTTTTATAAACAAAATTTGTTCGATTTTACTTGTAGTTTAAGAAAAAAATTAGAGAAAATTTTTTTTTGAAAATTTTTTTTTTTTTGAATTTTGAAAATATTCTATTTTTGATAATTTTGGACGAAAATTGCTGGCTAACGAACTCGACCTGTATTTTGGTACCAAAAAAAAGTATACCAAAGTTGAAGTTGATACGACAATTTTTACTCAAGTTATCCGATTTCAAAATTTTGATACAGACAGACAGACAGACAGACAGACAGACAGACAGACAGACATCTTCGTAAAACCCATTTTTTTGGAATCAGAAGGTCTCAAAACGTCGAGAAATGTATGTTTTAGCAAAAGTTCAAAATCGCACAAATTGAAGACTTTCTCATTTAGGATGAGAATGTAAAAATGAATTTATTCAAAATTTCCAAAAATTTTTAGAAAAGTCAATATTTTTTGATGCAGTTTTATTAGTTGTGATCAATGGAAGTAAACAGGAAGAAAAAACCGGAAGTTTTTTCATTTTTTTTAAAAATAATAGAGTTTTTGTATAGGATTTATCCACTTTCAGTACCCCTTTTTGCACATGTAAACTTAAAAAATTCATAGCTTTGTGGGGTTGCTTTATATCGGAAACTTTTATAAACAAAATTTGTTCGATTTTACTTGTAGTTTAAGAAAAAAATTAGAGAAAATTTTTTTTTGAAAATTTTTTTTTTTTTGAATTTTGAAAATATTTTATTTTTGATAATTTTGGACGAAAATTGCTGGCTAACGAACTCGACCTGTATTTTGGTACCAAAAAAAAGTATACCAAAGTTGAAGTTGATACGACAATTTTTACTCAAGTTATCCGATTTCAAAATTTTGATACAGACAGACAGACAGACAGACAGACAGACAGACAGACATCTTCGTAAAACCCATTTTTTTGGAATCAGAAGGTCTCAAAACGTCGAGAAATGTATGTTTTAGCAAAAGTTCAAAATCGCACAAATTGAAGACTTTCTCATTTAGGATGAGAATGTAAAAATGAATTTATTCAAAATTTCCAAAAATTTTTAGAAAAGTCAATATTTTTTGATGCAGTTTTATTAGTTGTGATCAATGGAAGTAAACAGGAAGAAAAAACCGGAAGTTTTTTCATTTTTTTTAAAAATAATAGAGTTTTTGTATAGGATTTATCCACTTTCAGTACCCCTTTTTGCACATGTAAACTTAAAAAATTCATAGCTTTGTGGGGTTGCATTATATCGGAAACTTTTATAAACAAAATTTGTTCGATTTTACTTGTAGTTTAAGAAAAAAATTAGAGAAAATTTTTTTTTGAAAATTTTTTTTTTTTTGAATTTTGAAAATATTCTATTTTTGATAATTTTGGACGAAAATTGCTGGCTAACGAACTCGACCTGTATTTTGGTACCAAAAAAAAGTATACCAAAGTTGAAGTTGATACGACAATTTTTACTTAAGTTATCCGATTTCAAAATTTTGATACAGACAGACAGACAGACAGACAGACAGACAGACAGACATCTTCGTAAAACCCATTTTTTTGGAATCAGAAGGTCTCAAAACGTCGAGAAATGTATGTTTTAGCAAAAGTTCAAAATCGCACAAATTGAAGACTTTCTCATTTAGGATGAGAATGTAAAAATGAATTTATTCAAAATTTCCAAAAATTTTTAGAAAAGTCAATATTTTTTGATGCAGTTTTATTAGTTGTGATCAATGGAAGTAAACAGGAAGAAAAAACCGGAAGTTTTTTTCATTTTTTTTAAAAATAATAGAGTTTTTGTATAGGATTTATCCACTTTCAGTACCCCTTTTTGCACATGTAAATTTAAAAAATTCATAGCTTTGTGGGGTTGCATTATATCGGAAACTTTTATAAACAAAATTTGTTCGATTTTACTTGTAGTTTAAGAAAAAAATTAGAGAAAATTTTTTTTTGAAAATTTTTTTTTTTTTGAATTTTGAAAATATTCTATTTTTGATAATTTTGGACGAAAATTGCTGGCTAACGAACTCGACCTGTATTTTGATACCAAAAAAAAGTATACCAAAGTTGAAGTTGATACGACAATTTTTACTCAAGTTATCCGATTTCAAAATTTTGATACAGACAGACAGACAGACAGACAGACAGACAGACATCTTCGTAAAACCCATTTTTTTGGAATCAGAAGGTCTCAAAACGTCGAGAAATGTATGTTTTAGCAAAAGTTCAAAATCGCACAAATTGAAGACTTTCTCATTTAGGATGAGAATGTAAAAATGAATTTATTCAAAATTTCCAAAAATTTTTAGAAAAGTCAATATTTTTTGATGCAGTTTTATTAGTTGTGATCAATGGAAGTAAACAGGAAGAAAAAACCGGAAGTTTTTTCATTTTTTTTAAAAATAATAGAGTTTTTGTATAGGATTTATCCACTTTCAGTACCCCTTTTTGCACATGTAAACTTAAAAAATTCATAGCTTTGTGGGGTTGCATTATATCGGAAACTTTTATAAACAAAATTTGTTCGATTTTACTTGTAGTTTAAGAAAAAAATTAGAGAAAATTTTTTTTTGAAAATTTTTTTTTTTTTGAATTTTGAAAATATTCTATTTTTGATAATTTTGGACGAAAATTGCTGGCTAACGAACTCGACCTGTATTTTGGTACCAAAAAAAAGTATACCAAAGTTGAAGTTGATACGACAATTTTTACTTAAGTTATCCGATTTCAAAATTTTGATACAGACAGACAGACAGACAGACAGACAGACAGACAGACAGACATCTTCGTTAAACCCATTTTTTTGGAATCAGAAGGTCTCAAAACGTCGAGAAATGTATGTTTTAGCAAAAGTTCAAAATCGCACAAATTGAAGACTTTCTCATTTAGGATGAGAATGTAAAAATGAATTTATTCAAAATTTCCAAAAATTTTTAGAAATGTCAATATTTTTTGATGCAGTTTTATTAGTTGTGATCAATGGAAGTAAACAGGAAGAAAAAACCGGAAGTTTTTTTCATTTTTTTTAAAAATAATAGAGTTTTTGTATAGGATTTATCCACTTTCAGTACCCCTTTTTGCACATGTAAACTTAAAAAATTCATAGCTTTGTGGGGTTGCATTATATCGGAAACTTTTATAAACAAAATTTGTTCGATTTTACTTGTAGTTTAAGAAAAAAATTAGAGAAAATTTTTTTTTGAAAATTTTTTTTTTTTTGAATTTTGAAAATATTCTATTTTTGATAATTTTGGACGAAAATTGCTGGCTAACGAACTCGACCTGTATTTTGGTACCAAAAAAAAGTATACCAAAGTTGAAGTTGATACGACAATTTTTACTCAAGTTATCCGATTTCAAAATTTTGATACAGACAGACAGACAGACAGACAGACAGACAGACATCTTCGTAAAACCCATTTTTTTGGAATCAGAAGGTCTCAAAACGTCGAGAAATGTATGTTTTAGCAAAAGTTCAAAATCGCACAAATTGAAGACTTTCTCATTTAGGATGAGAATGTAAAAATGAATTTATTCAAAATTTCCAAAAATTTTTAGAAAAGTCAATATTTTTTGATGCAGTTTTATTAGTTGTGATCAATGGAAGTAAACAGGAAGAAAAAACCGGAAGTTTTTTCATTTTTTTTAAAAATAATAGAGTTTTTGTATAGGATTTATCCACTTTCAGTACCCCTTTTTGCACATGTAAACTTAAAAAATTCATAACTTTGTGGGGTTGCATTATATCGGAAACTTTTATAAACAAAATTTGTTCGATTTTACTTGTAGTTTAAGAAAAAAATTAGAGAAAATTTTTTTTTGAAAATTTTTTTTTTTTTGAATTTTGAAAATATTCTATTTTTGATAATTTTGGACGAAAATTGCTGGCTAACGAACTCGACCTGTATTTTAGTACCAAAAAAAAGTATACCAAAGTTGAAGTTGATACGACAATTTTTACTCAAGTTATCCGATTTCAAAATTTTGATACAGACAGAGAGACAGACAGACAGACAGACAGACAGACAGACAGACATCTTCGTAAAACCCATTTTTTTGGAATCAGAAGGTCTCAAAACGTCGAGAAATGTATGTTTTAGCAAAAGTTCAAAATCGCACAAATTGAAGACTTTCTCATTTAGGATGAGAATGTAAAAATGAATTTATTCAAAATTTCCAAAAATTTTTAGAAAAGTCAATATTTTTTGATGCAGTTTTATTAGTTGTGATCAATGGAAGTAAACAGGAAGAAAAAACCGGAAGTTTTTTTCATTTTTTTTAAAAATAATAGAGTTTTTGTATAGGATTTATCCACTTTCAGTACCCCTTTTTGCACATGTAAATTTAAAAAATTCATAGCTTTGTGGGGTTGCATTATATCGGAAACTTTTATAAACAAAATTTGTTCGATTTTACTTGTAGTTTAAGAAAAAAATTAGAGAAAATTTTTTTTTGAAAATTTTTTTTTTTTTGAATTTTGAAAATATTCTATTTTTGATAATTTTGGACGAAAATTGCTGGCTAACGAACTCGACCTGTATTTTGGTACCAAAAAAAAGTATACCAAAGTTGAAGTTGATACGACAATTTTTACTCAAGTTATCCGATTTCAAAATTTTGATACAGACAGACAGACAGACAGACAGACAGACAGACATCTTCGTAAAACCCATTTTTTTGGAATCAGAAGGTCTCAAAACGTCGAGAAATGTATGTTTTAGCAAAAGTTCAAAATCGCACAAATTGAAGACTTTCTCATTTAGGATGAGAATGTAAAAATGAATTTATTCAAAATTTCCAAAAATTTTTTGAAAAGTCAATATTTTTTGATGCAGTTTTATTAGTTGTGATCAATGGAAGTAAACAGGAAGAAAAAACCGGAAGTTTTTTCATTTTTTTTAAAAATAATAGAGTTTTTGTATAGGATTTATCCACTTTCAGTACCCCTTTTTGCACATGTAAACTTAAAAAATTCATAGCTTTGTGGGGTTGCATTATATCGGAAACTTTTATAAACAAAATTTGTTCAATTTTACTTGTAGTTTAAGAAAAAAATTAGAGAAAATTTTTTTTTGAAAATTTTTTTTTTTTTGAATTTTGAAAATATTCTATTTTTGATAATTTTGGACGAAAAATGCTGGCTAACGAACTCGACCTGTATTTTGGTACCAAAAAAAAGTATACCAAAGTTGAAGTTGATACGACAATTTTTACTCAAGTTATCCGATTTCAAAATTTTGATACAGACAGACAGACAGACAGACAGACAGACAGACAGACATCTTCGTAAAACCCATTTTTTTGGAATCAGAAGGTCTCAAAACGTCGAGAAATGTATGTTTTAGCAAAAGTTCAAAATCGCACAAATTGAAGACTTTCTCATTTAGGATGAGAATGTAAAAATGAATTTATTCAAAATTTCCAAAAATTTTTAGAAAAGTCAATATTTTTTGATGCAGTTTTATTAGTTGTGATCAATGGAAGTAAACAGGAAGAAAAAACCGGAAGTTTTTTTCATTTTTTTTAAAAATAATAGAGTTTTTGTATAGGATTTATCCACTTTCAGTACCCCTTTTTGCACATGTAAACTTAAAAAATTCATAGCTTTGTGGGGTTGCATTATATCGGAAACTTTTATAAACAAAATTTGTTCGATTTTACTTGTAGTTTAAGAAAAAAATTAGAGAAAATTTTTTTTTGAAAATTTTTTTTTTTTGAATTTTGAAAATATTCTATTTTTGATAATTTTGGACGAAAATTGCTGGCTAACGAACTCGACCTGTATTTTGGTACCAAAAAAAAGTATACCAAAGTTGAAGTTGATACGACAATTTTTACTCAAGTTATCCGATTTCAAAATTTTGATACAGACAGACAGACAGACAGACAGACAGACAGACAGACAGACATCTTCGTAAAACCCATTTTTTTGGAATCAGAAGGTCTCAAAACGTCGAGAAATGTATGTTTTAGCAAAAGTTCAAAATCGCACAAATTGAAGACTTTCTCATTTAGGATGAGAATGTAAAAATGAATTTATTCAAAATTTCCAAAAATTTTTAGAAAAGTCAATATTTTTTGATGCAGTTTTATTAGTTGTGATCAATGGAAGTAAACAGGAAGAAAAAACCGGAAGTTTTTTCATTTTTTTTAAAAATAATAGAGTTTTTGTATAGGATTTATCCACTTTCAGTACCCCTTTTTGCACATGTAAACTTAAAAAATTCATAGCTTTGTGGGGTTGCATTATATCGGAAACTTTTATAAACAAAATTTGTTCGATTTTACTTGTAGTTTAAGAAAAAAATTAGAGAAAATTTTTTTTTGAAAATTTTTTTTTTTTTGAATTTTGAAAATATTCTATTTTTGATAATTTTGGACGAAAATTGCTGGCTAACGAACTCGACCTGTATTTTGGTACCAAAAAAAAGTATACCAAAGTTGAAGTTGATACGACAATTTTTACTCAAGTTATCCGATTTCAAAATTTTGATACAGACAGACAGACAGACAGACAGACAGACAGACAGACATCTTCGTAAAACCTATTTTTTTGGAATCAGAAGGTCTCAAAACGTCGAGAAATGTATGTTTTAGCAAAAGTTCAAAATCGCACAAATTGAAGACTTTCTCATTTAGGATGAGAATGTAAAAATGAATTTATTCAAAATTTCCAAAAATTTTTAGAAAAGTCAATATTTTTTGATGCAGTTTTATTAGTTGTGATCAATGGAAGTAAACAGGAAGAAAAAACCGGAAGTTTTTTCATTTTTTTTAAAAATAATAGAGTTTTTGTATAGGATTTATCCACTTTCAGTACCCCTTTTTGCACATGTAAACTTAAAAAAATCAGAGCTTTGTGGGGTTGCATTATATCGGAAACTTTTATAAACAAAATTTGTTCGATTTTACTTGTAGTTTAAGAAAAAAATTAGAGAAAATTTTTTTTTGAAAATTTTTTTTTTTTTGAATTTTGAAAATATTCTATTTTTGATAATTTTGGACGAAAAATGCTGGCTAACGAACTCGACCTGTATTTTGGTACCAAAAAAAAGTATACCAAAGTTGAAGTTGATACGACAATTTTTACTCAAGTTATCCGATTTCAAAATTTTGATACAGACAGACAGACAGACAGACAGACAGACAGACAGACAGACATCTTCGTAAAACCCATTTTTTTGGAATCAGAAGGTCTCAAAACGTCGAGAAATGTATGTTTTAGCAAAAGTTCAAAATCGCACAAATTGAAGACTTTCTCATTTAGGATGAGAATGTAAAAATGAATTTATTCAAAATTTCCAAAAATTTTTAGAAAAGTCAATATTTTTTGATGCAGTTTTATTAGTTGTGATCAATGAAAGTAAACAGGAAGAAAAAACCGGAAGTTTTTTCATTTTTTTTAAAAATAATAGAGTTTTTGTATAGGATTTATCCACTTTCAGTACCCCTTTTTGCACATGTAAACTTAAAAAATTCATAGCTTTGTGGGGTTGCATTGTATCGTAAACTTTTATAAACAAAATTTGTTCGATTTTACTTGTAGTTTAAGAAAAAAATTAGAGAAAATTTTTTTTTGAAAATTTTTTTTTTTTTGAATTTTGAAAATATTCTATTTTTGATAATTTTGGACGAAAATTGCTGGCTAACGAACTCGACCTGTATTTTGGTACCAAAAAAAAGTATACCAAAGTTGAAGTTGATACGACAATTTTTACTCAAGTTATCCGATTTCAAAATTTTGATACAGACAGACAGACAGACAGACAGACAGACAGACAGACAGACATCTTCGTAAAACCCATTTTTTTGGAATCAGAAGGTCTCAAAACGTCGAGAAATGTATGTTTTAGCAAAAGTTCAAAATCGCACAAATTGAAGACTTTCTCATTTAGGATGAGAATGTAAAAATGAATTTATTCAAAATTTCCAAAAATTTTTAGAAAAGTCAATATTTTTTGATGCAGTTTTATTAGTTGTGATCAATGGAAGTAAACAGGAAGAAAAAACCGGAAGTTTTTTCATTTTTTTTAAAAATAATAGAGTTTTTGTATAGGATTTATCCACTTTCAGTACCCCTTTTTGCACATGTAAACTTAAAAAATTCATAGCTTTGTGGGGTTGCATTATATCGGAAACTTTTATAAACAAAATTTGTTCGATTTTACTTGTAGTTTAAGAAAAAAATTAGAGAAAATTTTTTTTTGAAAATTTTTTTTTTTTTGAATTTTGAAAATATTCTATTTTTGATAATTTTGAACGAAAATTGCTGGCTAACGAACTCGACCTGTATTTTGGTACCAAAAAAAAGTATACCAAAGTTGAAGTTGATACGACAATTTTTACTCAAGTTATCCGATTTCAAAATTTTGATACAGACAGACAGACAGACAGACAGACAGACAGACAGACATCTTCGTAAAACCCATTTTTTTGGAATCAGAAGGTCTCAAAACGTCGAGAAATGTATGTTTTAGCAAAAGTTCAAAATCGCACAAATTGAAGACTTTCTCATTTAGGATGAGAATGTAAAAATGAATTTATTCAAAATTTCCAAAAATTTTTAGAAAAGTCAATATTTTTTGATGCAGTTTTATTAGTTGTGATCAATGGAAGTAAACAGGAAGAAAAAACCGGAAGTTTTTTCATTTTTTTTAAAAATAATAGAGTTTTTGTATAGGATTTATCCATTTTCAGTACCCCTTTTTGCACATGTAAACTTAAAAAAATCAGAGCTTTGTGGGGTTGCATTATATCGGAAACTTTTATAAACAAAATTTGTTCGATTTTACTTGTAGTTTAAGAAAAAAATTAGAGAAAATTTTTTTTTGAAAATTTTTTTTTTTTTGAATTTTGAAAATATTCTATTTTTGATAATTTTGGACGAAAATTGCTGGCTAAAGAACTCGACCTGTATTTTGGTACCAAAAAAAAGTATACCAAAGTTGAAGTTGATACGACAATTTTTACTCAAGTTATCCGATTTCAAAATTTTGATACAGACAGACAGACAGACAGACAGACAGACAGACAGACAGACAGACAGACATCTTCGTAAAACCCATTTTTTTGGAATCAGAAGGTCTCAAAACGTCGAGAAATGTATGTTTTAGCAAAAGTTCAAAATCGCACAAATTGAAGACTTTCTCATTTAGGATGAGAATGTAAAAATGAATTTATTCAAAATTTCCAAAAATTTTTAGAAAAGTCAATATTTTTTGATGCAGTTTTATTAGTTGTGATCAATGGAAGTAAACAGGAAGAAAAAACCGGAAGTTTTTTCATTTTTTTTAAAAATAATAGAGTTTTTGTATAGGAATTATCCACTTTCAGTACCCCTTTTTGCACATGTAAACTTAAAAAATTCATAGCTTTGTGGGGTTGCATTATATCGGAAACTTTTATAAACAAAATTTGTTCGATTTTACTTGTAGTTTAAGAAAAAAATTAGAGAAAATTTTTTTTTGAAAATTTTTTTTTTTTTGAATTTTGAAAATATTCTATTTTTGATAATTTTGGACGAAAATTGCTGGCTAACGAACTCGACCTGTATTTTGGTACCAAAAAAAAGTATACCAAAGTTGAAGTTGATACGACAATTTTTACTCAAGTTATCCGATTTCAAAATTTTGATACAGACAGACAGACAGACAGACAGACAGACATCTTCGTAAAACCCATTTTTTTGGAATCAGAAGGTCTCAAAACGTCGAGAAATGTATGTTTTAGCAAAAGTTCAAAATCGCACAAATTGAAGACTTTCTCATTTAGGATGAGAATGTAAAAATGAATTTATTCAAAATTTCCAAAAATTTTTAGAAAAGTCAATATTTTTTGATGCAGTTTTATTAGTTGTGATCAATGGAAGTAAACAGGAAGAAAAAACCGGAAGTTTTTTCATTTTTTTTAAAAATAATAGAGTTTTTGTATAGGATTTATCCACTTTCAGTACCCCTTTTTGCACATGTAAACTTAAAAAATTCATAGCTTTGTGGGGTTGCATTATATCGGAAACTTTTATAAACAAAATTTGTTCGATTTTACTTGTAGTTTAAGAAAAAAATTAGAGAAAATTTTTTTTTGAAAATTTTTTTTTTTTTGAATTTTGAAAATATTCTATTTTTGATAATTTTGGACGAAAATTGCTGGCTAACGAACTTGAACTGTATTTTGGTACCAAAAAAAAGTATACCAAAGTTGAAGTTGATACGACAATTTTTACTCAAGTTATCCGATTTCAAAATTTTGATACAAAAAGACAGACAGACAGACAGACAGACAGACAGACATCTTCGTAAAACCCATTTTTTTGGAATCAGAAGGTCTCAAAACGTCGAGAAATGTATGTTTTAGCAAAAGTTCAAAATCGCACAAATTGAAGACTTTCTCATTTAGGATGAGAATGTAAAAATGAATTTATTCAAAATTTCCAAAAATTTTTAGAAAAGTCAATATTTTTTGATGCAGTTTTATTAGTTGTGATCAATGGAAGTAAACAGGAAGAAAAAACCGGAAGTTTTTTCATTTTTTTTAAAAATAATAGAGTTTTTGTATAGGATTTATCCATTTTCAGTACCCCTTTTTGCACATGTAAACTTAAAAAAATCAGAGCTTTGTGGGGTTGCATTATATCGGAAACTTTTATAAACAAAATTTGTTCGATTTTACTTGTAGTTTAAGAAAAAAATTAGAGAAAATTTTTTTTTGAAAATTTTTTTTTTTTTGAATTTTGAAAATATTCTATTTTTGATAATTTTGGACGAAAAATGCTGGCTAACGAACTCGACCTGTATTTTGGTACCAAAAAAAAGTATACCAAAGTTGAAGTTGATACGACAATTTTTACTCAAGTTATCCGATTTCAAAATTTTGATACAGACAGACAGACAGACAGACAGACAGACAGACATCTTCGTAAAACCCATTTTTTTGGAATCAGAAGGTCTCAAAACGTCGAGAAATGTATGTTTTAGCAAAAGTTCAAAATCGCACAAATTGAAGACTTTCTCATTTAGGATGAGAATGTAAAAATGAATTTATTCAAAATTTCCAAAAATTTTTAGAAAAGTCAATATTTTTTGATGCAGTTTTATTAGTTGTGATCAATGGAAGTAAACAGGAAGAAAAAACCGGAAGTTTTTTCATTTTTTTTAAAAATAATAGAGTTTTTGTATAGGATTTATCCACTTTCAGTACCCCTTTTTGCACATGTAAACTTAAAAAATTCATAGCTTTGTGGGGTTGCATTATATCGGAAACTTTTATAAACAAAATTTGTTCGATTTTACTTGTAGTTTAAGAAAAAAATTAGAGAAAATTTTTTTTTGAAAATTTTTTTTTTTTTGAATTTTGAAAATATTCTATTTTTGATAATTTTGGACGAAAATTGCTGGCTAACGAACTCGACCTGTATTTTGGTACCAAAAAAAAGTATACCAAAGTTGAAGTTGATACGACAATTTTTACTCAAGTTATCCGATTTCAAAATTTTGATACAGACAGACAGACAGACAGACAGACAGACAGACATCTTCGTAAAACCCATTTTTTTGGAATCAGAAGGTCTCAAAACGTCGAGAAATGTATGTTTTAGCAAAAGTTCAAAATCGCACAAATTGAAGACTTTCTCATTTAGGATGAGAATGTAAAAATGAATTTATTCAAAATTTCCAAAAATTTTTAGAAAAGTCAATATTTTTTGATGCAGTTTTATTAGTTGTGATTAATAGAAGTAAACAGGAAGAAAAAACCGGAAGTTTTTTCATTTTTTTTAAAAATAATAGAGTTTTTGTATAGGATTTATCCACTTTCAGTACCCCTTTTTGCACATGTAAACTTAAAAAATTCATAGCTTTGTGGGGTTGCATTATATCGGAAACTTTTATAAACAAAATTTGTTCGATTTTACTTGTAGTTTAAGAAAAAAATTAGAGAAAATTTTTTTTTGAAAATTTTTTTTTTTTTGAATTTTGAAAATATTCTATTTTTAATAATTTTGGACGAAAATTGCTGGCTAACGAACTCGACCTGTATTTTGGTACCAAAAAAAAGTATACCAAAGTTGAAGTTGATACGACAATTTTTACTCAAGTTATCCGATTTCAAAATTTTGATACAGACAGACAGACAGACAGACAGACATCTTCGTAAAACCCATTTTTTTGGAATCAGAAGGTCTCAAAACGTCGAGAAATGTATGTTTTAGCAAAAGTTCAAAATCGCACAAATTGAAGACTTTCTCATTTAGGATGAGAATGTAAAAATGAATTTATTCAAAATTTCCAAAAATTTTTAGAAAAGTCAATATTTTTTGATGCAGTTTTATTAGTTGTGATCAATGGAAGTAAACAGGAAGAAAAAACCGGAAGTTTTTTCATTTTTTTTAAAAATAATAGAGTTTTTGTATAGGATTTATCCACTTTCAGTACCCCTTTTTGCACATGTAAACTTAAAAAATTCATAGCTTTGTGGGGTTGCATTATATCGGAAACTTTTATAAACAAAATTTGTTCGATTTTACTTGTAGTTTAAGAAAAAAATTAGAGAAAATTTTTTTTTGAAAATTTTTTTTTTTTTTGAATTTTGAAAATATTCTATTTTTGATAATTTTGGACGAAAATTGCTGGCTAACGAACTCGACCTGTATTTTGGTACCAAAAAAAAGTATACCAAAGTTGAAGTTGATACGACAATTTTTACTCAAGTTATCCGATTTCAAAATTTTGATACAGACAGACAGACAGACAGACAGACAGACAGACATCTTCGTAAAACCCATTTTTTTGGAATCAGAAGGTCTCAAAACGTCGAGAAATGTATGTTTTAGCAAAAGTTCAAAATCGCACAAATTGAAGACTTTCTCATTTAGGATGAGAATGTAAAAATGAATTTATTCAAAATTTCCAAAAATTTTTAGAAAAGTCAATATTTTTTGATGCAGTTTTATTAGTTGTGATCAATGGAAGTAAACAGGAAGAAAAAACCGGAAGTTTTTTTCATTTTTTTTAAAAATAATAGAGTTTTTGTATAGGATTTATCCACTTTCAGTACCCCTTTTTGCACATGTAAACTTAAAAAATTCATAGCTTTGTGGGGTTGCATTATATCGGAAACTTTTATAAACAAAATTTGTTCGATTTTACTTGTAGTTTAAGAAAAAAATTAGAGAAAATTTTTTTTTTTTTGAATTTTGAAAATATTCTATTTTTGATAATTTTGGACGAAAATTGCTGGCTAACGAACTCGACCTGTATTTTGGTACCAAAAAAAAGTATACCAAAGTTGAAGTTGATACGACAATTTTTACTCAAGTTATCCGATTTCAAAATTTTGATACAGACAGACAGACAGACAGACAGACAGACAGACATCTTCGTAAAACCCATTTTTTTGGAATCAGAAGGTCTCAAAACGTCGAGAAATGTATGTTTTAGCAAAAGTTCAAAATCGCACAAATTGAAGACTTTCTCATTTAGGATGAGAATGTAAAAATGAATTTATTCAAAATTTCCAAAAATTTTTAGAAAAGTCAATATTTTTTGATGCAGTTTTATTAGTTGTGATCAATGGAAGTAAACAGGAAGAAAAAACCGGAAGTTTTTTCATTTTTTTTAAAAATAATAGAGTTTTTGTATAGGATTTATCCACTTTCAGTACCCCTTTTTGCACATGTAAACTTAAAAAATTCATAGCTTTGTGGGGTTGCATTATATCGGAAACTTTTATAAACAAAATTTGTTCGATTTTACTTGTAGTTTAAGAAAAAAATTAGAGAAAATTTTTTTTTGAAAATTTTTTTTTTTTTGAATTTTGAAAATATTCTATTTTTGATAATTTTGGACGAAAATTGCTGGCTAACGAACTCGACCTGTATTTTGGTACCAAAAAAAAGTATACCAAAGTTGAAGTTGATACGACAATTTTTACTCAAGTTATCCGATTTCAAAATTTTGATACAGACAGACAGACAGACAGACAGACAGACAGACATCTTCGTAAAACCCATTTTTTTGGAATCAGAAGGTCTCAAAACGTCGAGAAATGTATGTTTTAGCAAAAGTTCAAAATCGCACAAATTGAAGACTTTCTCATTTAGGATGAGAATGTAAAAATGAATTTATTCAAAATTTCCAAAAATTTTTAGAAAAGTCAATATTTTTTGATGCAGTTTTATTAGTTGTGATCAATGGAAGTAAACAGGAAGAAAAAACCGGAAGTTTTTTCATTTTTTTTAAAAATAATAGAGTTTTTGTATAGGATTTATCCACTTTCAGTACCCCTTTTTGCACATGTAAACTTAAAAAATTCATAGCTTTGTGGGGTTGCATTATATCGGAAACTTTTATAAACAAAATTTGTTCGATTTTACTTGTAGTTTAAGAAAAAAATTAGAGAAAATTTTTTTTTGAAAATTTTTTTTTTTTTGAATTTTGAAAATATTCTATTTTTGATAATTTTGGACGAAAATTGCTGGCTAACGAACTCGACCTGTATTTTGGTACCAAAAAAAAGTATACCAAAGTTGAAGTTGATACGACAATTTTTACTCAAGTTATCCGATTTCAAAATTTTGATACAGACAGACAGACAGACAGACAGACAGACAGACATCTTCGTAAAACCCATTTTTTTGGAATCAGAAGGTCTCAAAACGTCGAGAAATGTATGTTTTAGCAAAAGTTCAAAATCGCACAAATTGAAGACTTTCTCATTTAGGATGAGAATGTAAAAATGAATTTATTCAAAATTTCCAAAAATTTTTAGAAAAGTCAATATTTTTTGATGCAGTTTTATTAGTTGTGATCAATGGAAGTAAACAGGAAGAAAAAACCGGAAGTTTTTTCATTTTTTTTAAAAATAATAGAGTTTTTGTATAGGATTTATCCACTTTCAGTACCCCTTTTTGCACATGTAAACTTAAAAAATTCATAGCTTTGTGGGGTTGCATTATATCGGAAACTTTTATAAACAAAATTTGTTCGATTTTACTTGTAGTTTAAGAAAAAAATTAGAGAAAATTTTTTTTTGAAAATTTTTTTTTTTTTGAATTTTGAAAATATTCTATTTTTAATAATTTTGGACGAAAATTGCTGGCTAACGAACTCGACCTGTATTTTGGTACCAAAAAAAAGTATACCAAAGTTGAAGTTGATACGACAATTTTTACTCAAGTTATCCGATTTCAAAATTTTGATACAGACAGACAGACAGACAGACAGACAGACAGACAGACAGACAGACAGACATCTTCGTAAAACCCATTTTTTTGGAATCAGAAGGTCTCAAAACGTCGAGAAATGTATGTTTTAGCAAAAGTTCAAAATCGCACAAATTGAAGACTTTCTCATTTAGGATGAGAATGTAAAAATGAATTTATTCAAAATTTCCAAAAATTTTTAGAAAAGTCAATATTTTTTGATGCAGTTTTATTAGTTGTGATCAATGGAAGTAAACAGGAAGAAAAAACCGGAAGTTTTTTCATTTTTTTTAAAAATAATAGAGTTTTTGTATAGGATTTATCCACTTTCAGTACCCCTTTTTGCACATGTAAACTTAAAAAATTCATAGCTTTGTGGGGTTGCATTATATCGGAAACTTTTATAAACAAAATTTGTTCGATTTTACTTGTAGTTTAAGAAAAAAATTAGAGAAAATTTTTTTTTGAAAATTTTTTTTTTTTTGAATTTTG
Source organism: Ganaspis brasiliensis (assembly GCA_037103525.1). Lineage (NCBI taxonomy): Eukaryota > Metazoa > Arthropoda > Insecta > Hymenoptera > Figitidae > Ganaspis > Ganaspis brasiliensis. Next base: position 233,523 of record JAZKLR010000068.1, on the reverse strand, counting down.
AAAATATTCTATTTTTGATAATTTTGGACGAAAATTGCTGGCTAACGAACTCGACCTGTATTTTGGTACCAAAAAAAAGTATACCAAAGTTGAAGTTGATACGACAATTTTTACTCAAGTTATCCGATTTCAAAATTTTGATACAGACAGACAGACAGACAGACAGACAGACAGACATCTTCGTAAAACCCATTTTTTTGGAATCAGAAGGTCTCAAAACGTCGAGAAATGTATGTTTTAGCAAAAGTTCAAAATCGCACAAATTGAAGACTTTCTCATTTAGGATGAGAATGTAAAAATGAATTTATTCAAAATTTCCAAAAATTTTTAGAAAAGTCAATATTTTTTGATGCAGTTTTATTAGTTGTGATCAATGGAAGTAAACAGGAAGAAAAAACCGGAAGTTTTTTCATTTTTTTTAAAAATAATAGAGTTTTTGTATAGGATTTATCCACTTTCAGTACCCCTTTTTGCACATGTAAACTTAAAAAATTCATAGCTTTGTGGGGTTGCATTATATCGGAAACTTTTATAAACAAAATTTGTTCGATTTTACTTGTAGTTTAAGAAAAAAATTAGAGAAAATTTTTTTTTGAAAATTTTTTTTTTTTTGAATTTTGAAAATATTCTATTTTTGATAATTTTGGACGAAAAATGCTGGCTAACGAACTCGACCTGTATTTTGGTACCAAAAAAAAGTATACCAAAGTTGAAGTTGATACGACAATTTTTACTCAAGTTATCCGATTTCAAAATTTTGATACAGACAGACAGACAGACAGACAGACAGACAGACAGACATCTTCGTAAAACCCATTTTTTTGGAATCAGAAGGTCTCAAAACGTCGAGAAATGTATGTTTTAGCAAAAGTTCAAAATCGCACAAATTGAAGACTTTCTCATTTAGGATGAGAATGTAAAAATGAATTTATTCAAAATTTCCAAAAATTTTTAGAAAAGTCAATATTTTTTGATGCAGTTTTATTAGTTGTGATCAATGGAAGTAAACAGGAAGAAAAAACCGGAAGTTTTTTCATTTTTTTTAAAAATAATAGAGTTTTTGTATAGGATTTATCCACTTTCAGTACCCCTTTTTGCACATGTAAACTTAAAAAATTCATAGCTTTGTGGGGTTGCATTATATCGGAAACTTTTATAAACAAAATTTGTTCGATTTTACTTGTAGTTTAAGAAAAAAATTAGAGAAAATTTTTTTTTGAAAATTTTTTTTTTTTTGAATTTTGAAATATTCTATTTTTGATAATTTTGGACGAAAATTGCTGGCTAACGAACTCGACCTGTATTTTGGTACCAAAAAAAAGTATACCAAAGTTGAAGTTGATACGACAATTTTTACTCAAGTTATCCGATTTCAAAATTTTGATACAGACAGACAGACAGACAGACAGACAGACAGACATCTTCGTAAAACCCATTTTTTTGGAATCAGAAGGTCTCAAAACGTCGAGAAATGTATGTTTTAGCAAAAGTTCAAAATCGCACAAATTGAAGACTTTCTCATTTAGGATGAGAATGTAAAAATGAATTTATTCAAAATTTCCAAAAATTTTTAGAAAAGTCAATATTTTTTGATGCAGTTTTATTAGTTGTGATCAATGGAAGTAAACAGGAAGAAAAAACCGGAAGTTTTTTCATTTTTTTTAAAAATAATAGAGTTTTTGTATAGGATTTATCCACTTTCAGTACCCCTTTTTGCACATGTAAACTTAAAAAATTCATAGCTTTGTGGGGTTGCATTATATCGGAAACTTTTATAAACAAAATTTGTTCGATTTTACTTGTAGTTTAAGAAAAAAATTAGAGAAAATTTTTTTTTGAAAATTTTTTTTTTTTTGAATTTTGAAAATATTCTATTTTTAATAATTTTGGACGAAAATTGCTGGCTAACGAACTCGACCTGTATTTTGGTACCAAAAAAAAGTATACCAAAGTTGAAGTTGATACGACAATTTTTACTCAAGTTATCCGATTTCAAAATTTTGATACAGACAGACAGACAGACAGACAGACAGACAGACATCTTCGTAAAACCCATTTTTTTGGAATCAGAAGGTCTCAAAACGTCGAGAAATGTATGTTTTAGCAAAAGTTCAAAATCGCACAAATTGAAGACTTTCTCATTTAGGATGAGAATGTAAAAATGAATTTATTCAAAATTTCCAAAAATTTTTAGAAAAGTCAATATTTTTTGATGCAGTTTTATTAGTTGTGATCAATGGAAGTAAACAGGAAGAAAAAACCGGAAGTTTTTTCATTTTTTTTAAAAATAATAGAGTTTTTGTATAGGATTTATCCACTTTCAGTACCCCTTTTTGCACATGTAAACTTAAAAAATTCATAGCTTTGTGGGGTTGCATTATATCGGAAACTTTTATAAACAAAATTTGTTCGATTTTAATTGTAGTTTAAGAAAAAAATTAGAGAAAATTTTTTTTTGAAAATTTTTTTTTTTTTGAATTTTGAAAATATTCTATTTTTAATAATTTTGGACGAAAATTGCTGGCTAACGAACTCGACCTGTATTTTGGTACCAAAAAAAAGTATACCAAAGTTGAAGTTGATACGACAATTTTTACTCAAGTTATCCGATTTCAAAATTTTGATACAGACAGACAGACAGACAGACAGACAGACAGACAGACAGACAGACAGACATCTTCGTAAAACCCATTTTTTTGGAATCAGAAGGTCTCAAAACGTCGAGAAATGTATGTTTTAGCAAAAGTTCAAAATCGCACAAATTGAAGACTTTCTCATTTAGGATGAGAATGTAAAAATGAATTTATTCAAAATTTCCAAAAATTTTTAGAAAAGTCAATATTTTTTGATGCAGTTTTATTAGTTGTGATCAATGGAAGTAAACAGGAAGAAAAAACCGGAAGTTTTTTCATTTTTTTTAAAAATAATAGAGTTTTTGTATAGGATTTATCCACTTTCAGTACCCCTTTTTGCACATGTAAACTTAAAAAATTCATAGCTTTGTGGGGTTGCATTATATCGGAAACTTTTATAAACAAAATTTGTTCGATTTTACTTGTAGTTTAAGAAAAAAATTAGAGAAAATTTTTTTTTGAAAATTTTTTTTTTTTTGAATTTTGAAAATATTCTATTTTTGATAATTTTGGACGAAAATTGCTGGCTAACGAACTCGACCTGTATTTTGGTACCAAAAAAAAGTATACCAAAGTTGAAGTTGATACGACAATTTTTACTCAAGTTATCCGATTTCAAAATTTTGATACAGACAGACAGACAGACAGACAGACAGACAGACAGACAGACATCTTCGTAAAACCCATTTTTTTGGAATCAGAAGGTCTCAAAACGTCGAGAAATGTATGTTTTAGCAAAAGTTCAAAATCGCACAAATTGAAGACTTTCTCATTTAGGATGAGAATGTAAAAATGAATTTATTCAAAATTTCCAAAAATTTTTAGAAAAGTCAATATTTTTTGATGCAGTTTTATTAGTTGTGATCAATGGAAGTAAACAGGAAGAAAAAACCGGAAGTTTTTTCATTTTTTTTAAAAATAATAGAGTTTTTGTATAGGATTTATCCACTTTCAGTACCCCTTTTTGCACATGTAAACTTAAAAAATTCATAGCTTTGTGGGGTTGCATTATATCGGAAACTTTTATAAACAAAATTTGTTCGATTTTACTTGTAGTTTAAGAAAAAAATTGGAGAAAATTTTTTTTTGAAAATTTTTTTTTTTTTGAATTTTGAAAATATTCTATTTTTGATAATTTTGGACGAAAATTGGAAGTAAACAGGAAGAAAAAACCGGAAGTTTTTTCATTTTTTTTAAAAATAATAGAGTTTTTGTATAGGATTTATCCACTTTCAGTACCCCTTTTTGCACATGTAAACTTAAAAAATTCATAGCTTTGTGGGGTTGCATTGTATCGGAAACTTTTATAAACAAAATTTGTTCGATTTTACTTGTAGTTTAAGAAAAAAATTAGAGAAAATTTTTTTTTGAAAATTTTTTTTTTTTTGAATTTTGAAAATATTCTATTTTTGATAATTTTGGACGAAAAATGCTGGCTAACGAACTCGACCTGTATTTTGGTACCAAAAAAAAGTATACCAAAGTTGAAGTTGATACGACAATTTTTACTCAAGTTATCCGATTTCAAAATTTTGATACAGACAGACAGACAGACAGACAGACAGACAGACAGACAGACATCTTCGTAAAACCCATTTTTTTGGAATCAGAAGGTCTCAAAACGTCGAGAAATGTATGTTTTAGCAAAAGTTCAAAATCGCACAAATTGAAGACTTTCTCATTTAGGATGAGAATGTAAAAATGAATTTATTCAAAATTTCCAAAAATTTTTAGAAAAGTCAATATTTTTTGATGCAGTTTTATTAGTTGTGATCAATGGAAGTAAACAGGAAGAAAAAACCGGAAGTTTTTTCATTTTTTTTAAAAATAATAGAGTTTTTGTATAGGATTTATCCACTTTCAGTACCCCTTTTTGCACATGTAAACTTAAAAAATTCATAGCTTTGTGGGGTTGCATTATATCGGAAACTTTTATAAACAAAATTTGTTCGATTTTACTTGTAGTTTAAGAAAAAAATTAGAGAAAATTTTTTTTTGAAAATTTTTTTTTTTTTGAATTTTGAAAATATTCTATTTTTGATAATTTTGGACGAAAATTGCTGGCTAACGAACTCGACCTGTATTTTGGTACCAAAAAAAAGTATACCAAAGTTGAAGTTGATACGACAATTTTTACTCAAGTTATCCGATTTCAAAATTTTGATACAGACAGACAGACAGACAGACAGACAGACAGACAGACATCTTCGTAAAACCCATTTTTTTGGAATCAGAAGGTCTCAAAACGTCGAGAAATGTATGTTTTAGCAAAAGTTCAAAATCGCACAAATTGAAGACTTTCTCATTTAGGATGAGAATGTAAAAATGAATTTATTCAAAATTTCCAAAAATTTTTAGAAAAGTCAATATTTTTTGATGCAGTTTTATTAGTTGTGATCAATGGAAGTAAACAGGAAGAAAAAACCGGAAGTTTTTTCATTTTTTTTAAAAATAATAGAGTTTTTGTATAGGATTTATCCACTTTCAGTACCCCTTTTTGCACATGTAAACTTAAAAAATTCATAGCTTTGTGGGGTTGCATTATATCGGAAACTTTTATAAACAAAATTTGTTCGATTTTACTTGTAGTTTAAGAAAAAAATTAGAGAAAATTTTTTTTTGAAAATTTTTTTTTTTTTGAATTTTGAAAATATTCTATTTTTAATAATTTTGGACGAAAATTGCTGGCTAACGAACTCGACCTGTATTTTGGTACCAAAAAAAAGTATACCAAAGTTGAAGTTGATACGACAATTTTTACTCAAGTTATCCGATTTCAAAATTTTGATACAGACAGACAGACAGACAGACAGACAGACAGACATCTTCGTAAAACCCATTTTTTTGGAATCAGAAGGTCTCAAAACGTCGAGAAATGTATGTTTTAGCAAAAGTTCAAAATCGCACAAATTGAAGACTTTCTCATTTAGGATGAGAATGTAAAAATGAATTTATTCAAAATTTCCAAAAATTTTTAGAAAAGTCAATATTTTTTGATGCAGTTTTATTAGTTGTGATCAATGGAAGTAAACAGGAAGAAAAAACCGGAAGTTTTTTCATTTTTTTTAAAAATAATAGAGTTTTTGTATAGGATTTATCCACTTTCAGTACCCCTTTTTGCACATGTAAACTTAAAAAATTCATAGCTTTGTGGGGTTGCATTATATCGGAAACTTTTATAAACAAAATTTGTTCGATTTTACTTGTAGTTTAAGAAAAAAATTAGAGAAAATTTTTTTTTGAAAATTTTTTTTTTTTTGAATTTTGAAAATATTCTATTTTTAATAATTTTGGACGAAAATTGCTGGCTAACGAACTCGACCTGTATTTTGGTACCAAAAAAAAGTATACCAAAGTTGAAGTTGATACGACAATTTTTACTCAAGTTATCCGATTTCAAAATTTTGATACAGACAGACAGACAGACAGACAGACAGACAGACAGACAGACAGACAGACATCTTCGTAAAACCCATTTTTTTGGAATCAGAAGGTCTCAAAACGTCGAGAAATGTATGTTTTAGCAAAAGTTCAAAATCGCACAAATTGAAGACTTTCTCATTTAGGATGAGAATGTAAAAATGAATTTATTCAAAATTTCCAAAAATTTTTAGAAAAGTCAATATTTTTTGATGCAGTTTTATTAGTTGTGATCAATGGAAGTAAACAGGAAGAAAAAACCGGAAGTTTTTTCATTTTTTTTAAAAATAATAGAGTTTTTGTATAGGATTTATCCACTTTCAGTACCCCTTTTTGCACATGTAAACTTAAAAAATTCATAGCTTTGTGGGGTTGCATTATATCGGAAACTTTTATAAACAAAATTTGTTCGATTTTACTTGTAGTTTAAGAAAAAAATTAGAGAAAATTTTTTTTTGAAAATTTTTTTTTTTTTGAATTTTGAAAATATTCTATTTTTGATAATTTTGGACGAAAATTGCTGGCTAACGAACTCGACCTGTATTTTGGTACCAAAAAAAAGTATACCAAAGTTGAAGTTGATACGACAATTTTTACTCAAGTTATCCGATTTCAAAATTTTGATACAGACAGACAGACAGACAGACAGACAGACAGACAGACAGACAGACATCTTCGTAAAACCCATTTTTTTGGAATCAGAAGGTCTCAAAACGTCGAGAAATGTATGTTTTAGCAAAAGTTCAAAATCGCACAAATTGAAGACTTTCTCATTTAGGATGAGAATGTAAAAATGAATTTATTCAAAATTTCCAAAAATTTTTAGAAAAGTCAATATTTTTTGATGCAGTTTTATTAGTTGTGATCAATGGAAGTAAACAGGAAGAAAAAACCGGAAGTTTTTTCATTTTTTTTAAAAATAATAGAGTTTTTGTATAGGATTTATCCACTTTCAGTACCCCTTTTTGCACATGTAAACTTAAAAAATTCATAGCTTTGTGGGGTTGCATTATATCGGAAACTTTTATAAACAAAATTTGTTCGATTTTACTTGTAGTTTAAGAAAAAAATTGGAGAAAATTTTTTTTTGAAAATTTTTTTTTTTTTGAATTTTGAAAATATTCTATTTTTGATAATTTTGGACGAAAATTGGAAGTAAACAGGAAGAAAAAACCGGAAGTTTTTTCATTTTTTTTAAAAATAATAGAGTTTTTGTATAGGATTTATCCACTTTCAGTACCCCTTTTTGCACATGTAAACTTAAAAAATTCATAGCTTTGTGGGGTTGCATTATATCGGAAACTTTTATAAACAAAATTTGTTCGATTTTACTTGTAGTTTAAGAAAAAAATTAGAGAAAATTTTTTTTTGAAAATTTTTTTTTTTTTGAATTTTGAAAATATTCTATTTTTGATAATTTTGGACGAAAATTGCTGGCTAACGAACTCGACCTGTATTTTGGTACCAAAAAAAAGTATACCAAAGTTGAAGTTGATACGACAATTTTTACTCAAGTTATCCGATTTCAAAATTTTGATACAGACAGACAGACAGACAGACAGACAGACAGACATCTTCGTAAAACCCATTTTTTTGGAATCAGAAGGTCTCAAAACGTCGAGAAATGTATGTTTTAGCAAAAGTTCAAAATCGCACAAATTGAAGACTTTCTCATTTAGGATGAGAATGTAAAAATGAATTTATTCAAAATTTCCAAAAATTTTTAGAAAAGTCAATATTTTTTGATGCAGTTTTATTAGTTGTGATCAATGGAAGTAAACAGGAAGAAAAAACCGGAAGTTTTTTCATTTTTTTTAAAAATAATAGAGTTTTTGTATAGGATTTATCCACTTTCAGTACCCCTTTTTGCACATGTAAACTTAAAAAATTCATAGCTTTGTGGGGTTGCATTATATCGGAAACTTTTATAAACAAAATTTGTTCGATTTTACTTGTAGTTTAAGAAAAAAATTAGAGAAAATTTTTTTTTGAAAATTTTTTTTTTTTGAATTTTGAAAATATTCTATTTTTAATAATTTTGGACGAAAATTGCTGGCTAACGAACTCGACCTGTATTTTGGTACCAAAAAAAAGTATACCAAAGTTGAAGTTGATACGACAATTTTTACTCAAGTTATCCGATTTCAAAATTTTGATACAGACAGACAGACAGACAGACAGACAGACAGACAGACAGACAGACAGACATCTTCGTAAAACCCATTTTTTTGGAATCAGAAGGTCTCAAAACGTCGAGAAATGTATGTTTTAGCAAAAGTTCAAAATCGCACAAATTGAAGACTTTCTCATTTAGGATGAGAATGTAAAAATGAATTTATTCAAAATTTCCAAAAATTTTTAGAAAAGTCAATATTTTTTGATGCAGTTTTATTAGTTGTGATCAATGGAAGTAAACAGGAAGAAAAAACCGGAAGTTTTTTCATTTTTTTTAAAAATAATAGAGTTTTTGTATAGGATTTATCCACTTTCAGTACCCCTTTTTGCACATGTAAACTTAAAAAATTCATAGCTTTGTGGGGTTGCATTATATCGGAAACTTTTATAAACAAAATTTGTTCGATTTTACTTGTAGTTTAAGAAAAAAATTAGAGAAAATTTTTTTTTGAAAATTTTTTTTTTTTTGAATTTTGAAAATATTCTATTTTTGATAATTTTGGACGAAAATTGCTGGCTAACGAACTCGACCTGTATTTTGGTACCAAAAAAAAGTATACCAAAGTTGAAGTTGATACGACAATTTTTACTCAAGTTATCCGATTTCAAAATTTTGATACAGACAGACAGACAGACAGACAGACAGACAGACATCTTCGTAAAACCCATTTTTTTGGAATCAGAAGGTCTCAAAACGTCGAGAAATGTATGTTTTAGCAAAAGTTCAAAATCGCACAAATTGAAGACTTTCTCATTTAGGATGAGAATGTAAAAATGAATTTATTCAAAATTTCCAAAAATTTTTAGAAAAGTCAATATTTTTTGATGCAGTTTTATTAGTTGTGATCAATGGAAGTAAACAGGAAGAAAAAACCGGAAGTTTTTTCATTTTTTTTAACAATAATAGAGTTTTTGTATAGGATTTATCCACTTTCAGTACCCCTTTTTGCACATGTAAACTTAAAAAATTCATAGCTTTGTGGGGTTGCATTATATCGGAAACTTTTATAAACAAAATTTGTTCGATTTTACTTGTAGTTTAAGAAAAAAATTAGAGAAAATTTTTTTTTGAAAATTTTTTTTTTTTTGAATTTTGAAAATATTCTATTTTTGATAATTTTGGACGAAAAATGCTGGCTAACGAACTCGACCTGTATTTTGGTACCAAAAAAAAGTATACCAAAGTTGAAGTTGATACGACAATTTTTACTCAAGTTATCCGATTTCAAAATTTTGATACAGACAGACAGACAGACAGACAGACAGACAGACAGACATCTTCGTAAAACCCATTTTTTTGGAATCAGAAGGTCTCAAAACGTCGAGAAATGTATGTTTTAGCAAAAGTTCAAAATCGCACAAATTGAAGACTTTCTCATTTAGGATGAGAATGTAAAAATGAATTTATTCAAAATTTCCAAAAATTTTTAGAAAAGTCAATATTTTTTGATGCAGTTTTATTAGTTGTGATCAATGGAAGTAAACAGGAAGAAAAAACCGGAAGTTTTTTCATTTTTTTTAAAAATAATAGAGTTTTTGTATAGGATTTATCCACTTTCAGTACCCCTTTTTGCACATGTAAACTTAAAAAATTCATAGCTTTGTGGGGGTTGCATTATATCGGAAACTTTTATAAACAAAATTTGTTCGATTTTACTTGTAGTTTAAGAAAAAAATTAGAGAAAATTTTTTTTTGAAAATTTTTTTTTTTTGAATTTGAAAATATTCTATTTTTGATAATTTTGGACGAAAATTGCTGGCTAACGAACTCGACCTGTATTTTGGTACCAAAAAAAGTATACCAAAGTTGAAGTTGATACGACAATTTTACTCAAGTTATCCGATTTCAAAATTTTGATACAGACAGACAGACAGACAGACAGACAGACAGACAGACATCTTCGTAAAACCCATTTTTTTGGAATCAGAAGGTCTCAAAACGTCGAGAAATGTATGTTTTAGCAAAAGTTCAAAATCGCACAAATTGAAGACTTTCTCATTTAGGATGAGAATGTAAAAATGAATTTATTCAAAATTTCCAAAATTTTTAGAAAAGTCATATTTTTTGATGCAGTTTTATTAGTTGTGATCAATGGAAGTAAACAGGAAGAAAAACCGGAAGTTTTTTCATTTTTTTTAAAAATAATAGAGTTTTTGTATAGGATTTATCCACTTTCAGTACCCCTTTTTGCACATGTAAACTTAAAAAATTCATAGCTTTGTGGGGTTGCATTATATCGGAAACTTTTATAAACAAAATTTGTTCGATTTTACTTGTAGTTTAAGAAAAAAATTAGAGAAAATTTTTTTTTGAAAATTTTTTTTTTTTTGAATTTGAAAATATTCTATTTTTGATAATTTGGACGAAAATTGCTGGCTAACGAACTCGACCTGTATTTTGGTACCAAAAAAAATGTATACCAAAGTTGAAGTTGATACGACATACGACAATTTTTACTCAAGTTATCCGATTTCAAAATTTTGATACAGACAGACAGACAGACAGACAGACAGACAGACATCTTCGTAAAACCCATTTTTTTGGAATCAGAAGGTCTCAAAACGTCGAGAAATGTATGTTTTAGCAAAAGTTCAAAATCGCACAAATTGAAGACTTTCTCATTTAGGATGAGAATGTAAAAATGAATTTATTCAAAATTTCCAAAAATTTTTAGAAAAGTCAATATTTTTTGATGCAGTTTTATTAGTTGTGATCAATGGAAGTAAACAGGAAGAAAAAACCGGAAGTTTTTTCATTTTTTTTAAAAATAATAGAGTTTTTGTATAGGATTTATCCACTTTCAGTACCCCTTTTTGCACATGTAAACTTAAAAAATTCATAGCTTTGTGGGGTTGCATTATATCGGAAACTTTTATAAACAAAATTTGTTCGATTTTACTTGTAGTTTAAGAAAAAAATTAGAGAAAATTTTTTTTTGAAAATTTTTTTTTTTTTGAATTTTGAAAATATTCTATTTTTAATAATTTTGGACGAAAATTGCTGGCTAACGAACTCGACCTGTATTTTGGTACCAAAAAAAAGTATACCAAAGTTGAAGTTGATACGACAATTTTTACTCAAGTTATCCGATTTCAAAATTTTGATACAGACAGACAGACAGACAGACAGACAGACAGACAGACAGACAGACAGACAGACATCTTCGTAAAACCCATTTTTTTGGAATCAGAAGGTCTCAAAACGTCGAGAAATGTATGTTTTAGCAAAAGTTCAAAATCGCACAAATTGAAGACTTTCTCATTTAGGATGAGAATGTAAAAATGAATTTATTCAAAATTTCCAAAAATTTTTAGAAAAGTCAATATTTTTTGATGCAGTTTTATTAGTTGTGATCAATGGAAGTAAACAGGAAGAAAAAACCGGAAGTTTTTTCATTTTTTTTAAAAATAATAGAGTTTTTGTATAGGATTTATCCACTTTCAGTACCCCTTTTTGCACATGTAAACTTAAAAAATTCATAGCTTTGTGGGGTTGCATTATATCGGAAACTTTTATAAACAAAATTTGTTCGATTTTACTTGTAGTTTAAGAAAAAAATTAGAGAAAATTTTTTTTTGAAAATTTTTTTTTTTTTGAATTTTGAAAATATTCTATTTTTGATAATTTTGGACGAAAATTGCTGGCTAACGAACTCGACCTGTATTTTGGTACCAAAAAAAAGTATACCAAAGTTGAAGTTGATACGACAATTTTTACTCAAGTTATCCGATTTCAAAATTTTGATACAGACAGACAGACAGACAGACAGACAGACAGACATCTTCGTAAAACCCATTTTTTTGGAATCAGAAGGTCTCAAAACGTCGAGAAATGTATGTTTTAGCAAAAGTTCAAAATCGCACAAATTGAAGACTTTCTCATTTAGGATGAGAATGTAAAAATGAATTTATTCAAAATTTCCAAAAATTTTTAGAAAAGTCAATATTTTTTGATGCAGTTTTATTAGTTGTGATCAATGGAAGTAAACAGGAAGAAAAAACCGGAAGTTTTTTCATTTTTTTTAAAAATAATAGAGTTTTTGTATAGGATTTATCCACTTTCAGTACCCCTTTTTGCACATGTAAACTTAAAAAATTCATAGCTTTGTGGGGTTGCATTATATCGGAAACTTTTATAAACAAAATTTGTTCGATTTTACTTGTAGTTTAAGAAAAAAATTAGAGAAAATTTTTTTTTGAAAATTTTTTTTTTTTTGAATTTTGAAAATATTCTATTTTTGATAATTTTGGACGAAAAATGCTGGCTAACGAACTCGACCTGTATTTTGGTACCAAAAAAAAGTATACCAAAGTTGAAGTTGATACGACAATTTTTACTCAAGTTATCCGATTTCAAAATTTTGATACAGACAGACAGACAGACAGACAGACAGACAGACAGACAGACATCTTCGTAAAACCCATTTTTTTGGAATCAGAAGGTCTCAAAACGTCGAGAAATGTATGTTTTAGCAAAAGTTCAAAATCGCACAAATTGAAGACTTTCTCATTTAGGATGAGAATGTAAAAATGAATTTATTCAAAATTTCCAAAAATTTTTAGAAAAGTCAATATTTTTTGATGCAGTTTTATTAGTTGTGATCAATGGAAGTAAACAGGAAGAAAAAACCGGAAGTTTTTTCATTTTTTTTAAAAATAATAGAGTTTTTGTATAGGATTTATCCACTTTCAGTACCCCTTTTTGCACATGTAAACTTAAAAAATTCATAGCTTTGTGGGGTTGCATTATATCGGAAACTTTTATAAACAAAATTTGTTCGATTTTACTTGTAGTTTAAGAAAAAAATTAGAGAAAATTTTTTTTTGAAAATTTTTTTTTTTTTGAATTTTGAAAATATTCTATTTTTGATAATTTTGGACGAAAATTGCTGGCTAACGAACTCGACCTGTATTTTGGTACCAAAAAAAAGTATACCAAAGTTGAAGTTGATACGACAATTTTTACTCAAGTTATCCGATTTCAAAATTTTGATACAGACAGACAGACAGACAGACAGACAGACAGACATCTTCGTAAAACCCATTTTTTTGGAATCAGAAGGTCTCAAAACGTCGAGAAATGTATGTTTTAGCAAAAGTTCAAAATCGCACAAATTGAAGACTTTCTCATTTAGGATGAGAATGTAAAAATGAATTTATTCAAAATTTCCAAAAATTTTTAGAAAAGTCAATATTTTTTGATGCAGTTTTATTAGTTGTGATCAATGGAAGTAAACAGGAAGAAAAAACCGGAAGTTTTTTCATTTTTTTTAAAAATAATAGAGTTTTTGTATAGGATTTATCCACTTTCAGTACCCCTTTTTGCACATGTAAACTTAAAAAATTCATAGCTTTGTGGGGTTGCATTATATCGGAAACTTTTATAAACAAAATTTGTTCGATTTTAATTGTAGTTTAAGAAAAAAATTAGAGAAAATTTTTTTTTGAAAATTTTTTTTTTTTTGAATTTTGAAAATATTCTATTTTTAATAATTTTGGACGAAAATTGCTGGCTAACGAACTCGACCTGTATTTTGGTACCAAAAAAAAGTATACCAAAGTTGAAGTTGATACGACAATTTTTACTCAAGTTATCCGATTTCAAAATTTTGATACAGACAGACAGACAGACAGACAGACAGACAGACAGACAGACAGACAGACATCTTCGTAAAACCCATTTTTTTGGAATCAGAAGGTCTCAAAACGTCGAGAAATGTATGTTTTAGCAAAAGTTCAAAATCGCACAAATTGAAGACTTTCTCATTTAGGATGAGAATGTAAAAATGAATTTATTCAAAATTTCCAAAAATTTTTAGAAAAGTCAATATTTTTTGATGCAGTTTTATTAGTTGTGATCAATGGAAGTAAACAGGAAGAAAAAACCGGAAGTTTTTTCATTTTTTTTAAAAATAATAGAGTTTTTGTATAGGATTTATCCACTTTCAGTACCCCTTTTTGCACATGTAAACTTAAAAAATTCATAGCTTTGTGGGGTTGCATTATATCGGAAACTTTTATAAACAAAATTTGTTCGATTTTACTTGTAGTTTAAGAAAAAAATTAGAGAAAATTTTTTTTTGAAAATTTTTTTTTTTTTGAATTTTGAAAATATTCTATTTTTGATAATTTTGGACGAAAATTGCTGGCTAACGAACTCGACCTGTATTTTGGTACCAAAAAAAAGTATACCAAAGTTGAAGTTGATACGACAATTTTTACTCAAGTTATCCGATTTCAAAATTTTGATACAGACAGACAGACAGACAGACAGACAGACAGACAGACAGACATCTTCGTAAAACCCATTTTTTTGGAATCAGAAGGTCTCAAAACGTCGAGAAATGTATGTTTTAGCAAAAGTTCAAAATCGCACAAATTGAAGACTTTCTCATTTAGGATGAGAATGTAAAAATGAATTTATTCAAAATTTCCAAAAATTTTTAGAAAAGTCAATATTTTTTGATGCAGTTTTATTAGTTGTGATCAATGGAAGTAAACAGGAAGAAAAAACCGGAAGTTTTTTCATTTTTTTTAAAAATAATAGAGTTTTTGTATAGGATTTATCCACTTTCAGTACCCCTTTTTGCACATGTAAACTTAAAAAATTCATAGCTTTGTGGGGTTGCATTATATCGGAAACTTTTATAAACAAAATTTGTTCGATTTTACTTGTAGTTTAAGAAAAAAATTGGAGAAAATTTTTTTTGAAAATTTTTTTTTTTTGAATTTTGAAAATATTCTATTTTTGATAATTTTGGACGAAAATTGGAAGTAAACAGGAAGAAAAAACCGGAAGTTTTTTCATTTTTTTTAAAAATAATAGAGTTTTTGTATAGGATTTATCCACTTTCAGTACCCCTTTTTGCACATGTAAACTTAAAAAATTCATAGCTTTGTGGGGTTGCATTATATCGGAAACTTTTATAAACAAAATTTGTTCGATTTTACTTGTAGTTTAAGAAAAAAATTAGAGAAAATTTTTTTTTGAAAATTTTTTTTTTTTGAATTTTGAAAATATTCTATTTTTAATAATTTTGGACGAAAATTGCTGGCTAACGAACTCGACCTGTATTTTGGTACCAAAAAAAAGTATACCAAAGTTGAAGTTGATACGACAATTTTTACTCAAGTTATCCGATTTCAAAATTTTGATACAGACAGACAGACAGACAGACAGACAGACAGACATCTTCGTAAAACCCATTTTTTTGGAATCAGAAGGTCTCAAAACGTCGAGAAATGTATGTTTTAGCAAAAGTTCAAAATCGCACAAATTGAAGACTTTCTCATTTAGGATGAGAATGTAAAAATGAATTTATTCAAAATTTCCAAAAATTTTTAGAAAAGTCAATATTTTTTGATGCAGTTTTATTAGTTGTGATCAATGGAAGTAAACAGGAAGAAAAAACCGGAAGTTTTTTCATTTTTTTTAAAAATAATAGAGTTTTTGTATAGGATTTATCCACTTTCAGTACCCCTTTTTGCACATGTAAACTTAAAAAATTCATAGCTTTGTGGGGTTGCATTATATCGGAAACTTTTATAAACAAAATTTGTTCGATTTTACTTGTAGTTTAAGAAAAAAATTAGAGAAAATTTTTTTTTGAAAATTTTTTTTTTTTGAATTTTGAAAATATTCTATTTTTAATAATTTTGGACGAAAATTGCTGGCTAACGAACTCGACCTGTATTTTGGTACCAAAAAAAAGTATACCAAAGTTGAAGTTGATACGACAATTTTTACTCAAGTTATCCGATTTCAAAATTTTGATACAGACAGACAGACAGACAGACAGACAGACAGACAGACAGACAGACAGACATCTTCGTAAAACCCATTTTTTTGGAATCAGAAGGTCTCAAAACGTCGAGAAATGTATGTTTTAGCAAAAGTTCAAAATCGCACAAATTGAAGACTTTCTCATTTAGGATGAGAATGTAAAAATGAATTTATTCAAAATTTCCAAAAATTTTAGAAAAGTCAATATTTTTTGATGCAGTTTTATTAGTTGTGATCAATGGAAGTAAACAGGAAGAAAAAACCGGAAGTTTTTTCATTTTTTTTAAAAATAATAGAGTTTTTGTATAGGATTTATCCACTTTCAGTACCCCTTTTTGCACATGTAAACTTAAAAAATTCATAGCTTTGTGGGGTTGCATTATATCGGAAACTTTTATAAACAAAATTTGTTCGATTTTACTTGTAGTTTAAGAAAAAAATTAGAGAAAATTTTTTTTGAAAATTTTTTTTTTTTTGAATTTTGAAAATATTCTATTTTTGATAATTTTGGACGAAAATTGCTGGCTAACGAACTCGACCTGTATTTTGGTACCAAAAAAAAGTATACCAAAGTTGAAGTTGATACGACAATTTTTACTCAAGTTATCCGATTTCAAAATTTTGATACAGACAGACAGACAGACAGACAGACAGACAGACAGACAGACAGACATCTTCGTAAAACCCATTTTTTTGGAATCAGAAGGTCTCAAAACGTCGAGAAATGTATGTTTTAGCAAAAGTTCAAAATCGCACAAATTGAAGACTTTCTCATTTAGGATGAGAATGTAAAAATGAATTTATTCAAAATTTCCAAAAATTTTTAGAAAAGTCAATATTTTTTTATGCAGTTTTATTAGTTGTGATCAATGGAAGTAAACAGGAAGAAAAAACCGGAAGTTTTTTCATTTTTTTTAAAAATAATAGAGTTTTTGTATAGGATTTATCCACTTTCAGTACCCCTTTTTGCACATGTAAACTTAAAAAATTCATAGCTTTGTGGGGTTGCATTATATCGGAAACTTTTATAAACAAAATTTGTTCGATTTTACTTGTAGTTTAAGAAAAAAATTGGAGAAAATTTTTTTTTGAAAATTTTTTTTTTTTTGAATTTTGAAAATATTCTATTTTTGATAATTTTGGACGAAAATTGGAAGTAAACAGGAAGAAAAAACCGGAAGTTTTTTCATTTTTTTTAAAAATAATAGAGTTTTTGTATAGGATTTATCCACTTTCAGTACCCCTTTTTGCACATGTAAACTTAAAAAATTCATAGCTTTGTGGGGTTGCATTGTATCGGAAACTTTTATAAACAAAATTTGTTCGATTTTACTTGTAGTTTAAGAAAAAAATTAGAGAAAATTTTTTTTTGAAAATTTTTTTTTTTTTGAATTTTGAAAATATTCTATTTTTGATAATTTTGGACGAAAATTGCTGGCTAACGAACTCGACCTGTATTTTGGTACCAAAAAAAAGTATACCAAAGTTGAAGTTGATACGACAATTTTTACTCAAGTTATCCGATTTCAAAATTTTGATACAGACAGACAGACAGACAGACAGACAGACAGACAGACATCTTCGTAAAACCCATTTTTTTGGAATCAGAAGGTCTCAAAACGTCGAGAAATGTATGTTTTAGCAAAAGTTCAAAATCGCACAAATTGAAGACTTTCTCATTTAGGATGAGAATGTAAAAATGAATTTATTCAAAATTTCCAAAAATTTTTAGAAAAGTCAATATTTTTTGATGCAGTTTTATTAGTTGTGATCAATGGAAGTAAACAGGAAGAAAAAACCGGAAGTTTTTTCATTTTTTTTAAAAATAATAGAGTTTTTGTATAGGATTTATCCACTTTCAGTACCCCTTTTTGCACATGTAAACTTAAAAAATTCATAGCTTTGTGGCGTTGCATTGTATCGGAAACTTATATAAACAAAATTTGTTCGATTTTACTTGTAGTTTAAGAAAAAAATTAGAGAAAATTTTTTTTTGAAAATTTTTTTTTTTTGAATTTTGAAAATATTCTATTTTTGATAATTTTGGACGAAAATTGCTGGCTAACGAACTCGACCTGTATTTTGGTACCAAAAAAAAGTATACCAAAGTTGAAGTTGATACGACAATTTTTACTCAAGTTATCCGATTTCAAAATTTTGATACAGACAGACAGACAGACAGACAGACAGACAGACAGACAGACAGACAGACATCTTCGTAAAACCCATTTTTTTGGAATCAGAAGGTCTCAAAACGTCGAGAAATGTATGTTTTAGCAAAAGTTCAAAATCGCACAAATTGAAGACTTTCTCATTTAGGATGAGAATGTAAAAATGAATTTATTCAAAATTTCCAAAAATTTTTAGAAAAGTCAATATTTTTTGATGCAGTTTTATTAGTTGTGATCAATGGAAGTAAACAGGAAGAAAAAACCGGAAGTTTTTTCATTTTTTTTAAAAATAATAGAGTTTTTGTATAGGATTTATCCACTTTCAGTACCCCTTTTTGCACATGTAAACTTAAAAAATTCATAGCTTTGTGGGGTTGCATTATATCGGAAACTTTTATAAACAAAATTTGTTCGATTTTACTTGTAGTTTAAGAAAAAAATTAGAGAAAATTTTTTTTTGAAAATTTTTTTTTTTTTGAATTTTGAAAATATTCTATTTTTGATAATTTTGGACGAAAATTGCTGGCTAACGAACTCGACCTGTATTTTGGTACCAAAAAAAAGTATACCAAAGTTGAAGTTGATACGACAATTTTTACTCAAGTTATCCGATTTCAAAATTTTGATACAGACAGACAGACAGACAGACAGACAGACAGACAGACAGACAGACATCTTCGTAAAACCCATTTTTTTGGAATCAGAAGGTCTCAAAACGTCGAGAAATGTATGTTTTAGCAAAAGTTCAAAATCGCACAAATTGAAGACTTTCTCATTTAGGATGAGAATGTAAAAATGAATTTATTCAAAATTTCCAAAAATTTTTAGAAAAGTCAATATTTTTTGATGCAGTTTTATTAGTTGTGATCAATGGAAGTAAACAGGAAGAAAAAACCGGAAGTTTTTTCATTTTTTTTAAAAATAATAGAGTTTTTGTATAGGATTTATCCACTTTCAGTACCCCTTTTTGCACATGTAAACTTAAAAAATTCATAGCTTTGTGGGGTTGCATTATATCGGAAACTTTTATAAACAAAATTTGTTCGATTTTACTTGTAGTTTAAGAAAAAAATTGGAGAAAATTTTTTTTTGAAAATTTTTTTTTTTTTGAATTTTGAAAATATTCTATTTTTGATAATTTTGGACGAAAATTGGAAGTAAACAGGAAGAAAAAACCGGAAGTTTTTTCATTTTTTTTAAAAATAATAGAGTTTTTGTATAGGATTTATCCACTTTCAGTACCCCTTTTTGCACATGTAAACTTAAAAAATTCATAGCTTTGTGGGGTTGCATTGTATCGGAAACTTTTATAAACAAAATTTGTTCGATTTTACTTGTAGTTTAAGAAAAAAATTAGAGAAAATTTTTTTTTGAAAATTTTTTTTTTTTTGAATTTTGAAAATATTCTATTTTTGATAATTTTGGACGAAAATTGCTGGCTAACGAACTCGACCTGTATTTTGGTACCAAAAAAAAGTATACCAAAGTTGAAGTTGATACGACAATTTTTACTCAAGTTATCCGATTTCAAAATTTTGATACAGACAGACAGACAGACAGACAGACAGACAGACAGACATCTTCGTAAAACCCATTTTTTTGGAATCAGAAGGTCTCAAAACGTCGAGAAATGTATGTTTTAGCAAAAGTTCAAAATCGCACAAATTGAAGACTTTCTCATTTAGGATGAGAATGTAAAAATGAATTTATTCAAAATTTCCAAAAATTTTTAGAAAAGTCAATATTTTTTGATGCAGTTTTATTAGTTGTGATCAATGGAAGTAAACAGGAAGAAAAAACCGGAAGTTTTTTCATTTTTTTTAAAAATAATAGAGTTTTTGTATAGGATTTATCCACTTTCAGTACCCCTTTTTGCACATGTAAACTTAAAAAATTCATAGCTTTGTGGCGTTGCATTGTATCGGAAACTTTTATAAACAAAATTTGTTCGATTTTACTTGTAGTTTAAGAAAAAAATTAGAGAAAATTTTTTTTTGAAAATTTTTTTTTTTTTGAATTTTGAAAATATTCTATTTTTGATAATTTTGGACGAAAATTGCTGGCTAACGAACTCGACCTGTATTTTGGTACCAAAAAAAAGTATACCAAAGTTGAAGTTGATACGACAATTTTTACTCAAGTTATCCGATTTCAAAATTTTGATACAGACAGACAGACAGACAGACAGACAGACAGACAGACATCTTCGTAAAACCCATTTTTTTGGAATCAGAAGGTCTCAAAACGTCGAGAAATGTATGTTTTAGCAAAAGTTCAAAATCGCACAAATTGAAGACTTTCTCATTTAGGATGAGAATGTAAAAATGAATTTATTCAAAATTTCCAAAAATTTTTAGAAAAGTCAATATTTTTTGATGCAGTTTTATTAGTTGTGATCAATGGAAGTAAACAGGAAGAAAAAACCGGAAGTTTTTTTCATTTTTTTTAAAAATAATAGAGTTTTTGTATAGGATTTATCCACTTTCAGTACCCCTTTTTGCACATGTAAATTTAAAAAATTCATAGCTTTGTGGGGTTGCATTATATCGGAAACTTTTATAAACAAAATTTGTTCGATTTTACTTGTAGTTTAAGAAAAAAATTAGAGAAAATTTTTTTTTGAAAATTTTTTTTTTTTTGAATTTTGAAAATATTCTATTTTTGATAATTTTGGACGAAAATTGCTGGCTAACGAACTCGACCTGTATTTTGGTACCAAAAAAAAGTATACCAAAGTTGAAGTTGATACGACAATTTTTACTCAAGTTATCCGATTTCAAAATTTTGATACAGACAGACAGACAGACAGACAGACATCTTCGTAAAACCCATTTTTTTGGAATCAGAAGGTCTCAAAACGTCGAGAAATGTATGTTTTAGCAAAAGTTCAAAATCGCACAAATTGAAGACTTTCTCATTTAGGATGAGAATGTAAAAATGAATTTATTCAAAATTTCCAAAATTTTTTAGAAAAGTCAATATTTTTTGATGCAGTTTTATTAGTTGTGATCAATGGAAGTAAACAGGAAGAAAAAACCGGAAGTTTTTTCATTTTTTTTAAAAATAATAGAGTTTTTGTATAGGATTTATCCACTTTCAGTACCCCTTTTTGCACATGTAAAATAAAAATTCATAGCTTTGTGGGGTTGCATTATATCGGAAACTTTTATAAACAAAATTTGTTCGATTTTACTTGTAGTTTAAGAAAAAAATTAGAGAAAATTTTTTTTTGAAAATTTTTTTTTTTTTTGAATTTTGAAAATATTCTATTTTTGATAATTTTGGACGAAAAATGCTGGCTAACGAACTCGACCTGTATTTTGGTACCAAAAAAAAGTATACTAAAGTTGAAGTTGATACGACAATTTTTACTCAAGTTATCCGATTTCAAAATTTTGATACAGACAGACAGACAGACAGACAGACAGACAGACAGACAGACATCTTCGTAAAACCCATTTTTTTGGAATCAGAAGGTCTCAAAACGTCGAGAAATGTATGTTTTAGCAAAAGTTCAAAATCGCACAAATTGAAGACTTTCTCATTTAGGATGAGAATGTAAAAATGAATTTATTCAAAATTTCCAAAAATTTTTAGAAAAGTCAATATTTTTTGATGCAGTTTTATTAGTTGTGATCAATGGAAGTAAACAGGAAGAAAAAACCGGAAGTTTTTTCATTTTTTTTAAAAATAATAGAGTTTTTGTATAGGATTTATCCACTTTCAGTACCCCTTTTTGCACATGTAAAATAAAAATTCATAGCTTTGTGGGGTTGCATTATATCGGAAACTTTTATAAACAAAATTTGTTCGATTTTACTTGTAGTTTAAGAAAAAAATTAGAGAAAATTTTTTTTTGAAAATTTTTTTTTTTTTGAATTTTGAAAATATTCTATTTTTGATAATTTTGGACGAAAAATGCTGGCTAACGAACTCGACCTGTATTTTGGTACCAAAAAAAAGTATACTAAAGTTGAAGTTGATACGACAATTTTTACTCAAGTTATCCGATTTCAAAATTTTGATACAGACAGACAGACAGACAGACAGACAGACAGACAGACATCTTCGTAAAACCCATTTTTTTGGAATCAGAAGGTCTCAAAACGTCGAGAAATGTATGTTTTAGCAAAAGTTCAAAATCGCACAAATTGAAGACTTTCTCATTTAGGATGAGAATGTAAAAATGAATTTATTCAAAATTTCCAAAAATTTTTAGAAAAGTCAATATTTTTTGATGCAGTTTTATTAGTTGTGATCAATGGAAGTAAACAGGAAGAAAAAACCGGAAGTTTTTTTAATTTTTTCTAAAAATAATAGAGTTTTTGTATAGGATTTATCCACTTTCAGTACCCCTTTTTGCACATGTAAATTTAAAAAATTCATAGCTTTGTGGGGTTGCATTATATCGGAAACTTTTATAAACAAAATTTGTTCGATTTTACTTGTAGTTTAAGAAAAAAATTAGAGAAAATTTTTTTTTGAAAATTTTTTTTTTTTTGAATTTTGAAAATATTCTATTTTTGATAATTTTGGACGAAAATTGCTGGCTAACGAACTCGACCTGTATTTTGGTACCAAAAAAAAGTATACCAAAGTTGAAGTTGATACGACAATTTTTACTCCAGTTATCCGATTTCAAAATTTTGATACAGACAGACAGACAGACAGACAGACAGACAGACAGACAGACAGACAGACAGACAGACATCTTCGTAAAACCTATTTTTTTGGAATCAGAAGGTCTCAAAACGTCGAGAAATGTATGTTTTAGCAAAAGTTCAAAATCGCACAAATTGAAGACTTTCTCATTTAGGATGAGAATGTAAAAATGAATTTATTCAAAATTTCCAAAAATTTTTAGAAAAGTCAATATTTTTTGATGCAGTTTTATTAGTTGTGATCAATGGAAGTAAACAGGAAGAAAAAACCGGAAGTTTTTTCATTTTTTTTAAAAATAATAGAGTTTTTGTATAGGATTTATCCACTTTCAGTACCCCTTTTTGCACATGTAAACTTAAAAAATTCATAGCTTTGTGGGGTTGCATTATATCGGAAACTTTTATAAACAAAATTTGTTCGATTTTACTTGTAGTTTAAGAAAAAAATTAGAGAAAATTTTTTTTTGAAAATTTTTTTTTTTTTGAATTTTGAAAATATTCTATTTTTGATAATTTTGGACGAAAATTGCTGGCTAACGAACTTGACCTGTATTTTGGTACCAAAAAAAAGTATACCAAAGTTGAAGTTGATACGACAATTTTTACTCAAGTTATCCGATTTCAAAATTTTGATACAGACAGACAGACAGACAGACAGACAGACAGACAGACATCTTCGTAAAACCCATTTTTTTGGAATCAGAAGGTCTCAAAACGTCGAGAAATGTATGTTTTAGCAAAAGTTCAAAATCGCACAAATTGAAGACTTTCTCATTTAGGATGAGAATGTAAAAATGAATTTATTCAAAATTTCCAAAAATTTTTAGAAAAGTCAATATTTTTTGATGCAGTTTTATTAGTTGTGATCAATGGAAGTAAACAGGAAGAAAAAACCGGAAGTTTTTTCATTTTTTTTAAAAATAATAGAGTTTTTGTATAGGATTTATCCATTTTCAGTACCCCTTTTTGCACATGTAAACTTAAAAAAATCAGAGCTTTGTGGGGTTGCATTATATCGGAAACTTTTATAAACAAAATTTGTTCGATTTTACTTGTAGTTTAAGAAAAAAATTAGAGAAAATTTTTTTTTGAAAATTTTTTTTTTTTTGAATTTTGAAAATATTCTATTTTTGATAATTTTGGACGAAAATTGCTGGCTAACGAACTCGACCTGTATTTTGGTACCAAAAAAAAGTATACCAAAGTTGAAGTTGATACGACAATTTTTACTCAAGTTATCCGATTTCAAAATTTTGATACAGACAGACAGACAGACAGACAGACAGACAGACAGACAGACAGACAGACATCTTCGTAAAACCCATTTTTTTGGAATCAGAAGGTCTCAAAATGTCGAGAAATGTATGTTTTAGCAAAAGTTCAAAATCGCACAAATTGAAGACTTTCTCATTTAGGATGAGAATGTAAAAATGAATTTATTCAAAATTTCCAAAAATTTTTAGAAAAGTCAATATTTTTTGATGCAGTTTTATTAGTTGTGATCAATGGAAGTAAACAGGAAGAAAAAACCGGAAGTTTTTTCATTTTTTTTAAAAATAATAGAGTTTTTGTATAGGATTTATCCACTTTCAGTACCCCTTTTTGCACATGTAAACTTAAAAAATTCATAGCTTTGTGGCGTTGCATTGTATCGAAAACTTTTATAAACAAAATTTGTTCGATTTTACTTGTAGTTTAAGAAAAAAATTAGAGAAAATTTTTTTTTGAAAATTTTTTTTTTTTTGAATTTTGAAAATATTCTATTTTTGATAATTTTGGACGAAAATTGCTGGCTAACGAACTCGACCTGTATTTTGGTACCAAAAAAAAGTATACCAAAGTTGAAGTTGATACGACAATTTTTACTCAAGTTATCCGATTTCAAAATTTTGATACAGACAGACAGACAGACAGACAGACAGACAGACAGACATCTTCGTAAAACCCATTTTTTTGGAATCAGAAGGTCTCAAAACGTCGAGAAATGTATGTTTTAGCAAAAGTTCAAAATCGCACAAATTGAAGACTTTCTCATTTAGGATGAGAATGTAAAAATGAATTTATTCAAAATTTCCAAAAATTTTTAGAAAAGTCAATATTTTTTGATGCAGTTTTATTAGTTGTGATCAATGGAAGTAAACAGGAAGAAAAAACCGGAAGTTTTGTTCATTTTTTTTAAAAATAATAGAGTTTTTGTATAGGATTTATCCACTTTCAGTACCCCTTTTTGCACATGTAAATTTAAAAAATTCATAGCTTTGTGGGGTTGCATTATATCGGAAACTTTTATAAACAAAATTTGTTCGATTTTACTTGTAGTTTAAGAAAAAAATTAGAGAAAATTTTTTTTTGAAAATTTTTTTTTTTTTGAATTTTGAAAATATTCTATTTTTGATAATTTTGGACGAAAATTGCTGGCTAACGAACCCGACCTG
The DNA here is from genome assembly GCA_037103525.1 of Ganaspis brasiliensis. Taxonomy (NCBI): domain Eukaryota; kingdom Metazoa; phylum Arthropoda; class Insecta; order Hymenoptera; family Figitidae; genus Ganaspis; species Ganaspis brasiliensis. The sequence continues at coordinate 208,245 of JAZKLR010000068.1, read as the reverse complement.
TATTTTGGTACCAAAAAAAAGTATACCAAAGTTGAAGTTGATACGACAATTTTTACTCAAGTTATCCGATTTCAAAATTTTGATACAGACAGACAGACAGACAGACAGACAGACAGACAGACAGACAGACAGACATCTTCGTAAAACCCATTTTTTTGGAATCAGAAGGTCTCAAAATGTCGAGAAATGTATGTTTTAGCAAAAGTTCAAAATCGCACAAATTGAAGACTTTCTCATTTAGGATGAGAATGTAAAAATGAATTTATTCAAAATTTCCAAAAATTTTTAGAAAAGTCAATATTTTTTGATGCAGTTTTATTAGTTGTGATCAATGGAAGTAAACAGGAAGAAAAAACCGGAAGTTTTTTCATTTTTTTTAAAAATAATAGAGTTTTTGTATAGGATTTATCCACTTTCAGTACCCCTTTTTGCACATGTAAACTTAAAAAATTCATAGCTTTGTGGCGTTGCATTGTATCGAAAACTTTTATAAACAAAATTTGTTCGATTTTACTTGTAGTTTAAGAAAAAAATTAGAGAAAATTTTTTTTTGAAAATTTTTTTTTTTTTGAATTTTGAAAATATTCTATTTTTGATAATTTTGGACGAAAATTGCTGGCTAACGAACTCGACCTGTATTTTGGTACCAAAAAAAAGTATACCAAAGTTGAAGTTGATACGACAATTTTTACTCAAGTTATCCGATTTCAAAATTTTGATACAGACAGACAGACAGACAGACAGACAGACAGACAGACATCTTCGTAAAACCCATTTTTTTGGAATCAGAAGGTCTCAAAACGTCGAGAAATGTATGTTTTAGCAAAAGTTCAAAATCGCACAAATTGAAGACTTTCTCATTTAGGATGAGAATGTAAAAATGAATTTATTCAAAATTTCCAAAAATTTTTAGAAAAGTCAATATTTTTTGATGCAGTTTTATTAGTTGTGATCAATGGAAGTAAACAGGAAGAAAAAACCGGAAGTTTTGTTCATTTTTTTTAAAAATAATAGAGTTTTTGTATAGGATTTATCCACTTTCAGTACCCCTTTTTGCACATGTAAATTTAAAAAATTCATAGCTTTGTGGGGTTGCATTATATCGGAAACTTTTATAAACAAAATTTGTTCGATTTTACTTGTAGTTTAAGAAAAAAATTAGAGAAAATTTTTTTTTGAAAATTTTTTTTTTTTTGAATTTTGAAAATATTCTATTTTTGATAATTTTGGACGAAAATTGCTGGCTAACGAACTCGACCTGTATTTTGGTACCAAAAAAAAGTATACCAAAGTTGAAGTTGATACGACAATTTTTACTCAAGTTATCCGATTTCAAAATTTTGATACAGACAGACAGACAGACAGACAGACAGACAGACATCTTCGTAAAACCCATTTTTTTGGAATCAGAAGGTCTCAAAACGTCGAGAAATGTATGTTTTAGCAAAAGTTCAAAATCGCACAAATTGAAGACTTTCTCATTTAGGATGAGAATGTAAAAATGAATTTATTCAAAATTTCCAAAAATTTTTAGAAAAGTCAATATTTTTTGATGCAGTTTTATTAGTTGTGATCAATGGAAGTAAACAGGAAGAAAAAACCGGAAGTTTTTTCATTTTTTTTAAAAATAATAGAGTTTTTGTATAGGATTTATCCACTTTCAGTACCCCTTTTTGCACATGTAAAATAAAAATTCATAGCTTTGTGGGGTTGCATTATATCGGAAACTTTTATAAACAAAATTTGTTCGATTTTACTTGTAGTTTAAGAAAAAAATTAGAGAAAATTTTTTTTTGAAAATTTTTTTTTTTTTGAATTTTGAAAATATTCTATTTTTGATAATTTTGGACGAAAAATGCTGGCTAACGAACTCGACCTGTATTTTGGTACCAAAAAAAAGTATACTAAAGTTGAAGTTGATACGACAATTTTTACTCAAGTTATCCGATTTCAAAATTTTGATACAGACAGACAGACAGACAGACAGACAGACAGACATCTTCGTAAAACCCATTTTTTTGGAATCAGAAGGTCTCAAAACGTCGAGAAATGTATGTTTTAGCAAAAGTTCAAAATCGCACAAATTGAAGACTTTCTCATTTAGGATGAGAATGTAAAAATGAATTTATTCAAAATTTCCAAAAATTTTTAGAAAAGTCAATATTTTTTGATGCAGTTTTATTAGTTGTGATCAATGGAAGTAAACAGGAAGAAAAAACCGGAAGTTTTTTTCATTTTTTTTAAAAATAATAGAGTTTTTGTATAGGATTTATCCACTTTCAGTACCCCTTTTTGCACATGTAAACTTAAAAAATTCATAGCTTTGTGGGGTTGCATTATATCGGAAACTTTTATAAACAAAATTTGTTCGATTTTACTTGTAGTTTAAGAAAAAAATTAGAGAAAATTTTTTTTTGAAAATTTTTTTTTTTTTGAATTTTGAAAATATTCTATTTTTGATAATTTTGGACGAAAATTGCTGGCTAACGAACTCGACCTGTATTTTGGTACCAAAAAAAAGTATACCAAAGTTGAAGTTGATACGACAATTTTTACTCAAGTTATCCGATTTCAAAATTTTGATACAGACAGACAGACAGACAGACAGACAGACAGACAGACAGACATCTTCGTAAAACCCATTTTTTTGGAATCAGAAGGTCTCAAAACGTCGAGAAATGTATGTTTTAGCAAAAGTTCAAAATCGCACAAATTGAAGACTTTCTCATTTAGGATGAGAATGTAAAAATGAATTTATTTAAAATTTCCAAAAATTTTTAGAAAAGTCAATATTTTTTGATGCAGTTTTATTAGTTGTGATCAATGGAAGTAAACAGGAAGAAAAAACCGGAAGTTTTTTTCATTTTTTTTAAAAATAATAGAGTTTTTGTATAGGATTTATCCACTTTCAGTACCCCTTTTTGCACATGTAAATTTAAAAAATTCATAGCTTTGTGGGGTTGCATTATATCGGAAACTTTTATAAACAAAATTTGTTCGATTTTACTTGTAGTTTATGAAAAAAATTAGAGAAAATTTTTTTTTGAAAATTTTTTTTTTTTTGAATTTTGAAAATATTCTATTTTTGATAATTTTGGACGAAAATTGCTGGCTAACGAACTTGACCTGTATTTTGGTACCAAAAAAAAGTATACCAAAGTTGAAGTTGATACGACAATTTTTACTCAAGTTATCCGATTTCAAAATTTTGATACAGACAGACAGACAGACAGACAGACAGACAGACATCTTCGTAAAACCCATTTTTTTGGAATCAGAAGGTCTCAAAACGTCGAGAAATGTATGTTTTAGCAAAAGTTCAAAATCGCACAAATTGAAGACTTTCTCATTTAGGATGAGAATGTAAAAATGAATTTATTCAAAATTTCCAAAAATTTTTAGAAAAGTCAATATTTTTTGATGCAGTTTTATTAGTTGTGATCAATGGAAGTAAACAGGAAGAAAAAACCGGAAGTTTTTTCATTTTTTTTAAAAATAATAGAGTTTTTGTATAGGATTTATCCACTTTCAGTACCCCTTTTTGCACATGTAAACTTAAAAAATTCATAGCTTTGTGGGGTTGCATTATATCGGAAACTTTTATAAACAAAATTTGTTCCATTTTACTTGTAGTTTAAGAAAAAAATTAGAGAAAATTTTTTTTTGAAAATTTTTTTTTTTTTGAATTTTGAAAATATTCTATTTTTGATAATTTTGGACGAAAATTGCTGGCTAACGAACTCGACCTGTATTTTGGTACCAAAAAAAAGTATACCAAAGTTGAAGTTGATACGACAATTTTTACTCAAGTTATCCGATTTCAAAATTTTGATACAGACAGACAGACAGACAGACAGACAGACAGACAGACATCTTCGTAAAACCCATTTTTTTGGAATCAGAAGGTCTCAAAACGTCGAGAAATGTATGTTTTAGCAAAAGTTCAAAATCGCACAAATTGAAGACTTTCTCATTTAGGATGAGAATGTAAAAATGAATTTATTCAAAATTTCCAAAAATTTTTAGAAAAGTCAATATTTTTTGATGCAGTTTTATTAGTTGTGATCAATGGAAGTAAACAGGAAGAAAAAACCGGAAGTTTTTTTCATTTTTTTTAAAAATAATAGAGTTTTTGTATAGGATTTATCCACTTTCAGTACCCCTTTTTGCACATGTAAATTTAAAAAATTCATAGCTTTGTGGGGTTGCATTATATCGGAAACTTTTATAAACAAAATTTGTTCGATTTTACTTGTAGTTTAAGAAAAAAATTAGAGAAAATTTTTTTTTGAAAATTTTTTTTTTTTTGAATTTTGAAAATATTCTATTTTTGATAATTTTGGACGAAAATTGCTGGCTAACGAACTCGACCTGTATTTTGGTACCAAAAAAAAGTATACCAAAGTTGAAGTTGATACGACAATTTTTACTCAAGTTATCCGATTTCAAAATTTTGATACAGACAGACAGACAGACAGACAGACAGACAGACATCTTCGTAAAACCCATTTTTTTGGAATCAGAAGGTCTCAAAACGTCGAGAAATGTATGTTTTAGCAAAAGTTCAAAATCGCACAAATTGAAGACTTTCTCATTTAGGATGAGAATGTAAAAATGAATTTATTCAAAATTTCCAAAAATTTTTAGAAAAGTCAATATTTTTTGATGCAGTTTTATTAGTTGTGATCAATGGAAGTAAACAGGAAGAAAAAACCGGAAGTTTTTTCATTTTTTTTAAAAATAATAGAGTTTTTGTATAGGATTTATCCACTTTCAGTACCCCTTTTTGCACATGTAAACTTAAAAAATTCATAGCTTTGTGGGGTTGCATTATATCGGAAACTTTTATAAACAAAATTTGTTCGATTTTACTTGTAGTTTAAGAAAAAAATTAGAGAAAATTTTTTTTTGAAAATTTTTTTTTTTTTGAATTTTGAAAATATTCTATTTTTGATAATTTTGGACGAAAATTGCTGGCTAACGAACTCGACCTGTATTTTGGTACCAAAAAAAAGTATACCAAAGTTGAAGTTGATACGACAATTTTTACTCAAGTTATCCGATTTCAAAATTTTGATACAGACAGACAGACAGACAGACAGACAGACAGACAGACAGACAGACAGACAGACATCTTCGTAAAACCCATTTTTTTGGAATCAGAAGGTCTCAAAACGTCGAGAAATGTATGTTTTAGCAAAAGTTCAAAATCGCACAAATTGAAGACTTTCTCATTTAGGATGAGAATGTAAAAATGAATTTATTCAAAATTTCCAAAAATTTTTAGAAAAGTCAATATTTTTTGATGCAGTTTTATTAGTTGTGATCAATGGAAGTAAACAGGAAGAAAAAACCGGAAGTTTTTTCATTTTTTTTAAAAATAATAGAGTTTTTGTATAGGATTTATCCACTTTCAGTACCCCTTTTTGCACATGTAAACTTAAAAAATTCATAGCTTTGTGGCGTTGCATTGTATCGGAAACTTTTATAAACAAAATTTGTTCGATTTTACTTGTAGTTTAAGAAAAAAATTAGAGAAAATTTTTTTTTGAAAATTTTTTTTTTTTTGAATTTTGAAAATATTCTATTTTTGATAATTTTGGACGAAAATTGCTGGCTAACGAACTCGACCTGTATTTTGGTACCAAAAAAAAGTATACCAAAGTTGAAGTTGATACGACAATTTTTACTCAAGTTATCCGATTTCAAAATTTTGATACAGACAGACAGACAGACAGACAGACAGACAGACAGACATCTTCGTAAAACCCATTTTTTTGGAATCAGAAGGTCTCAAAACGTCGAGAAATGTATGTTTTAGCAAAAGTTCAAAATCGCACAAATTGAAGACTTTCTCATTTAGGATGAGAATGTAAAAATGAATTTATTCAAAATTTCCAAAAATTTTTAGAAAAGTCAATATTTTTTGATGCAGTTTTATTAGTTGTGATCAATGGAAGTAAACAGGAAGAAAAAACCGGAAGTTTTTTTCATTTTTTTTAAAAATAATAGAGTTTTTGTATAGGATTTATCCACTTTCAGTACCCCTTTTTGCACATGTAAATTTAAAAAATTCATAGCTTTGTGGGGTTGCATTATATCGGAAACTTTTATAAACAAAATTTGTTCGATTTTACTTGTAGTTTAAGAAAAAAATTAGAGAAAATTTTTTTTTGAAAATTTTTTTTTTTTTGAATTTTGAAAATATTCTATTTTTGATAATTTTGGACGAAAATTGCTGGCTAACGAACTCGACCTGTATTTTGGTACCAAAAAAAAGTATACCAAAGTTGAAGTTGATACGACAATTTTTACTCAAGTTATCCGATTTCAAAATTTTGATACAGACAGACAGACAGACAGACAGACAGACAGACATCTTCGTAAAACCCAATTTTTTGGAATCAGAAGGTCTCAAAACGTCGAGAAATGTATGTTTTAGCAAAAGTTCAAAATCGCACAAATTGAAGACTTTCTCATTTAGGATGAGAATGTAAAAATGAATTTATTCAAAATTTCCAAAAATTTTTAGAAAAGTCAATATTTTTTGATGCAGTTTTATTAGTTGTGATCAATGGAAGTAAACAGGAAGAAAAAACCGGAAGTTTTTTCATTTTTTTTAAAAATAATAGAGTTTTTGTATAGGATTTATCCACTTTCAGTACCCCTTTTTGCACATGTAAAATAAAAATTCATAGCTTTGTGGGGTTGCATTATATCGGAAACTTTTATAAACAAAATTTGTTCGATTTTACTTGTAGTTTAAGAAAAAAATTAGAGAAAATTTTTTTTTGAAAATTTTTTTTTTTTTGAATTTTGAAAATATTCTATTTTTGATAATTTTGGACGAAAAATGCTGGCTAACGAACTCGACCTGTATTTTGGTACCAAAAAAAAGTATACTAAAGTTGAAGTTGATACGACAATTTTTACTCAAGTTATCCGATTTCAAAATTTTGATACAGACAGACAGACAGACAGACAGACAGACAGACAGACAGACATCTTCGTAAAACCCATTTTTTTGGAATCAGAAGGTCTCAAAACGTCGAGAAATGTATGTTTTAGCAAAAGTTCAAAATCGCACAAATTGAAGACTTTCTCATTTAGGATGAGAATGTAAAAATGAATTTATTCAAAATTTCCAAAAATTTTTAGAAAAGTCAATATTTTTTGATGCAGTTTTATTAGTTGTGATCAATGGAAGTAAACAGGAAGAAAAAACCGGAAGTTTTTTTCATTTTTTTTAAAAATAATAGAGTTTTTGTATAGGATTTATCCACTTTCAGTACCCCTTTTTGCACATGTAAACTTAAAAAATTCATAGCTTTGTGGGGTTGCATTATATCGGAAACTTTTATAATCAAAATTTGTTCGATTTTACTTGTAGTTTAAGAAAAAAATTAGAGAAAATTTTTTTTTGAAAATTTTTTTTTTTTTGAATTTTGAAAATATTCTATTTTTGATAATTTTGGACGAAAATTGCTGGCTAACGAACTCGACCTGTATTTTGGTACCAAAAAAAAGTATACCAAAGTTGAAGTTGATACGACAATTTTTACTCAAGTTATCCGATTTCAAAATTTTGATACAGACAGACAGACAGACAGACAGACAGACAGACAGACATCTTCGTAAAACCCATTTTTTTGGAATCAGAAGGTCTCAAAACGTCGAGAAATGTATGTTTTAGCAAAAGTTCAAAATCGCACAAATTGAAGACTTTCTCATTTAGGATGAGAATGTAAAAATGAATTTATTCAAAATTTCCAAAAATTTTTAGAAAAGTCAATATTTTTTGATGCAGTTTTATTAGTTGTGATCAATGGAAGTAAACAGGAAGAAAAAACCGGAAGTTTTTTTCATTTTTTTTAAAAATAATAGAGTTTTTGTATAGGATTTATCCACTTTCAGTACCCCTTTTTGCACATGTAAATTTAAAAAATTCATAGCTTTGTGGGGTTGCATTATATCGGAAACTTTTATAAACAAAATTTGTTCGATTTTACTTGTAGTTTAAGAAAAAAATTAGAGAAAATTTTTTTTTGAAAATTTTTTTTTTTTTGAATTTTGAAAATATTCTATTTTTGATAATTTTGGACGAAAATTGCTGGCTAACGAACTCGACCTGTATTTTGGTACCAAAAAAAAGTATACCAAAGTTGAAGTTGATACGACAATTTTTACTCAAGTTATCCGATTTCAAAATTTTGATACAGACAGACAGACAGACAGACAGACAGACAGACATCTTCGTAAAACCCATTTTTTTGGAATCAGAAGGTCTCAAAACGTCGAGAAATGTATGTTTTAGCAAAAGTTCAAAATCGCACAAATTGAAGACTTTCTCATTTAGGATGAGAATGTAAAAATGAATTTATTCAAAATTTCCAAAAATTTTTAGAAAAGTCAATATTTTTTGATGCAGTTTTATTAGTTGTGATCAATGGAAGTAAACAGGAAGAAAAAACCGGAAGTTTTTTCATTTTTTTTAAAAATAATAGAGTTTTTGTATAGGATTTATCCACTTTCAGTACCCCTTTTTGCACATGTAAACTTAAAAAATTCATAGCTTTGTGGGGTTGCATTATATCGGAAACTTTTATAAACAAAATTTGTTCGATTTTACTTGTAGTTTAAGAAAAAAATTAGAGAAAATTTTTTTTTGAAAATTTTTTTTTTTTTGAATTTTGAAAATATTCTATTTTTGATAATTTTGGACGAAAAATGCTGGCTAACGAACTCGACCTGTATTTTGGTACCAAAAAAAAGTATACCAAAGTTGAAGTTGATACGACAATTTTTACTCAAGTTATCCGATTTCAAAATTTTGATACAGACAGACAGACAGACAGACAGACAGACAGACAGACATCTTCGTAAAACCCATTTTTTTGGAATCAGAAGGTCTCAAAACGTCGAGAAATGTATGTTTTAGCAAAAGTTCAAAATCGCACAAATTGAAGACTTTCTCATTTAGGATGAGAATGTAAAAATGAATTTATTCAAAATTTCCAAAAATTTTTAGAAAAGTCAATATTTTTTGATGCAGTTTTATTAGTTGTGATCAATGGAAGTAAACAGGAAGAAAAAACCGGAAGTTTTTTCATTTTTTTTAAAAATAATAGAGTTTTTGTATAGGATTTATCCACTTTCAGTACCCCTTTTTGCACATGTAAACTTAAAAAATTCATAGCTTTGTGGGGTTGCATTGTATCGGAAACTTTTATAAACAAAATTTGTTCGATTTTACTCGTAGTTTAAGAAAAAAATTAGAGAAAATTTTTTTTTGAAAATTTTTTTTTTTTTGAATTTTGAAAATATTCTATTTTTGATAATTTTGGACGAAAATTGCTGGCTAACGAACTCGACCTGTATTTTGGTACCAAAAAAAAGTATACCAAAGTTGAAGTTGATACGACAATTTTTACTCAAGTTATCCGATTTCAAAATTTTGATACAGACAGACAGACAGACAGACAGACAGACAGACATCTTCGTAAAACCCATTTTTTTGGAATCAGAAGGTCTCAAAACGTCGAGAAATGTATGTTTTAGCAAAAGTTCAAAATCGCACAAATTGAAGACTTTCTCATTTAGGATGAGAATGTAAAAATGAATTTATTCAAAATTTCCAAAAATTTTTAGAAAAGTCAATATTTTTTGATGCAGTTTTATTAGTTGTGATCAATGGAAGTAAACAGGAAGAAAAAACCGGAAGTTTTTTTCATTTTTTTTAAAAATAATTGAGTTTTTGTATAGGATTTATCCACTTTCAGTACCCCTTTTTGCACATGTAAATTTAAAAAATTCATAGCTTTGTGGGGTTGCATTATATCGGAAACTTTTATAAACAAAATTTGTTCGATTTTACTTGTAGTTTAAGAAAAAAATTAGAGAAAATTTTTTTTTGAAAATTTTTTTTTTTTTGAATTTTGAAAATATTCTATTTTTGATAATTTTGGACGAAAATTGCTGGCTAACGAACTCGACCTGTATTTTGGTACCAAAAAAAAGTATACCAAAGTTGAAGTTGATACGACAATTTTTACTCTAGTTATCCGATTTCAAAATTTTGATACAGACAGACAGACAGACAGACAGACAGACAGACAGACAGACAGACATCTTCGTAAAACCCATTTTTTTGGAATCAGAAGGTCTCAAAACGTCGAGAAATGTATGTTTTAGCAAAAGTTCAAAATCGCACAAATTGAAGACTTTCTCATTTAGGATGAGAATGTAAAAATGAATTTATTCAAAATTTCCAAAAATTTTTAGAAAAGTCAATATTTTTTGATGCAGTTTTATTAGTTGTGATCAATGGAAGTAAACAGGAAGAAAAAACCGGAAGTTTTTTCATTTTTTTTAAAAATAATAGAGTTTTTGTATAGGATTTATCCACTTTCAGTACCCCTTTTTGCACATGTAAACTTAAAAAATTCATAGCTTTGTGGGGTTGCATTATATCGGAAACTTTTATAAACAAAATTTGTTCGATTTTACTTGTAGTTTAAGAAAAAAATTAGAGAAAATTTTTTTTTGAAAATTTTTTTTTTTTTGAATTTTGAAAATATTCTATTTTTGATAATTTTGGACGAAAATTGCTGGCTAACGAACTTGACCTGTATTTTGGTACCAAAAAAAAGTATACCAAAGTTGAAGTTGATACGACAATTTTTACTCAAGTTATCCGATTTCAAAATTTTGATACAGACAGACAGACAGACAGACAGACAGACAGACAGACAGACAGACAGACATCTTCGTAAAACCCATTTTTATGGAATCAGAAGGTCTCAAAACGTCGAGAAATGTATGTTTTAGCAAAAGTTCAAAATCGCACAAATTGAAGACTTTCTCATTTAGGATGAGAATGTAAAAATGAATTTATTCAAAATTTCCAAAAATTTTTAGAAAAGTCAATATTTTTTGATGCAGTTTTATTAGTTGTGATCAATGGAAGTAAACAGGAAGAAAAAACCGGAAGTTTTTTCATTTTTTTTAAAAATAATAGAGTTTTTGTATAGGATTTATCCACTTTCAGTACCCCTTTTTGCACATGTAAACTTAAAAAATTCATAGCTTTGTGGGGTTGCATTATATCGGAAACTTTTATAAACAAAATTTGTTCGATTTTACTTGTAGTTTAAGAAAAAAATTAGAGAAAATTTTTTTTTGAAAATTTTTTTTTTTTTGAATTTTGAAAATATTCTATTTTTGATAATTTTGGACGAAAATTGCTGGCTAACGAACTCGACCTGTATTTTGGTACCAAAAAAAAGTATACCAAAGTTGAAGTTGATACGACAATTTTTACTCCAGTTATCCGATTTCAAAATTTTGATACAGACAGACAGACAGACAGACAGACAGACAGACAGACAGACAGACATCTTCGTAAAACCTATTTTTTTGGAATCAGAAGGTCTCAAAACGTCGAGAAATGTATGTTTTAGCAAAAGTTCAAAATCGCACAAATTGAAGACTTTCTCATTTAGGATGAGAATGTAAAAATGAATTTATTCAAAATTTCCAAAAATTTTTAGAAAAGTCAATATTTTTTGATGCAGTTTTATTAGTTGTGATCAATGGAAGTAAACAGGAAGAAAAAACCGGAAGTTTTTTCATTTTTTTTAAAAATAATAGAGTTTTTGTATAGGATTTATCCACTTTCAGTACCCCTTTTTGCACATGTAAACTTAAAAAATTCATAGCTTTGTGGGGTTGCATTATATCGGAAACTTTTATAAACAAAATTTGTTCGATTTTACTTGTAGTTTAAGAAAAAAATTAGAGAAAATTTTTTTTTGAAAATTTTTTTTTTTTTGAATTTTGAAAATATTCTATTTTTGATAATTTTGGACGAAAATTGCTGGCTAACGAACTTGACCTGTATTTTGGTACCAAAAAAAAGTATACCAAAGTTGAAGTTGATACGACAATTTTTACTCAAGTTATCCGATTTCAAAATTTTGATACAGACAGACAGACAGACAGACAGACAGACAGACATTTTCGTAAAACCCATTTTTTTGGAATCAGAACGTCTCAAAACGTCGAGAAATGTATGTTTTAGCAAAAGTTCAAAATCGCACAAATTGAAGACTTTCTCATTTAGGATGAGAATGTAAAAATGAATTTATTCAAAATTTCCAAAAATTTTTAGAAAAGTCAATATTTTTTGATGCAGTTTTATTAGTTGTGATCAATGGAAGTAAACAGGAAGAAAAAACCGGAAGTTTTTTCATTTTTTTTAAAAATAATAGAGTTTTTGTATAGGATTTATCCATTTTCAGTACCCCTTTTTGCACATGTAAACTTAAAAAAATCAGAGCTTTGTGGGGTTGCATTATATCGGAAACTTTTATAAACAAAATTTGTTCGATTTTACTTGTAGTTTAAGAAAAAAATTAGAGAAAATTTTTTTTTGAAAATTTTTTTTTTTTTGAATTTTGAAAATATTCTATTTTTGATAATTTTGGACGAAAATTGCTGGCTAACGAACTCGACCTGTATTTTGGTACCAAAAAAAAGTATACCAAAGTTGAAGTTGATACGACAATTTTTACTCAAGTTATCCGATTTCAAAATTTTGATACAGACAGACAGACAGACAGACAGACAGACAGACAGACAGACAGACATCTTCGTAAAACCCATTTTTTTGGAATCAGAAGGTCTCAAAACGTCGAGAAATGTATGTTTTAGCAAAAGTTCAAAATCGCACAAATTGAAGACTTTCTCATTTAGGATGAGAATGTAAAAATGAATTTATTCAAAATTTCCAAAAATTTTTAGAAAAGTCAATATTTTTTGATGCAGTTTTATTAGTTGTGATCAATGGAAGTAAACAGGAAGAAAAAACCGGAAGTTTTTTCATTTTTTTTAAAAATAATAGAGTTTTTGTATAGGATTTATCCACTTTCAGTACCCCTTTTTGCACATGTAAACTTAAAAAATTCATAGCTTTGTGGGGTTGCATTGTATCGGAAACTTTTATAAACAAAATTTGTTCGATTTTACTTGTAGTTTAAGAAAAAAATTAGAGAAAATTTTTTTTTGAAAATTTTTTTTTTTTTGAATTTTGAAAATATTCTATTTTTGATAATTTTGGACGAAAATTGCTGGCTAACGAACTCGACCTGTATTTTGGTACCAAAAAAAAGTATACCAAAGTTGAAGTTGATACGACAATTTTTACTCAAGTTATCCGATTTCAAAATTTTGATACAGACAGACAGACAGACAGACAGACAGACAGACAGACAGACAGACATCTTCGTAAAACCCATTTTTTTGGAATCAGGAGGTCTCAAAACGTCGAGAAATGTATGTTTTAGCAAAAGTTCAAAATCGCACAAATTGAAGACTTTCTCATTTAGGATGAGAATGTAAAAATGAATTTATTCAAAATTTCCAAAAATTTTTAGAAAAGTCAATATTTTTTGATGCAGTTTTATTAGTTGTGATCCATGGAAGTAAACAGGAAGAAAAAACCGGAAGTTTTTTCATTTTTTTTAAAAATAATAGAGTTTTTGTATAGGATTTATCCACTTTCAGTACCCCTTTTTGCACATGTAAACTTAAAAAATTCATAGCTTTGTGGGGTTGCATTATATCGGAAACTTTTATAAACAAAATTTGTTCGATTTTACTTGTAGTTTAAGAAAAAAATTAGAGAAAATTTTTTTTTGAAAATTTTTTTTTTTTTGAATTTTGAAAATATTCTATTTTTGATAATTTTGGACGAAAATTGCTGGCTAACGAACTCGACCTGTATTTTGGTACCAAAAAAAAGTATACCAAAGTTGAAGTTGATACGACAATTTTTACTCAAGTTATCCGATTTCAAAATTTTGATACAGACAGACAGACAGACAGACAGACAGACAGACAGACAGACAGACAGACATCTTCGTAAAACCCATTTTTATGGAATCAGAAGGTCTCAAAACGTCGAGAAATGTATGTTTTAGCAAAAGTTCAAAATCGCACAAATTGAAGACTTTCTCATTTAGGATGAGAATGTAAAAATGAATTTATTCAAAATTTCCAAAAATTTTTAGAAAAGTCAATATTTTTTGATGCAGTTTTATTAGTTGTGATCAATGGAAGTAAACAGGAAGAAAAAACCGGAAGTTTTTTCATTTTTTTTAAAAATAATAGAGTTTTTGTATAGGATTTATCCACTTTCAGTACCCCTTTTTGCACATGTAAACTTAAAAAATTCATAGCTTTGTGGGGTTGCATTATATCGGAAACTTTTATAAACAAAATTTGTTCGATTTTACTTGTAGTTTAAGAAAAAAATTAGAGAAAATTTTTTTTTGAAAATTTTTTTTTTTTTGAATTTTGAAAATATTCTATTTTTGATAATTTTGGACGAAAATTGCTGGCTAACGAACTCGACCTGTATTTTGGTACCAAAAAAAAGTATACCAAAGTTGAAGTTGATACGACAATTTTTACTCCAGTTATCTGATTTCAAAATTTTGATACAGACAGACAGACAGACAGACAGACAGACAGACAGACAGACAGACATCTTCGTAAAACCTATTTTTTTGGAATCAGAAGGTCTCAAAACGTCGAGAAATGTATGTTTTAGCAAAAGTACAAAATCGCACAAATTGAAGACTTTCTCATTTAGGATGAGAATGTAAAAATGAATTTATTCAAAATTTCCAAAAATTTTTAGAAAAGTCAATATTTTTTGATGCAGTTTTATTAGTTGTGATCAATGGAAGTAAACAGGAAGAAAAAACCGGAAGTTTTTTCATTTTTTTTAAAAATAATAGAGTTTTTGTATAGGATTTATCCACTTTCAGTACCCCTTTTTGCACATGTAAACTTAAAAAATTCATAGCTTTGTGGGGTTGCATTATATCGGAAACTTTTATAAACAAAATTTGTTCGATTTTACTTGTAGTTTAAGAAAAAAATTAGAGAAAATTTTTTTTTGAAAATTTTTTTTTTTTTGAATTTTGAAAATATTCTATTTTTGATAATTTTGGACGAAAATTGCTGGCTAACGAACTCGACCTGTATTTTGGTACCAAAAAAAAGTATACCAAAGTTGAAGTTGATACGACAATTTTTACTCCAGTTATCCGATTTCAAAATTTTGATACAGACAGACAGACAGACAGACAGACAGACAGACAGACAGACAGACATCTTCGTAAAACCTATTTTTTTGGAATCAGAAGGTCTCAAAACGTCGAGAAATGTATGTTTTAGCAAAAGTTCAAAATCGCACAAATTGAAGACTTTCTCATTTAGGATGAGAATGTAAAAATGAATTTATTCAAAATTTCCAAAAATTTTTAGAAAAGTCAATATTTTTTGATGCAGTTTTATTAGTTGTGATCAATGGAAGTAAACAGGAAGAAAAAACCGGAAGTTTTTTCATTTTTTTTAAAAATAATAGAGTTTTTGTATAGGATTTATCCACTTTCAGTACCCCTTTTTGCACATGTAAACTTAAAAAATTCATAGCTTTGTGGGGTTGCATTATATCGGAAACTTTTATAAACAAAATTTGTTCGATTTTACTTGTAGTTTAAGAAAAAAATTAGAGAAAATTTTTTTTTGAAAATTTTTTTTTTTTTGAATTTTGAAAATATTCTATTTTTGATAATTTTGGACGAAAATTGCTGGCTAACGAACTCGACCTGTATTTTGGTACCAAAAAAAAGTATACCAAAGTTGAAGTTGATACGACAATTTTTACTCCAGTTATCCGATTTCAAAATTTTGATACAGACAGACAGACAGACAGACAGACAGACAGACAGACAGACAGACATCTTCGTAAAACCTATTTTTTTGGAATCAGAAGGTCTCAAAACGTCGAGAAATGTATGTTTTAGCAAAAGTTCAAAATCGCACAAATTGAAGACTTTCTCATTTAGGATGAGAATGTAAAAATGAATTTATTCAAAATTTCCAAAAATTTTTAGAAAAGTCAATATTTTTTGATGCAGTTTTATTAGTTGTGATCAATGGAAGTAAACAGGAAGAAAAAACCGGAAGTTTTTTCATTTTTTTTAAAAATAATAGAGTTTTTGTATAGGATTTATCCACTTTCAGTACCCCTTTTTGCACATGTAAACTTAAAAAATTCATAGCTTTGTGGGGTTGCATTATATCGGAAACTTTTATAAACAAAATTTGTTCGATTTTACTTGTAGTTTAAGAAAAAAATTAGAGAAAATTTTTTTTTGAAAATTTTTTTTTTTTTGAATTTTGAAAATATTCTATTTTTGATAATTTTGGACGAAAATTGCTGGCTAACGAACTTGACCTGTATTTTGGTACCAAAAAAAAGTATACCAAAGTTGAAGTTGATACGACAATTTTTACTCAAGTTATCCGATTTCAAAATTTTGATACAGACAGACAGACAGACAGACAGACATTTTCGTAAAACCCATTTTTTTGGAATCAGAACGTCTCAAAACGTCGAGAAATGTATGTTTTAGCAAAAGTTCAAAATCGCACAAATTGAAGACTTTCTCATTTAGGATGAGAATGTAAAAATGAATTTATTCAAAATTTCCAAAAATTTTTAGAAAAGTCAATATTTTTTGATGCAGTTTTATTAGTTGTGATCAATGGAAGTAAACAGGAAGAAAAAACCGGAAGTTTTTTCATTTTTTTTAAAAATAATAGAGTTTTTGTATAGGATTTATCCATTTTCAGTACCCCTTTTTGCACATGTAAACTTAAAAAAATCAGAGCTTTGTGGGGTTGCATTATATCGGAAACTTTTATAAACAAAATTTGTTCGATTTTACTTGTAGTTTAAGAAAAAAATTAGAGAAAATTTTTTTTTGAAAATTTTTTTTTTTTTGAATTTTGAAAATATTCTATTTTTGATAATTTTGGACGAAAATTGCTGGCTAACGAACTCGACCTGTATTTTGGTACCAAAAAAAAGTATACCAAAGTTGAAGTTGATACGACAATTTTTACTCAAGTTATCCGATTTCAAAATTTTGATACAGACAGACAGACAGACAGACAGACAGACAGACAGACAGACATCTTCGTAAAACCCATTTTTTTGGAATCAGAAGGTCTCAAAACGTCGAGAAATGTATGTTTTAGCAAAAGTTCAAAATCGCACAAATTGAAGACTTTCTCATTTAGGATGAGAATGTAAAAATGAATTTATTCAAAATTTCCAAAAATTTTTAGAAAAGTCAATATTTTTTGATGCAGTTTTATTAGTTGTGATCAATGGAAGTAAACAGGAAGAAAAAACCGGAAGTTTTTTCATTTTTTTTAAAAATAATAGAGTTTTTGTATAGGATTTATCCACTTTCAGTACCCCTTTTTGCACATGTAAACTTAAAAAATTCATAGCTTTGTGGGGTTGCATTGTATCGGAAACTTTTATAAACAAAATTTGTTCGATTTTACTTGTAGTTTAAGAAAAAAATTAGAGAAAATTTTTTTTTGAAAATTTTTTTTTTTTTGAATTTTGAAAATATTCTATTTTTGATAATTTTGGACGAAAATTGCTGGCTAACGAACTCGACCTGTATTTTGGTACCAAAAAAAAGTATACCAAAGTTGAAGTTGATACGACAATTTTTACTCAAGTTATCCGATTTCAAAATTTTGATACAGACAGACAGACAGACAGACAGACAGACAGACAGACAGACAGACATCTTCGTAAAACCCATTTTTTTGGAATCAGAAGGTCTCAAAACGTCGAGAAATGTATGTTTTAGCAAAAGTTCAAAATCGCACAAATTGAAGACTTTCTCATTTAGGATGAGAATGTAAAAATGAATTTATTCAAAATTTCCAAAAATTTTTAGAAAAGTCAATATTTTTTGATGCAGTTTTATTAGTTGTGATCAATGGAAGTAAACAGGAAGAAAAAACCGGAAGTTTTTTCATTTTTTTTAAAAATAATAGAGTTTTTGTATAGGATTTATCCACTTTCAGTACCCCTTTTTGCACATGTAAACTTAAAAAATTCATAGCTTTGTGGGGTTGCATTATATCGGAAACTTTTATAAACAAAATTTGTTCGATTTTACTTGTAGTTTAAGAAAAAAATTAGAGAAAATTTTTTTTTGAAAATTTTTTTTTTTTTGAATTTTGAAAATATTCTATTTTTGATAATTTTGGACGAAAATTGCTGGCTAACGAACTTGACCTGTATTTTGGTACCAAAAAAAAGTATACCAAAGTTGAAGTTGATACGACAATTTTTACTCAAGTTATCCGATTTCAAAATTTTGATACAGACAGACAGACAGACAGACAGACAGACAGACAGACAGACATCTTCGTAAAACCCATTTTTTTGGAATCAGAACGTCTCAAAACGTCGAGAAATGTATGTTTTAGCAAAAGTTCAAAATCGCACAAATTGAAGACTTTCTCATTTAGGATGAGAATGTAAAAATGAATTTATTCAAAATTTCCAAAAATTTTTAGAAAAGTCAATATTTTTTGATGCAGTTTTATTAGTTGTGATCAATGGAAGTAAACAGGAAGAAAAAACCGGAAGTTTTTTCATTTTTTTTTAAAATAATAGAGTTTTTGTATAGGATTTATCCATTTTCAGTACCCCTTTTTGCACATGTAAACTTAAAAAAATCAGAGCTTTGTGGGGTTGCATTATATCGGAAACTTTTATAAACAAAATTTGTTCGATTTTACTTGTAGTTTAAGAAAAAAATTAGAGAAAATTTTTTTTTGAAAATTTTTTTTTTTTTGAATTTTGAAAATATTCTATTTTTGATAATTTTGGACGAAAATTGCTGGCTAACGAACTCGACCTGTATTTTGGTACCAAAAAAAAGTATACCAAAGTTGAAGTTGATACGACAATTTTTACTCAAGTTATCCGATTTCAAAATTTTGATACAGACAGACAGACAGACAGACAGACAGACAGACAGACAGACAGACATCTTCGTAAAACCCATTTTTTTGGAATCAGAAGGTCTCAAAACGTCGAGAAATGTATGTTTTAGCAAAAGTTCAAAATCGCACAAATTGAAGACTTTCTCATTTAGGATGAGAATGTAAAAATGAATTTATTCAAAATTTCCAAAAATTTTTAGAAAAGTCAATATTTTTTGATGCAGTTTTATTAGTTGTGATCAATGGAAGTAAACAGGAAGAAAAAACCGGAAGTTTTTTCATTTTTTTTAAAAATAATAGAGTTTTTGTATAGGATTTATCCACTTTCAGTACCCCTTTTTGCACATGTAAACTTAAAAAATTCATAGCTTTGTGGGGTTGCATTGTATCGGAAACTTTTATAAACAAAATTTGTTCGATTTTACTTGTAGTTTAAGAAAAAAATTAGAGAAAATTTTTTTTTGAAAATTTTTTTTTTTTTGAATTTTGAAAATATTCTATTTTTGATAATTTTGGACGAAAATTGCTGGCTAACGAACTCGACCTGTATTTTGGTACCAAAAAAAAGTATACCAAAGTTGAAGTTGATACGACAATTTTTACTCAAGTTATCCGATTTCAAAATTTTGATACAGACAGACAGACAGACAGACAGACAGACAGACAGACATCTTCGTAAAACCCATTTTTTTGGAATCAGAAGGTCTCAAAACGTCGAGAAATGTATGTTTTAGCAAAAGTTCAAAATCGCACAAATTGAAGACTTTCTCATTTAGGATGAGAATGTAAAAATGAATTTATTCAAAATTTCCAAAAATTTTTAGAAAAGTCAATATTTTTTGATGCAGTTTTATTAGTTGTAATCAATGGAAGTAAACAGGAAGAAAAAACCGGAAGTTTTTTTCATTTTTTTTAAAAATAATAGAGTTTTTGTATAGGATTTATCCACTTTCAGTACCCCTTTTTGCACATGTAAATTTAAAAAATTCATAGCTTTGTGGGGTTGCATTATATCGGAAACTTTTATAAACAAAATTTGTTCGATTTTACTTGTAGTTTAAGAAAAAAATTAGAGAAAATTTTTTTTTGAAAATTTTTTTTTTTTTTGAATTTTGAAAATATTCTATTTTTGATAATTTTGGACGAAAATTGCTGGCTAACGAACTCGACCTGTATTTTGGTACCAAAAAAAAGTATACCAAAGTTGAAGTTGATACGACAATTTTTACTCAAGTTATCCGATTTCAAAATTTTGATACAGACAGACAGACAGACAGACAGACAGACAGACATCTTCGTAAAACCCATTTTTTTGGAATCAGAAGGTCTCAAAACGTCGAGAAATGTATGTTTTAGCAAAAGTTCAAAATCGCACAAATTGAAGACTTTCTCATTTAGGATGAGAATGTAAAAATGAATTTATACAAAATTTCCAAAAATTTTTAGAAAAGTCAATATTTTTTTATGCAGTTTTATTAGTTGTGATCAATGGAAGTAAACAGGAAGAAAAAACCGGAAGTTTTTTCATTTTTTTTAAAAATAATAGAGTTTTTGTATAGGATTTATCCACTTTCAGTACCCCTTTTTGCACATGTAAACTTAAAAAATTCATAGCTTTGTGGGGTTGCATTATATCGGAAACTTTTATAAACAAAATTTGTTCGATTTTACTTGTAGTTTAAGAAAAAAATTAGAGAAAATTTTTTTTTGAAAATTTTTTTTTTTTTGAATTTTGAAAATATTCTATTTTTGATAATTTTGGACGAAAAATGCTGGCTAACGAACTCGACCTGTATTTTGGTACCAAAAAAAAGTATACCAAAGTTGAAGTTGATACGACAATTTTTACTCAAGTTATCCGATTTCAAAATTTTGATACAGACAGACAGACAGACAGACAGACAGACAGACAGACAGACAGACAGACATCTTCGTAAAACCCATTTTTTTGGAATCAGAAGGTCTCAAAACGTCGAGAAATGTATGTTTTAGCAAAAGTTCAAAATCGCACAAATTGAAGACTTTCTCATTTAGGATGAGAATGTAAAAATGAATTTATTCAAAATTTCCAAAAATTTTTAGAAAAGTCATATTTTTTGATGCAGTTTTATTAGTTGTGATCAATGGAAGTAAACAGGAAGAAAAAACCGGAAGTTTTTTCATTTTTTTTAAAAATAATAGAGTTTTTGTATAGGATTTATCCACTTTCAGTACCCCTTTTTGCACATGTAAACTTAAAAAATTCATAGCTTTGTGGGGTTGCATTGTATCGGAAACTTTTATAAACAAAATTTGTTCGATTTTACTTGTAGTTTAAGAAAAAAGTTAGAGAAAATTTTTTTTTGAAAATTTTTTTTTTTTTGAATTTTGAAAATATTCTATTTTTGATAATTTTGGACGAAAATTGCTGGCTAACGAACTCGACCTGTATTTTGGTACCAAAAAAAAGTATACCAAAGTTGAAGTTGATACGACAATTTTTACTCAAGTTATCCGATTTCAAAATTTTGATACAGACAGACAGACAGACAGACAGACAGACAGACAGACATCTTCGTAAAACCCATTTTTTTGGAATCAGAAGGTCTCAAAACGTCGAGAAATGTATGTTTTAGCAAAAGTTCAAAATCGCACAAATTGAAGACTTTCTCATTTAGGATGAGAATGTAAAAATGAATTTATTCAAAATTTCCAAAAATTTTTAGAAAAGTCAATATTTTTTGATGCAGTTTTATTAGTTGTGATCAATGGAAGTAAACAGGAAGAAAAAACCGGAAGTTTTTTCATTTTTTTTAAAAATAATAGAGTTTTTGTATAGGATTTATCCACTTTCAGTACCCCTTTTTGCACATGTAAACTTAAAAAATTCATAGCTTTGTGGGGTTGCATTATATCGGAAACTTTTATAAACAAAATTTGTTCGATTTTACTTGTAGTTTAAGAAAAAAATTAGAGAAAATTTTTTTTTGAAAATTTTTTTTTTTTTGAATTTTGAAAATATTCTATTTTTGATAATTTTGGACGAAAATTGCTGGCTAACGAACTCGACCTGTATTTTGGTACCAAAAAAAAGTATACCAAAGTTGAAGTTGATACGACAATTTTTACTCAAGTTATCCGATTTCAAAATTTTGATACAGACAGACAGACAGACAGACAGACAGACAGACAGACAGACAGACAGACAGACATCTTCGTAAAACCCATTTTTATGGAATCAGAAGGTCTCAAAACGTCGAGAAATGTATGTTTTAGCAAAAGTTCAAAATCGCACAAATTGAAGACTTTCTCATTTAGGATGAGAATGTAAAAATGAATTTATTCAAAATTTCCAAAAATTTTTAGAAAAGTCAATATTTTTTGATGCAGTTTTATTAGTTGTGATCAATGGAAGTAAACAGGAAGAAAAAACCGGAAGTTTTTTCATTTTTTTTAAAAATAATAGAGTTTTTGTATAGGATTTATCCACTTTCAGTACCCCTTTTTGCACATGTAAACTTAAAAAATTCATAGCTTTGTGGGGTTGCATTATATCGGAAACTTTTATAAACAAAATTTGTTCGATTTTACTTGTAGTTTAAGAAAAAAATTAGAGAAAATTTTTTTTTGAAAATTTTTTTTTTTTTGAATTTTGAAAATATTCTATTTTTGATAATTTTGGACGAAAATTGCTGGCTAACGAACTTGACCTGTATTTTGGTACCAAAAAAAAGTATACCAAAGTTGAAGTTGATACGACAATTTTTACTCAAGTTATCCGATTTCAAAATTTTGATACAGACAGACAGACAGACAGACAGACAGACAGACAGACAGACATCTTCGTAAAACCCATTTTTTTGGAATCAGAAGGTCTCAAAACGTCGAGAAATGTATGTTTTAGCAAAAGTTCAAAATCGCACAAATTGAAGACTTTCTCATTTAGGATGAGAATGTAAAAATGAATTTATTCAAAATTTCCAAAAAATTTTAGAAAAGTCAATATTTTTTGATGCAGTTTTATTAGTTGTGATCAATGGAAGTAAACAGGAAGAAAAAACCGGAAGTTTTTTCATTTTTTTTAAAAATAATAGAGTTTTTGTATAGGATTTATCCACTTTCAGTACCCCTTTTTGCACATGTAAACTTAAAAAATTCATAGCTTTGTGGGGTTGCATTGTATCGGAAACTTTTATAAACAAAATTTGTTCGATTTTACTTGTAGTTTAAGAAAAAAATTAGAGAAAATTTTTTTTTGAAAATTTTTTTTTTTTTGAATTTTGAAAATATTCTATTTTTGATAATTTTGGACGAAAATTGCTGGCTAACGAACTCGACCTGTATTTTGGTACCAAAAAAAAGTATACCAAAGTTGAAGTTGATACGACAATTTTTACTCAAGTTATCCGATTTCAAAATTTTGATACAGACAGACAGACAGACAGACAGACATCTTCGTAAAACCCATTTTTTTGGAATCAGAAGGTCTCAAAACGTCGAGAAATGTATGTTTTAGCAAAAGTTCAAAATCGCACAAATTGAAGACTTTCTCATTTAGGATGAGAATGTAAAAATGAATTTATTCAAAATTTCCAAAAATTTTTAGAAAAGTCAATATTTTTTGATGCAGTTTTATTAGTTGTAATCAATGGAAGTAAACAGGAAGAAAAAACCGGAAGTTTTTTTCATTTTTTTTAAAAATAATAGAGTTTTTGTATAGGATTTATCCACTTTCAGTACCCCTTTTTGCACATGTAAATTTAAAAAATTCATAGCTTTGTGGGGTTGCATTATATCGGAAACTTTTATAAACAAAATTTGTTCGATTTTACTTGTAGTTTAAGAAAAAAATTAGAGAAAATTTTTTTTTGAAAATTTTTTTTTTTTTGAATTTTGAAAATATTCTATTTTTGATAATTTTGGACGAAAATTGCTGGCTAACGAACTCGACCTGTATTTTGGTACCAAAAAAAAGTATACCAAAGTTGAAGTTGATACGACAATTTTTACTCAAGTTATCCGATTTCAAAATTTTGATACAGACAGACAGACAGACAGACAGACAGACAGACATCTTCGTAAAACCCATTTTTTTGGAATCAGAAGGTCTCAAAACGTCGAGAAATGTATGTTTTAGCAAAAGTTCAAAATCGCACAAATTGAAGACTTTCTCATTTAGGATGAGAATGTAAAAATGAATTTATACAAAATTTCCAAAAATTTTTAGAAAAGTCAATATTTTTTGATGCAGTTTTATTAGTTGTGATCAATGGAAGTAAACAGGAAGAAAAAACCGGAAGTTTTTTCATTTTTTTTAAAAATAATAGAGTTTTTGTATAGGATTTATCCACTTTCAGTACCCCTTTTTGCACATGTAAACTTAAAAAATTCATAGCTTTGTGGGGTTGCATTATATCGGAAACTTTTATAAACAAAATTTGTTCGATTTTACTTGTAGTTTAAGAAAAAAATTAGAGAAAATTTTTTTTTGAAAATTTTTTTTTTTTTGAATTTTGAAAATATTCTATTTTTGATAATTTTGGACGAAAAATGCTGGCTAACGAACTCGACCTGTATTTTGGTACCAAAAAAAAGTATACCAAAGTTGAAGTTGATACGACAATTTTTACTCAAGTTATCCGATTTCAAAATTTTGATACAGACAGACAGACAGACAGACAGACAGACAGACAGACAGACAGACATCTTCGTAAAACCCATTTTTTTGGAATCAGAAGGTCTCAAAACGTCGAGAAATGTATGTTTTAGCAAAAGTTCAAAATCGCACAAATTGAAGACTTTCTCATTTAGGATGAGAATGTAAAAATGAATTTATTCAAAATTTCCAAAAATTTTTAGAAAAGTCAATATTTTTTGATGCAGTTTTATTAGTTGTGATCAATGGAAGTAAACAGGAAGAAAAAACCGGAAGTTTTTTCATTTTTTTTAAAAATAATAGAGTTTTTGTATAGGATTTATCCACTTTCAGTACCCCTTTTTGCACATGTAAACTTAAAAAATTCATAGCTTTGTGGGGTTGCATTGTATCGGAAACTTTTATAAACAAAATTTGTTCGATTTTACTTGTAGTTTAAGAAAAAAATTAGAGAAAATTTTTTTTTGAAAATTTTTTTTTTTTTGAATTTTGAAAATATTCTATTTTTGATAATTTTGGACGAAAATTGCTGGCTAACGAACTCGACCTGTATTTTGGTACCAAAAAAAAGTATACCAAAGTTGAAGTTGATACGACAATTTTTACTCAAGTTATCCGATTTCAAAATTTTGATACAGACAGACAGACAGACAGACAGACAGACAGACAGACATCTTCGTAAAACCCATTTTTTTGGAATCAGAAGGTCTCAAAACGTCGAGAAATGTATGTTTTAGCAAAAGTTCAAAATCGCACAAATTGAAGACTTTCTCATTTAGGATGAGAATGTAAAAATGAATTTATTCAAAATTTCCAAAAATTTTTAGAAAAGTCAATATTTTTTGATGCAGTTTTATTAGTTGTGATCAATGGAAGTAAACAGGAAGAAAAAACCGGAAGTTTTTTCATTTTTTTTAAAAATAATAGAGTTTTTGTATAGGATTTATCCACTTTCAGTACCCCTTTTTGCACATGTAAACTTAAAAAATTCATAGCTTTGTGGGGTTGCATTATATCGGAAACTTTTATAAACAAAATTTGTTCGATTTTACTTGTAGTTTAAGAAAAAAATTAGAGAAAATTTTTTTTTGAAAATTTTTTTTTTTTTGAATTTTGAAAATATTCTATTTTTGATAATTTTGGACGAAAATTGCTGGCTAACGAACTCGACCTGTATTTTGGTACCAAAAAAAAGTATACCAAAGTTGAAGTTGATACGACAATTTTTACTCAAGTTATCCGATTTCAAAATTTTGATACAGACAGAGAGACAGACAGACAGACAGACAGACAGACAGACAGACATCTTCGTAAAACCCATTTTTTTGGAATCAGAAGGTCTCAAAACGTCGAGAAATGTATGTTTTAGCAAAAGTTCAAAATCGCACAAATTGAAGACTTTCTCATTTAGGATGAGAATGTAAAAATGAATTTATTCAAAATTTCCAAAAATTTTTAGAAAAGTCAATATTTTTTGATGCAGTTTTATTAGTTGTGATCAATGGAAGTAAACAGGAAGAAAAAACCGGAAGTTTTTTCATTTTTTTTAAAAATAATAGAGTTTTTGTATAGGATTTATCCACTTTCAGTACCCCTTTTTGCACATGTAAACTTAAAAAATTCATAGCTTTGTGGGGTTGCATTATATCGGAAACTTTTATAAACAAAATTTGTTCGATTTTACTTGTAGTTTAAGAAAAAAATTAGAGAAAATTTTTTTTTGAAAATTTTTTTTTTTTTGAATTTTGAAAATATTCTATTTTTGATAATTTTGGACGAAAATTGCTGGCTAACGAACTCGACCTGTATTTTGGTACCAAAAAAAAGTATACCAAAGTTGAAGTTGATACGACAATTTTTACTCCAGTTATCCGATTTCAAAATTTTGATACAGACAGACAGACAGACAGACAGACAGACAGACAGACAGACAGACAGACAGACAGACATCTTCGTAAAACCTATTTTTTTGGAATCAGAAGGTCTCAAAACGTCGAGAAATGTATGTTTTAGCAAAAGTTCAAAATCGCACAAATTGAAGACTTTCTCATTTAGGATGAGAATGTAAAAATGAATTTATTCAAAATTTCCAAAAATTTTTAGAAAAGTCAATATTTTTTGATGCAGTTTTATTAGTTGTGATCAATGGAAGTAAACAGGAAGAAAAAACCGGAAGTTTTTTCATTTTTTTTAAAAATAATAGAGTTTTTGTATAGGATTTATCCACTTTCAGTACCCCTTTTTGCACATGTAAACTTAAAAAATTCATAGCTTTGTGGGGTTGCATTATATCGGAAACTTTTGTAAACAAAATTTGTTCGATTTTACTTGTAGTTTAAGAAAAAAATTAGAGAAAATTTTTTTTTGAAAATTTTTTTTTTTTTGAATTTTGAAAATATTCTATTTTTGATAATTTTGGACGAAAATTGCTGGCTAACGAACTTGACCTGTATTTTGGTACCAAAAAAAAGTATACCAAAGTTGAAGTTGATACGACAATTTTTACTCAAGTTATCCGATTTCAAAATTTTGATACAGACAGACAGACAGACAGACAGACAGACAGACAGACATCTTCGTAAAACCCATTTTTTTGGAATCAGAAGGTCTCAAAACGTCGAGAAATGTATGTTTTAGCAAAAGTTCAAAATCGCACAAATTGAAGACTTTCTCATTTAGGATGAGAATGTAAAAATGAATTTATTCAAAATTTCCAAAAATTTTTAGAAAAGTCAATATTTTTTGATGCAGTTTTATTAGTTGTGATCAATGGAAGTAAACAGGAAGAAAAAACCGGAAGTTTTTTCATTTTTTTTAAAAATAATAGAGTTTTTGTATAGGATTTATCCATTTTCAGTACCCCTTTTTGCACATGTAAACTTAAAAAAATCAGAGCTTTGTGGGGTTGCATTATATCGGAAACTTTTATAAACAAAATTTGTTCGATTTTACTTGTAGTTTAAGAAAAAAATTAGAGAAAATTTTTTTTTGAAAATTTTTTTTTTTTTGAATTTTGAAAATATTCTATTTTTGATAATTTTGGACGAAAATTGCTGGCTAACAAACTCGACCTGTATTTTGGTACCAAAAAAAAGTATACCAAAGTTGAAGTTGATACGACAATTTTTACTCAAGTTATCCGATTTCAAAATTTTGATACAGACAGACAGACAGACAGACAGACAGACATCTTCGTAAAACCCATTTTTTTGGAATCAGAAGGTCTCAAAACGTCGAGAAATGTATGTTTTAGCAAAAGTTCAAAATCGCACAAATTGAAGACTTTCTCATTTAGGATGAGAATGTAAAAATGAATTTATTCAAAATTTCCAAAAATTTTTAGAAAAGTCAATATTTTTTGATGCAGTTTTATTAGTTGTGATCAATGGAAGTAAACAGGAAGAAAAAACCGGAAGTTTTTTCATTTTTTTTAAAAATAATAGAGTTTTTGTATAGGATTTATCCACTTTCAGTACCCCTTTTTGCACATGTAAACTTAAAAAATTCATAGCTTTGTGGGGTTGCATTATATCGGAAACTTTTATAAACAAAATTTGTTCGATTTTACTTGTAGTTTAAGAAAAAAATTAGAGAAAATTTTTTTTTGAAAATTTTTTTTTTTTTGAATTTTGAAAATATTCTATTTTTAATAATTTTGGACGAAAATTGCTGGCTAACGAACTCGACCTGTATTTTGGTACCAAAAAAAAGTATACCAAAGTTGAAGTTGATACGACAATTTTTACTCAAGTTATCCGATTTCAAAATTTTGATACAGACAGACAGACAGACAGACAGACAGACAGACAGACAGACATCTTCGTAAAACCCATTTTTTTGGAATCAGAAGGTCTCAAAACGTCGAGAAATGTATGTTTTAGCAAAAGTTCAAAATCGCACAAATTGAAGACTTTCTCATTTAGGATGAGAATGTAAAAATGAATTTATTCAAAATTTCCAAAAATTTTTAGAAAAGTCAATATTTTTTGATGCAGTTTTATTAGTTGTGATCAATGGAAGTAAACAGGAAGAAAAAACCGGAAGTTTTTTCATTTTTTTTAAAAATAATAGAGTTTTTGTATAGGATTTATCCACTTTCAGTACCCCTTTTTGCACATGTAAACTTAAAAAATTCATAGCTTTGTGGGGTTGCATTATATCGGAAACTTTTATAAACAAAATTTGTTCGATTTTACTTGTAGTTTAAGAAAAAAATTAGAGAAAATTTTTTTTTGAAAATTTTTTTTTTTTTGAATTTTGAAAATATTCTATTTTTGATAATTTTGGACGAAAATTGCTGGCTAACGAACTCGACCTGTATTTTGGTACCAAAAAAAAGTATACCAAAGTTGAAGTTGATACGACAATTTTTACTCAAGTTATCCGATTTCAAAATTTTGATACAGACAGACAGACAGACAGACAGACAGACAGACAGACATCTTCGTAAAACCCATTTTTTTGGAATCAGAAGGTCTCAAAACGTCGAGAAATGTATGTTTTAGCAAAAGTTCAAAATCGCACAAATTGAAGACTTTCTCATTTAGGATGAGAATGTAAAAATGAATTTATTCAAAATTTCCAAAAATTTTTAGAAAAGTCAATATTTTTTGATGCAGTTTTATTAGTTGTGATCAATGGAAGTAAACAGGAAGAAAAAACCGGAAGTTTTTTCATTTTTTTTAAAAATAATAGAGTTTTTGTATAGGATTTATCCACTTTCAGTACCCCTTTTTGCACATGTAAACTTAAAAAATTCATAGCTTTGTGGGGTTGCATTATATCGGAAACTTTTATAAACAAAATTTGTTCGATTTTACTTGTAGTTTAAGAAAAAAATTAGAGAAAATTTTTTTTTGAAAATTTTTTTTTTTTTGAATTTTGAAAATATTCTATTTTTAATAATTTTGGACGAAAATTGCTGGCTAACGAACTCGACCTGTATTTTGGTACCAAAAAAAAGTATACCAAAGTTGAAGTTGATACGACAATTTTTACTCAAGTTATCCGATTTCAAAATTTTGATACAGACAGACAGACAGACAGACAGACAGACAGACAGACATCTTCGTAAAACCCATTTTTTTGGAATCAGAAGGTCTCAAAACGTCGAGAAATGTATGTTTTAGCAAAAGTTCAAAATCGCACAAATTGAAGACTTTCTCATTTAGGATGAGAATGTAAAAATGAATTTATTCAAAATTTCCAAAAATTTTTAGAAAAGTCAATATTTTTTGATGCAGTTTTATTAGTTGTGATCAATGGAAGTAAACAGGAAGAAAAAACCGGAAGTTTTTTCATTTTTTTTAAAAATAATAGAGTTTTTGTATAGGATTTATCCACTTTCAGTACCCCTTTTTGCACATGTAAACTTAAAAAATTCATAGCTTTGTGGGGTTGCATTATATCGGAAACTTTTATAAACAAAATTTGTTCGATTTTACTTGTAGTTTAAGAAAAAAATTAGAGAAAATTTTTTTTTGAAAATTTTTTTTTTTTTGAATTTTGAAAATATTCTATTTTTAATAATTTTGGACGAAAATTGCTGGCTAACGAACTCGACCTGTATTTTGGTACCAAAAAAAAGTATACCAAAGTTGAAGTTGATACGACAATTTTTACTCAAGTTATCCGATTTCAAAATTTTGATACAGACAGACAGACAGACAGACAGACAGACAGACAGACAGACATCTTCGTAAAACCCATTTTTTTGGAATCAGAAGGTCTCAAAACGTCGAGAAATGTATGTTTTAGCAAAAGTTCAAAATCGCACAAATTGAAGACTTTCTCATTTAGGATGAGAATGTAAAAATGAATTTATTCAAAATTTCCAAAAATTTTTAGAAAAGTCAATATTTTTTGATGCAGTTTTATTAGTTGTGATCAATGGAAGTAAACAGGAAGAAAAAACCGGAAGTTTTTTCATTTTTTTTAAAAATAATAGAGTTTTTGTATAGGATTTATCCACTTTCAGTACCCCTTTTTGCACATGTAAACTTAAAAAATTCATAGCTTTGTGGGGTTGCATTATATCGGAAACTTTTATAAACAAAATTTGTTCGATTTTACTTGTAGTTTAAGAAAAAAATTAGAGAAAATTTTTTTTTGAAAATTTTTTTTTTTTTGAATTTTGAAAATATTCTATTTTTAATAATTTTGGACGAAAATTGCTGGCTAACGAACTCGACCTGTATTTTGGTACCAAAAAAAAGTATACCAAAGTTGAAGTTGATACGACAATTTTTACTCAAGTTATCCGATTTCAAAATTTTGATACAGACAGACAGACAGACAGACAGACAGACAGACAGACAGACATCTTCGTAAAACCCATTTTTTTGGAATCAGAAGGTCTCAAAACGTCGAGAAATGTATGTTTTAGCAAAAGTTCAAAATCGCACAAATTGAAGACTTTCTCATTTAGGATGAGAATGTAAAAATGAATTTATTCAAAATTTCCAAAAATTTTTAGAAAAGTCAATATTTTTTGATGCAGTTTTATTAGTTGTGATCAATGGAAGTAAACAGGAAGAAAAAACCGGAAGTTTTTTCATTTTTTTTAAAAATAATAGAGTTTTTGTATAGGATTTATCCACTTTCAGTACCCCTTTTTGCACATGTAAACTTAAAAAATTCATAGCTTTGTGGGGTTGCATTATATCGGAAACTTTTATAAACAAAATTTGTTCGATTTTACTTGTAGTTTAAGAAAAAAATTAGAGAAAATTTTTTTTTGAAAATTTTTTTTTTTTTGAATTTTAAAAATATTCTATTTTTGATAATTTTGGACGAAAATTGCTGGCTAACGAACTCGACCTGTATTTTGGTACCAAAAAAAAGTATACCAAAGTTGAAGTTGATACGACAATTTTTACTCAAGTTATCCGATTTCAAAATTTTGATACAGACAGACAGACAGACAGACAGACAGACAGACATCTTCGTAAAACCCATTTTTTTGGAATCAGAAGGTCTCAAAACGTCGAGAAATGTATGTTTTAGCAAAAGTTCAAAATCGCACAAATTGAAGACTTTCTCATTTAGGATGAGAATGTAAAAATGAATTTATTCAAAATTTCCAAAAATTTTTAGAAAAGTCAATATTTTTTGATGCAGTTTTATTAGTTGTGATCAATGGAAGTAAACAGGAAGAAAAAACCGGAAGTTTTTTCATTTTTTTTAAAAATAATAGAGTTTTTGTATAGGATTTATCCACTTTCAGTACCCCTTTTTGCACATGTAAACTTAAAAAATTCATAGCTTTGTGGGGTTGCATTATATCGGAAACTTTTATAAACAAAATTTGTTCGATTTTACTTGTAGTTTAAGAAAAAAATTAGAGAAAATTTTTTTTGAAAATTTTTTTTTTTTTGAATTTTGAAAATATTCTATTTTTGATAATTTTGGACGAAAATTGCTGGCTAACGAACTCGACCTGTATTTTGGTACCAAAAAAAAGTATACCAAAGTTGAAGTTGATACGACAATTTTTACTCAAGTTATCCGATTTCAAAATTTTGATACAGACAGACAGACAGACAGACAGACAGACAGACAGACATCTTCGTAAAACCCATTTTTTTGGAATCAGGAGGTCTCAAAACGTCGAGAAATGTATGTTTTAGCAAAAGTTCAAAATCGCACAAATTGAAGACTTTCTCATTTAGGATGAGAATGTAAAAATGAATTTATTCAAAATTTCCAAAAATTTTTAGAAAAGTCAATATTTTTTGATGCAGTTTTATTAGTTGTGATCAATGGAAGTAAACAGGAAGAAAAAACCGGAAGTTTTTTCATTTTTTTTAAAAATAATAGAGTTTTTGTATAGGATTTATCCACTTTCAGTACCCCTTTTTGCACATGTAAACTTAAAAAATTCATAGCTTTGTGGGGTTGCATTATATCGGAAACTTTTATAAACAAAATTTGTTCGATTTTACTTGTAGTTTAAGAAAAAAATTAGAGACAATTTTTTTTTGAAAATTTTTTTTTTTTTGAATTTTGAAAATATTCTATTTTTGATAATTTTGGACGAAAATTGCTGGCTAACGAACTCGACCTGTATTTTGGTACCAAAAAAAAGTATACCAAAGTTGAAGTTGATACGACAATTTTTACTCAAGTTATCCGATTTCAAAATTTTGATACAGACAGACAGACAGACAGACAGACAGACAGACATCTTCGTAAAACCCATTTTTTTGGAATCAGAAGGTCTCAAAACGTCGAGAAATGTATGTTTTAGCAAAAGTTCAAAATCGCACAAATTGAAGACTTTCTCATTTAGGATGAGAATGTAAAAATGAATTTATTCAAAATTTCCAAAAATTTTTAGAAAAGTCAATATTTTTTGATGCAGTTTTATTAGTTGTGATCAATGGAAGTAAACAGGAAGAAAAAACCGGAAGTTTTTTCATTTTTTTTAAAAATAATAGAGTTTTTGTATAGGATTTATCCACTTTCAGTACCCCTTTTTGCACATGTAAACTTAAAAAATTCATAGCTTTGTGGGGTTGCATTATATCGGAAACTTTTATAAACAAAATTTGTTCGATTTTACTCGTAGTTTAAGAAAAAAATTAGAGAAAATTTTTTTTTGAAAATTTTTTTTTTTTTGAATTTTGAAAATATTCTATTTTTGATAATTTTGGACGAAAATTGCTGGCTAACGAACTCGACCTGTATTTTGGTACCAAAAAAAAGTATACCAAAGTTGAAGTTGATACGACAATTTTTACTCAAGTTATCCGATTTCAAAATTTTGATACAGACAGACAGACAGACAGACAGACAGACAGACATCTTCGTAAAACCCATTTTTTTGGAATCAGAAGGTCTCAAAACGTCGAGAAATGTATGTTTTAGCAAAAGTTCAAAATCGCACAAATTGAAGACTTTCTCATTTAGGATGAGAATGTAAAAATGAATTTATTCAAAATTTCCAAAAATTTTTAGAAAAGTCAATATTTTTTGATGCAGTTTTATTAGTTGTGATCAATGGAAGTAAACAGGAAGAAAAAACCGGAAGTTTTTTCATTTTTTTTAAAAATAATAGAGTTTTTGTATAGGATTTATCCACTTTCAGTACCCCTTTTTGCACATGTAAACTTAAAAAATTCATAGCTTTGTGGGGTTGCATTATATCGGAAACTTTTATAAACAAAATTTGTTCGATTTTACTCGTAGTTTAAGAAAAAAATTAGAGAAAATTTTTTTTTGAAAATTTTTTTTTTTTTGAATTTTGAAAATATTCTATTTTTGATAATTTTGGACGAAAATTGCTGGCTAACGAACTCGACCTGTATTTTGGTACCAAAAAAAAGTATACCAAAGTTGAAGTTGATACGACAATTTTTACTCAAGTTATCCGATTTCAAAATTTTGATACAGACAGACAGACAGACAGACAGACAGACAGACATCTTCGTAAAACCCATTTTTTTGGAATCAGAAGGTCTCAAAACGTCGAGAAATGTATGTTTTAGCAAAAGTTCAAAATCGCACAAATTGAAGACTTTCTCATTTAGGATGAGAATGTAAAAATGAATTTATTCAAAATTTCCAAAAATTTTTAGAAAAGTCAATATTTTTTGATGCAGTTTTATTAGTTGTGATCAATGGAAGTAAACAGGAAGAAAAAACCGGAAGTTTTTTCATTTTTTTTAAAAATAATAGAGTTTTTGTATAGGATTTATCCACTTTCAGTACCCCTTTTTGCACATGTAAACTTAAAAAATTCATAGCTTTGTGGGGTTGCATTATATCGGAAACTTTTATAAACAAAATTTGTTCGATTTTACTTGTAGTTTAAGAAAAAAATTAGAGAAAATTTTTTTTGAAAATTTTTTTTTTTTTGAATTTTGAAAATATTCTATTTTTGATAATTTTGGACGAAAATTGTTGGCTAACGAACTCGACCTGTATTTTGGTACCAAAAAAAAGTATACCAAAGTTGAAGTTGATACGACAATTTTTACTCAAGTTATCCGATTTCAAAATTTTGATACAGACAGACAGACAGACAGACAGACAGACAGACAGACAGACAGACAGACATCTTCGTAAAACCCATTTTTTTGGAATCAGAAGGTCTCAAAACGTCGAGAAATTTATGTTTTAGCAAAAGTTCAAAATCGCACAAATTGAAGACTTTCTCATTTAGGATGAGAATGTAAAAATGAATTTATTCAAAATTTCCAAAAATTTTTAGAAAAGTCAATATTTTTTGATGCAGTTTTATTAGTTGTGATCAATGGAAGTAAACAGGAAAAAAAAACCGGAAGTTTTTTCATTTTTTTTAAAAATAATAGAGTTTTTGTATAGGATTTATCCACTTTCAGTACCCCTTTTTGCACATGTAAACTTAAAAAATTCATAGCTTTGTGGGGTTGCATTATATCGGAAACTTTTATAAACAAAATTTGTTCGATTTTACTTGTAGTTTCAGAAAAAAATTAGAGAAAATTTTTTTTTGAAAATTTTTTTTTTTTTGAATTTTGAAAATATTTTATTTTTGATAATTTTGGACGAAAATTGCTGGCTAACGAACTCGACCTGTATTTTGGTACCAAAAAAAAGTATACCAAAGTTGAAGTTGATACGACAATTTTTACTCAAGTTATCCGATTTCAAAATTTTGATACAGACAGACAGACAGACAGACAGACAGACAGACAGACAGACAGACATCTTCGTAAAACCCATTTTTTTGGAATCAGAAGGTCTCAAAACGTCGAGAAATGTATGTTTTAGCAAAAGTTCAAAATCGCACAAATTGAAGACTTTCTCATTTAGGATGAGAATGTAAAAATGAATTTATTCAAAATTTCCAAAAATTTTTAGAAAAGTCAATATTTTTTGATGCAGTTTTATTATTTGTGATCAATGGAAGTAAACAGGAAGAAAAAACCGGAAGTTTTTTCATTTTTTTTAAAAATAATAGAGTTTTTGTATAGGATTTATCCACTTTCAGTACCCCTTTTTGCACATGTAAACTTAAAAAATTCATAGCTTTGTGGGGTTGCATTATATCGGAAACTTTTATAAACAAAATTTGTTCGATTTTACTTGTAGTTTAAGAAAAAAATTAGAGAAAATTTTTTTTTGAAAATTTTTTTTTTTTGAATTTTGAAAATATTCTATTTTTGATAATTTTGGACGAAAATTGCTGGCTAACGAACTCGACCTGTATTTTGGTACCAAAAAAAAGTATACCAAAGTTGAAGTTGATACGACAATTTTTACTCAAGTTATCCGATTTCAAAATTTTGATACAGACAGACAGACAGACAGACAGACAGACAGACAGACAGACAGACAGACAGACATCTTCGTAAAACCCATTTTTTTGGAATCAGGAGGTCTCAAAACGTCGAGAAATGTATGTTTTAGCAAAAGTTCAAAATCGCACAAATTGAAGACTTTCTCATTTAGGATGAGAATGTAAAAATGAATTTATTCAAAATTTCCAAAAATTTTTAGAAAAGTCAATATTTTTTGATGCAGTTTTATTAGTTGTGATCAATGGAAGTAAACAGGAAGAAAAAACCGGAATTTTTTTCATTTTTTTTAAAAATAATAGAGTTTTTGTATAGGATTTATCCACTTTCAGTACCCCTTTTTGCACATGTAAACTTAAAAAATTCATAGCTTTGTGGGGTTGCATTATATCGGAAACTTTTATAAACAAAATTTGTTCGATTTTACTTGTAGTTTAAGAAAAAAATTAGAGAAAATTTTTTTTTGAAAATTTTTTTTTTTTGAATTTTGAAAATATTCTATTTTTGATAATTTTGGACGAAAATTGCTGGCTAACGAACTCGACCTGTATTTTGGTACCAAAAAAAAGTATACCAAAGTTGAAGTTGATACGACAATTTTTACTCAAGTTATCCGATTTCAAAATTTTGATACAGACAGACAGACAGACAGACAGACAGACAGACAGACAGACAGACATCTTCGTAAAACCCATTTTTTTGGAATCAGGAGGTCTCAAAACGTCGAGAAATGTATGTTTTAGCAAAAGTTCAAAATCGCACAAATTGAAGACTTTCTCATTTAGGATGAGAATGTAAAAATGAATTTATTCAAAATTTCCAAAAATTTTTAGAAAAGTCAATATTTTTTGATGCAGTTTTATTAGTTGTGATCAATGGAAGTAAACAGGAAGAAAAAACCGGAAGTTTTTTCATTTTTTTTAAAAATAATAGAGTTTTTGTATAGGATTTATCCACTTTCAGTACCCCTTTTTGCACATGTAAACTTAAAAAATTCATAGCTTTGTGGGGTTGCATTATATCGGAAACTTTTGTAAACAAAATTTGTTCGATTTTACTTGTAGTTTAAGAAAAAAATTAGAGAAAATTTTTTTTTGAAAATTTTTTTTTTTTGAATTTTGAAAATATTCTATTTTTGATAATTTTGGACGAAAATTGCTGGCTAACGAACTCGACCTGTATTTTGGTACCAAAAAAAAGTATACCAAAGTTGAAGTTGATACGACAATTTTTACTCAAGTTATCCGATTTCAAAATTTTGATACAGACAGACAGACAGACAGACAGACAGACAGACAGACAGACAGACATCTTCGTAAAACCCATTTTTTTGGAATCAGGAGGTCTCAAAACGTCGAGAAATGTATGTTTTAGCAAAAGTTCAAAATCGCACAAATTGAAGACTTTCTCATTTAGGATGAGAATGTAAAAATGAATTTATTCAAAATTTCCAAAAATTTTTAGAAAAGTCAATATTTTTTGATGCAGTTTTATTAGTTGTGATCAATGGAAGTAAACAGGAAGAAAAAACCGGAAGTTTTTTCATTTTTTTTAAAAATAATAGAGTTTTTGTATAGGATTTATCCACTTTCAGTACCCCTTTTTGCACATGTAAACTTAAAAAATTCATAGCTTTGTGGGGTTGCATTATATCGGAAACTTTTATAAACAAAATTTGTTCGATTTTACTTGTAGTTTAAGAAAAAAATTAGAGAAAATTTTTTTTTGAAAATTTTTTTTTTTTTGAATTTTGAAAATATTCTATTTTTGATAATTTTGGACGAAAATTGCTGGCTAACGAACTCGACCTGTATTTTGGTACCAAAAAAAAGTATACCAAAGTTGAAGTTGATACGACAATTTTTACTCAAGTTATCCGATTTCAAAATTTTGATACAGACAGACAGACAGACAGACAGACAGACATCTTCGTAAAACCCATTTTTTTGGAATCAGGAGGTCTCAAAACGTCGAGAAATGTATGTTTTAGCAAAAGTTCAAAATCGCACAAATTGAAGACTTTCTCATTTAGGATGAGAATGTAAAAATGAATTTATTCAAAATTTCCAAAAATTTTTAGAAAAGTCAATATTTTTTGATGCAGTTTTATTAGTTGTGATCAATGGAAGTAAACAGGAAGAAAAAACCGGAAGTTTTTTCATTTTTTTTAAAAATAATAGAGTTTTTGTATAGGATTTATCCACTTTCAGTACCCCTTTTTGCACATGTAAACTTAAAAAATTCATAGCTTTGTGGGGTTGCATTATATCGGAAACTTTTATAAACAAAATTTGTTCGATTTTACTTGTAGTTTAAGAAAAAAATTAGAGAAAATTTTTTTTTGAAAATTTTTTTTTTTTTTGAATTTTGAAAATATTCTATTTTTGATAATTTTGGACGAAAATTGCTGGCTAACGAACTCGACCTGTATTTTGGTACCAAAAAAAAGTATACCAAAGTTGAAGTTGATACGACAATTTTTACTCAAGTTATCCGATTTCAAAATTTTGATACAGACAGACAGACAGACAGACAGACAGACAGACAGACAGACAGACATCTTCGTAAAACCCATTTATTTGGAATCAGGAGGTCTCAAAACGTCGAGAAATGTATGTTTTAGCAAAAGTTCAAAATCGCACAAATTGAAGACTTTCTCATTTAGGATGAGAATGTAAAAATGAATTTATTCAA
Organism: Ganaspis brasiliensis; assembly: GCA_037103525.1. Lineage (NCBI taxonomy): Eukaryota > Metazoa > Arthropoda > Insecta > Hymenoptera > Figitidae > Ganaspis > Ganaspis brasiliensis. Next base: position 169,737 of record JAZKLR010000068.1, on the reverse strand, counting down.
AATTTCCAAAAATTTTTAGAAAAGTCAATATTTTTTGATGCAGTTTTATTAGTTGTGATCAATGGAAGTAAACAGGAAGAAAAAACCGGAAGTTTTTTCATTTTTTTTAAAAATAATAGAGTTTTTGTATAGGATTTATCCACTTTCAGTACCCCTTTTTGCACATGTAAACTTAAAAAATTCATAGCTTTGTGGGGTTGCATTATATCGAAAACTTTTATAAACAAAATTTGTTCGATTTTACTTGTAGTTTAAGAAAAAAATTAGAGAAAATTTTTTTTTGAAAATTTTTTTTTTTTTGAATTTTGAAAATATTCTATTTTTGATAATTTTGGACGAAAATTGCTGGCTAACGAACTCGACCTGTATTTTGGTACCAAAAAAAAGTATACCAAAGTTGAAGTTGATACGACAATTTTTACTCAAGTTATCCGATTTCAAAATTTTGATACAGACAGACAGACAGACAGACAGACAGACAGACAGACAGACAGACATCTTCGTAAAACCCATTTTTTTGGAATCAGGAGGTCTCAAAACGTCGAGAAATGTATGTTTTAGCAAAAGTTCAAAATCGCACAAATTGAAGACTTTCTCATTTAGGATGAGAATGTAAAAATGAATTTATTCAAAATTTCCAAAAATTTTTAGAAAAGTCAATATTTTTTGATGCAGTTTTATTAGTTGTGATCAATGGAAGTAAACAGGAAGAAAAAACCGGAAGTTTTTTCATTTTTTTTAAAAATAATAGAGTTTTTGTATAGGATTTATCCACTTTCAGTACCCCTTTTTGCACATGTAAATTTAAAAAATTCATAGCTTTGTGGGGTTGCATTATATCGGAAACTTTTATAAACAAAATTTGTTCGATTTTACTTGTAGTTTAAGAAAAAAATTAGAGAAAATTTTTTTTTGAAAATTTTTTTTTTTTTGAATTTTGAAAATATTCTATTTTTGATAATTTTGGACGAAAATTGCTGGCTAACGAACTCGACCTGTATTTTGGTACCAAAAAAAAGTATACCAAAGTTGAAGTTGATACGACAATTTTTACTCAAGTTATCCGATTTCAAAATTTTGATACAGACAGACAGACAGACAGACAGACAGACAGACAGACAGACATCTTCGTAAAACCCATTTTTTTGGAATCAGGAGGTCTCAAAACGTCGAGAAATGTATGTTTTAGAAAAAGTTCAAAATCGCACAAATTGAAGACTTTCTCATTTAGGATGAGAATGTAAAAATGAATTTATTCAAAATTTCCAAAAATTTTTAGAAAAGTCAATATTTTTTGATGCAGTTTTATTAGTTGTGATCAATGGAAGTAAACAGGAAGAAAAAACCGGAAGTTTTTTCATTTTTTTTAAAAATAATAGAGTTTTTGTATAGGATTTATCCACTTTCAGTACCCCTTTTTGCACATGTAAACTTAAAAAATTCATAGCTTTGTGGGGTTGCATTATATCGGAAACTTTTATAAACAAAATTTGTTCGATTTTACTTGTAGTTTAAGAAAAAAATTAGAGAAAATTTTTTTTTGAAAATTTTTTTTTTTTGAATTTTGAAAATATTCTATTTTTGATAATTTTGGACGAAAATTGCTGGCTAACGAACTCGACCTGTATTTTGGTACCAAAAAAAAGTATACCAAAGTTGAAGTTGATACGACAATTTTTACTCAAGTTATCCGATTTCAAAATTTTGATACAGACAGACAGACAGACAGACAGACAGACAGACAGACAGACAGACAGACATCTTCGTAAAACCCATTTTTTTGGAATCAGAAGGTCTCAAAACGTCGAGAAATTTATGTTTTAGCAAAAGTTCAAAATCGCACAAATTGAAGACTTTCTCATTTAGGATGAGAATGTAAAAATGAATTTATTCAAAATTTCCAAAAATTTTTAGAAAAGTCAATATTTTTTGATGCAGTTTTATTAGTTGTGATCAATGGAAGTAAACAGGAAGAAAAAACCGGAAGTTTTTTCATTTTTTTTAAAAATAATAGAGTTTTTGTATAGGATTTATCCACTTTCAGTACCCCTTTTTGCACATGTAAACTTAAAAAATTCATAGCTTTGTGGGGTTGCATTATATCGGAAACTTTTATAAACAAAATTTGTTCGATTTTACTTGTAGTTTAAGAAAAAAATTAGAGAAAATTTTTTTTTGAAAATTTTTTTTTTTTTGAATTTTGAAAATATTCTATTTTTGATAATTTTGGGCGAAAATTGTTGGCTAACGAACTCGACCTGTATTTTGGTACCAAAAAAAAGTATACCAAAGTTGAAGTTGATACGACAATTTTTACTCAAGTTATCCGATTTCAAAATTTTGATACAGACAGACAGACAGACAGACAGACAGACAGACAGACAGACAGACAGACATCTTCGTAAAACCCATTTTTTTGGAATCAGAAGGTCTCAAAACGTCGAGAAATTTATGTTTTAGCAAAAGTTCAAAATCGCACAAATTGAAGACTTTCTCATTTAGGATGAGAATGTAAAAATGAATTTATTCAAAATTTCCAAAAATTTTTAGAAAAGTCAATATTTTTTGATGCAGTTTTATTAGTTGTGATCAATGGAAGTAAACAGGAAAAAAAAACCGGAAGTTTTTTCATTTTTTTTAAAAATAATAGAGTTTTTGTATAGGATTTATCCACTTTCAGTACCCCTTTTTGCACATGTAAACTTAAAAAATTCATAGCTTTGTGGGGTTGCATTATATCGGAAACTTTTATAAACAAAATTTGTTCGATTTTACTTGTAGTTTCAGAAAAAAATTAGAGAAAATTTTTTTTTGAAAATTTTTTTTTTTTTGAATTTTGAAAATATTTTATTTTTGATAATTTTGGACGAAAATTGCTGGCTAACGAACTCGACCTGTATTTTGGTACCAAAAAAAAGTATACCAAAGTTGAAGTTGATACGACAATTTTTACTCAAGTTATCCGATTTCAAAATTTTGATACAGACAGACAGACAGACAGACAGACAGACAGACAGACAGACAGACATCTTCGTAAAACCCATTTTTTTGGAATCAGAAGGTCTCAAAACGTCGAGAAATGTATGTTTTAGCAAAAGTTCAAAATCGCACAAATTGAAGACTTTCTCATTTAGGATGAGAATGTAAAAATGAATTTATTCAAAATTTCCAAAAATTTTTAGACAAGTCAATATTTTTTGATGCAGTTTTATTATTTGTGATCAATGGAAGTAAACAGGAAGAAAAAACCGGAAGTTTTTTCATTTTTTTTAAAAATAATAGAGTTTTTGTATAGGATTTATCCACTTTCAGTACCCCTTTTTGCACATGTAAACTTAAAAAATTCATAGCTTTGTGGGGTTGCATTATATCGGAAACTTTTATAAACAAAATTTGTTCGATTTTACTTGTAGTTTAAGAAAAAAATTAGAGAAAATTTTTTTTTGAAAATTTTTTTTTTTTTGAATTTTGAAAATATTCTATTTTTGATAATTTTGGACGAAAATTGCTGGCTAACGAACTCGACCTGTATTTTGGTACCAAAAAAAAGTATACCAAAGTTGAAGTTGATACGACAATTTTTACTCAAGTTATCCGATTTCAAAATTTTGATACAGACAGACAGACAGACAGACAGACAGACAGACAGACAGACAGACATCTTCGTAAAACCCATTTTTTTGGAATCAGGAGGTCTCAAAACGTCGAGAAATGTATGTTTTAGCAAAAGTTCAAAATCGCACAAATTGAAGACTTTCTCATTTAGGATGAGAATGTAAAAATGAATTTATTCAAAATTTCCAAAAATTTTTAGAAAAGTCAATATTTTTTGATGCAGTTTTATTAGTTGTGATCAATGGAAGTAAACAGGAAGAAAAAACCGAAATTTTTTTCATTTTTTTTAAAAATAATAGAGTTTTTGTATAGGATTTATCCACTTTCAGTACCCCTTTTTGCACATGTAAACTTAAAAAATTCATAGCTTTGTGGGGTTGCATTATATCGGAAACTTTTATAAACAAAATTTGTTCGATTTTACTTGTAGTTTAAGAAAAAAATTAGAGAAAATTTTTTTTTGAAAATTTTTTTTTTTTGAATTTTGAAAATATTCTATTTTTGATAATTTTGGACGAAAATTGCTGGCTAACGAACTCGACCTGTATTTTGGTACCAAAAAAAAGTATACCAAAGTTGAAGTTGATACGACAATTTTTACTCAAGTTATCCGATTTCAAAATTTTGATACAGACAGACAGACAGACAGACAGACAGACAGACAGACAGACAGACATCTTCGTAAAACCCATTTTTTTGGAATCAGGAGGTCTCAAAACGTCGAGAAATGTATGTTTTAGCAAAAGTTCAAAATCGCACAAATTGAAGACTTTCTCATTTAGGATGAGAATGTAAAAATGAATTTATTCAAAATTTCCAAAAATTTTTAGAAAAGTCAATATTTTTTGATGCAGTTTTATTAGTTGTCATCAATGGAAGTAAACAGGAAGAAAAAACCGGAAGTTTTTTCATTTTTTTTAAAAATAATAGAGTTTTTGTATAGGATTTATCCACTTTCAGTACCCCTTTTTGCACATGTAAACTTAAAAAATTCATAGCTTTGTGGGGTTGCATTATATCGGAAACTTTTATAAACAAAATTTGTTCGATTTTACTTGTAGTTTAAGAAAAAAATTAGAGAAAATTTTTTTTTGAAAATTTTTTTTTTTTTGAATTTTGAAAATATTCTATTTTTGATAATTTTGGACGAAAATTGCTGGCTAACGAACTCGACCTGTATTTTGGTACCAAAAAAAAGTATACCAAAGTTGAAGTTGATACGACAATTTTTACTCAAGTTATCCGATTTCAAAATTTTGATACAGACAGACAGACAGACAGACAGACAGACAGACAGACAGACATCTTCGTAAAACCCATTTTTTTGGAATCAGGAGGTCTCAAAACGTCGAGAAATGTATGTTTTAGCAAAAGTTCAAAATCGCACAAATTGAAGACTTTCTCATTTAGGATGAGAATGTAAAAATGAATTTATTCAAAATTTCCAAAAATTTTTAGAAAAGTCAATATTTTTTGATGCAGTTTTATTAGTTGTGATCAATGGAAGTAAACAGGAAGAAAAAACCGGAAGTTTTTTCATTTTTTTTAAAAATAATAGAGTTTTTGTATAGGATTTATCCACTTTCAGTACCCCTTTTTGCACATGTAAACTTAAAAAATTCATAGCTTTGTGGGGTTGCATTATATCGGAAACTTTTATAAACAAAATTTGTTCGATTTTACTCGTAGTTTAAGAAAAAAATTAGAGAAAATTTTTTTTTGAAAATTTTTTTTTTTTTGAATTTTGAAAATATTCTATTTTTGATAATTTTGGACGAAAATTGCTGGCTAACGAACTCGACCTGTATTTTGGTACCAAAAAAAAGTATACCAAAGTTGAAGTTGATACGACAATTTTTACTCAAGTTATCCGATTTCAAAATTTTGATACAGACAGACAGACAGACAGACAGACAGACATCTTCGTAAAACCCATTTTTTTGGAATCAGGAGGTCTCAAAACGTCGAGAAATGTATGTTTTAGCAAAAGTTCAAAATCGCACAAATTGAAGACTTTCTCATTTAGGATGAGAATGTAAAAATGAATTTATTCAAAATTTCCAAAAATTTTTAGAAAAGTCAATATTTTTTGATGCAGTTTTATTAGTTGTGATCAATGGAAGTAAACAGGAAGAAAAAACCGGAAGTTTTTTCATTTTTTTTAAAAATAATAGAGTTTTTGTATAGGATTTATCCACTTTCAGTACCCCTTTTTGCACATGTAAACTTAAAAAATTCATAGCTTTGTGGGGTTGCATTATATCGGAAACTTTTATAAACAAAATTTGTTCGATTTTACTTGTAGTTTAAGAAAAAAATTAGAGAAAATTTTTTTTTGAAAATTTTTTTTTTTTGAATTTTGAAAATATTCTATTTTTGATAATTTTGGACGAAAATTGCTGGCTAACGAACTCGACCTGTATTTTGGTACCAAAAAAAAGTATACCAAAGTTGAAGTTGATACGACAATTTTTACTCAAGTTATCCGATTTCAAAATTTTGATACAGACAGACAGACAGACAGACAGACAGACAGACAGACATCTTCGTAAAACCCATTTTTTTGGAATCAGAAGGTCTCAAAACGTCGAGAAATGTATGTTTTAGCAAAAGTTCAAAATCGCACAAATTGAAGACTTTCTCATTTAGGATGAGAATGTAAAAATGAATTTATTCAAAATTTCCAAAAATTTTTAGAAAAGTCAATATTTTTTGATGCAGTTTTATTAGTTGTGATCAATGGAAGTAAACAGGAAGAAAAAACCGGAAGTTTTTTCATTTTTTTTAAAAATAATAGAGTTTTTGTATAGGATTTATCCACTTTCAGTACCCCTTTTTGCACATGTAAACTTAAAAAATTCATAGCTTTGTGGGGTTGCATTATATCGGAAACTTTTATAAACAAAATTTGTTCGATTTTACTTGTAGTTTAAGAAAAAAATTAGAGAAAATTTTTTTTTGAAAATTTTTTTTTTTTTTGAATTTTGAAAATATTCTATTTTTGATAATTTTGGACGAAAATTGCTGGCTAACGAACTCGACCTGTATTTTGGTACCAAAAAAAAGTATACCAAAGTTGAAGTTGATACGACAATTTTTACTCAAGTTATCCGATTTCAAAATTTTGATACAGACAGACAGACAGACAGACAGACAGACAGACAGACAGACAGACATCTTCGTAAAACCCATTTATTTGGAATCAGGAGGTCTCAAAACGTCGAGAAATGTATGTTTTAGCAAAAGTTCAAAATCGCACAAATTGAAGACTTTCTCATTTAGGATGAGAATGTAAAAATGAATTTATTCAAAATTTCCAAAAATTTTTAGAAAAGTCAATATTTTTTGATGCAGTTTTATTAGTTGTGATCAATGGAAGTAAACAGGAAGAAAAAACCGGAAGTTTTTTCATTTTTTTTAAAAATAATAGAGTTTTTGTATAGGATTTATCCACTTTCAGTACCCCTTTTTGCACATGTAAACTTAAAAAATTCATAGCTTTGTGGGGTTGCATTATATCGAAAACTTTTATAAACAAAATTTGTTCGATTTTACTTGTAGTTTAAGAAAAAAATTAGAGAAAATTTTTTTTTGAAAATTTTTTTTTTTTTGAATTTTGAAAATATTCTATTTTTGATAATTTTGGACGAAAATTGCTGGCTAACGAACTCGACCTGTATTTTGGTACCAAAAAAAAGTATACCAAAGTTGAAGTTGATACGACAATTTTTACTCAAGTTATCCGATTTCAAAATTTTGATACAGACAGACAGACAGACAGACAGACAGACAGACAGACAGACATCTTCGTAAAACCCATTTTTTTGGAATCAGGAGGTCTCAAAACGTCGAGAAATGTATGTTTTAGCAAAAGTTCAAAATCGCACAAATTGAAGACTTTCTCATTTAGGATGAGAATGTAAAAATGAATTTATTCAAAATTTCCAAAAATTTTTAGAAAAGTCAATATTTTTTGATGCAGTTTTATTAGTTGTGATCAATGGAAGTAAACAGGAAGAAAAAACCGGAAGTTTTTTCATTTTTTTTAAAAATAATAGAGTTTTTGTATAGGATTTATCCACTTTCAGTACCCCTTTTTGCACATGTAAATTTAAAAAATTCATAGCTTTGTGGGGTTGCATTATATCGGAAACTTTTATAAACAAAATTTGTTCGATTTTACTTGTAGTTTAAGAAAAAAATTAGAGAAAATTTTTTTTTGAAAATTTTTTTTTTTTTGAATTTTGAAAATATTCTATTTTTGATAATTTTGGACGAAAATTGCTGGCTAACGAACTCGACCTGTATTTTGGTACCAAAAAAAAGTATACCAAAGTTGAAGTTGATACGACAATTTTTACTCAAGTTATCCGATTTCAAAATTTTGATACAGACAGACAGACAGACAGACAGACAGACAGACAGACAGACATCTTCGTAAAACCCATTTTTTTGGAATCAGGAGGTCTCAAAACGTCGAGAAATGTATGTTTTAGAAAAAGTTCAAAATCGCACAAATTGAAGACTTTCTCATTTAGGATGAGAATGTAAAAATGAATTTATTCAAAATTTCCAAAAATTTTTAGAAAAGTCAATATTTTTTGATGCAGTTTTATTAGTTGTGATCAATGGAAGTAAACAGGAAGAAAAAACCGGAAGTTTTTTCATTTTTTTTAAAAATAATAGAGTTTTTGTATAGGATTTATCCACTTTCAGTACCCCTTTTTGCACATGTAAACTTAAAAAATTCATAGCTTTGTGGGGTTGCATTATATCGGAAACTTTTATAAACAAAATTTGTTCGATTTTACTTGTAGTTTAAGAAAAAAATTAGAGAAAATTTTTTTTTGAAAATTTTTTTTTTTTGAATTTTGAAAATATTCTATTTTTGATAATTTTGGACGAAAATTGCTGGCTAACGAACTCGACCTGTATTTTGGTACCAAAAAAAAGTATACCAAAGTTGAAGTTGATACGACAATTTTTACTCAAGTTATCAGATTTCAAAATTTTGATACAGACAGACAGACAGACAGACAGACAGACAGACAGACATCTTCGTAAAACCCATTTTTTTGGAATCAGGAGGTCTCAAAACGTCGAGAAATGTATGTTTTAGCAAAAGTTCAAAATCGCACAAATTGAAGACTTTCTCATTTAGGATGAGAATGTAAAAATGAATTTATTCAAAATTTCCAAAAATTTTTAGAAAAGTCAATATTTTTTGATGCAGTTTTATTAGTTGTGATCAATGGAAGTAAACAGGAAGAAAAAACCGGAAGTTTTTTCATTTTTTTTAAAAATAATAGACTTTTTGTATAGGATTTATCCACTTTCAGTACCCCTTTTTGCACATGTAAACTTAAAAAATTCATAGCTTTGTGGGGTTGCATTATATCGGAAACTTTTATAAACAAAATTTGTTCGATTTTACTTGTAGTTTAAGAAAAAAATTAGAGAAAATTTTTTTTTGAAAATTTTTTTTTTTTTGAATTTTGAAAATATTCTATTTTTGATAATTTTGGACGAAAATTGCTGGCTAACGAACTCGACCTGTATTTTGGTACCAAAAAAAAGTATACCAAAGTTGAAGTTGATACGACAATTTTTACTCAAGTTATCCGATTTCAAAATTTTGATACAGACAGACAGACAGACAGACAGACAGACAGACAGACAGACATCTTCGTAAAACCCATTTTTTTGGAATCAGGAGGTCTCAAAACGTCGAGAAATGTATGTTTTAGCAAAAGTTCAAAATCGCACAAATTGAAGACTTTCTCATTTAGGATGAGAATGTAAAAATGAATTTATTCAAAATTTCCAAAAATTTTTAGAAAAGTCAATATTTTTTTATGCAGTTTTATTAGTTGTGATCAATGGAAGTAAACAGGAAGAAAAAACCGGAAGTTTTTTCATTTTTTTTAAAAATAATAGAGTTTTTGTATAGGATTTATCCACTTTCAGTACCCCTTTTTGCACATGTAAACTTAAAAAATTCATAGCTTTGTGGGGTTGCATTATATCGGAAACTTTTATAAACAAAATTTGTTCGATTTTACTTGTAGTTTAAGAAAAAAATTAGAGAAAATTTTTTTTTGAAAATTTTTTTTTTTTTGAATTTGAAAATATTCTATTTTTGATAATTTTGGACGAAAATTGCTGGCTAACGAACTCGACCTGTATTTTGGTACCAAAAAAAAGTATACCAAAGTTGAAGTTGATTCGACAATTTTTACTCAAGTTATCCGATTTCAAAATTTTGATACAGACAGACAGACAGACAGACAGACAGACAGACAGACATCTTCGTAAAACCCATTTTTTTGGAATCAGGAGGTCTCAAAACGTCGAGAAATGTATGTTTTAGCAAAAGTTCAAAATCGCACAAATTGAAGACTTTCTCATTTAGGATGAGAATGTAAAAATGAATTTATTCTAAATTTCCAAAAATTTTTAGAAAAGTCAATATTTTTTGATGCAGTTTTATTAGTTGTGATCAATGGAAGTAAACAGGAAGAAAAAACCGGAAGTTTTTTCATTTTTTTTAAAAATAATAGAGTTTTTGTATAGGATTTATCCACTTTCAGTACCCCTTTTTGCACATGTAAATTTAAAAAATTCATAGCTTTGTGGGGTTGCATTATATCGGAAACTTTTATAAACAAAATTTGTTCGATTTTACTTGTAGTTTAAGAAAAAAATTAAAAAAAATTTTTTTTTGAAAATTTTTTTTTTTTTGAATTTTGAAAATATTCTATTTTTGATAATTTTGGACGAAAATTGCTGGCTAACGAACTCGACCTGTATTTTGGTACCAAAAAAAAGTATACCAAAGTTGAAGTTGATACGACAATTTTTACTCAAGTTATCCGATTTCAAAATTTTGATACAGACAGACAGACAGACAGACAGACAGACAGACAGACATCTTCGTAAAACCCATTTTTTTGGAATCAGGAGGTCTCAAAACGTCGAGAAATGTATGTTTTAGCAAAAGTTTAAAATCGCACAAATTGAAGACTTTCTCATTTAGGATGAGAATGTAAAAATGAATTTATTCAAAATTTCCAAAAATTTTTAGAAAAGTCAATATTTTTTGATGCAGTTTTATTAGTTGTGATCAATGGAAGTAAACAGGAAGAAAAAACCGGAAGTTTTTTCATTTTTTTTAAAAATAATAGAGTTTTTGTATAGGATTTATCCACTTTCAGTACCCCTTTTTGCACATGTAAACTTAAAAAATTCATAGCTTTGTGGGGTTGCATTATATCGGAAACTTTTATAAACAAAATTTGTTCGATTTTACTTGTAGTTTAAGAAAAAAATTAGAGAAAATTTTCTTTTGAAAATTTTTTTTTTTTGAATTTTGAAAATATTCTATTTTTGATAATTTTGGACGAAAATTGCTGGCTAACGAACTCGACCTGTATTTTGGTACCAAAAAAAAGTATACCAAAGTTGAAGTTGATACGACAATTTTTACTCAAGTTATCCGATTTCAAAATTTTGATACAGACAGACAGACAGACAGACAGACAGACAGACAGACATCTTCGTAAAACCCATTTTTTTGGAATCAGGAGGTCTCAAAACGTCGAGAAATGTATGTTTTAGCAAAAGTTCAAAATCGCACAAATTGAAGACTTTCTCATTTAGGATGAGAATGTAAAAATGAATTTATTCAAAATTTCCAAAAATTTTTAGAAAAGTCAATATTTTTTGATGCAGTTTTATTAGTTGTGATCAATGGAAGTAAACAGGAAGAAAAAACCGGAAGTTTTTTCATTTTTTTTAAAAATAATAGAGTTTTTGTATAGGATTTATCCACTTTCAGTACCCCTTTTTGCACATGTAAATTTAAAAAATTCATAGCTTTGTGGGGTTGCATTATATCGGAAACTTTTATAAACAAAATTTGTTCGATTTTACTTGTAGTTTAAGAAAAAAATTAGAGAAAATTTTTTTTTGAAAATTTTTTTTTTTTGAATTTTGAAAATATTCTATTTTTGATAATTTTGGACGAAAATTGCTGGCTAACGAACTCGACCTGTATTTTGGTACCAAAAAAAAGTATACCAAAGTTGAAGTTGATACGACAATTTTTACTCAAGTTATCCGATTTCAAAATTTTGATACAGACAGACAGACAGACAGACAGACAGACAGACAGACAGACAGACAGACAGACAGACATCTTCGTAAAACCCATTTTTTTGGAATCAGGAGGTCTCAAAACGTCGAGAAATGTATGTTTTAGCAATAGTTCAAAATCGCACAAATTGAAGACTTTCTCATTTAGGATGAGAATGTAAAAATGAATTTATTCAAAATTTCCAAAAATTTTTAGAAAAGTCAATATTTTTCGATGCAGTTTTATTAGTTGTGATCAATGGAAGTAAACAGGAAGAAAAAACCGGAAGTTTTTTCATTTTTTTTAAAAATAATAGAGTTTTTGTATAGGATTTATCCACTTTCAGTACCCCTTTTTGCACATGTAAACTTAAAAAATTCATAGCTTTGTGGGGTTGCATTATATCGGAAACTTTTATAAACAAAATTTGTTCGATTTTACTTGTAGTTTAAGAAAAAAATTAAAGAAAATTTTTTTTTGAAAATTTTTTTTTTTTGAATTTTGAAAATATTCTATTTTTGATAATTTTGGACGAAAATTGCTGGCTAACGAACTCGACCTGTATTTTGGTACCAAAAAAAAGTATACCAAAGTTGAAGTTGATACGACAATTTTTACTCAAGTTATCCGATTTCAAATTTTTGATACAGACAGACAGACAGACAGACAGACAGACAGACATCTTCGTAAAACCCATTTTTTTGGAATCAGGAGGTCTCAAAACGTCGAGAAATGTATGTTTTAGCAAAAGTTCAAAATCGCACAAATTGAAGACTTTCTCATTTAGGATGAGAATGTAAAAATGAATTTATTCAAAATTTCCAAAAATTTTTAGAAAAGTCAATATTTTTTGATGCAGTTTTATTAGTTGTGATCAATGGAAGTAAACAGGAAGAAAAAACCGGAAGTTTTTTCATTTTTTTTAAAAATAATAGAGTTTTTGTATAGGATTTATCCACTTTCAGTACCCCTTTTTGCACATGTAAACTTAAAAAATTCATAGCTTTGTGGGGTTGCATTATATCGGAAACTTTTATAAACAAAATTTGTTCGATTTTACTTGTAGTTTAAGAAAAAAATTAGAGAAAATTTTTTTTTGAAAATTTTTTTTTTTTTGAATTTTGAAAATATTCTATTTTTGATAATTTTGGACGAAAATTGCTGGCTAACGAACTCGACCTGTATTTTGGTACCAAAAAAAAGTATACCAAAGTTGAAGTTGATACGACAATTTTTACTCAAGTTATCCGATTTCAAAATTTTGATACAGACAGACAGACAGACAGACAGACAGACAGACAGACAGACAGACATCTTCGTAAAACCCATTTTTTTGGAATCAGGAGGTCTCAAAACGTCGAGAAATGTATGTTTTAGCAAAAGTTCAAAATCGCACAAATTGAAGACTTTCTCATTTAGGATGAGAATGTAAAAATGAATTTATTCAAAATTTCCAAAAATTTTTAGAAAAGTCAATATTTTTTGATGCAGTTTTATTAGTTGTGATCAATGGAAGTAAACAGGAAGAAAAAACCGGAAGTTTTTTCATTTTTTTTAAAAATAATAGAGTTTTTGTATAGGATTTATCCACTTTCAGTACCCCTTTTTGCACATGTAAACTTAAAAAATTCATAGCTTTGTGGGGTTGCATTATATCGGAAACTTTTATAAACAAAATTTGTTCGATTTTACTTGTAGTTTAAGAAAAAAATTAGAGAAAATTTTTTTTTGAAAATTTTTTTTTTTTTGAATTTTGAAAATATTCTATTTTTGATAATTTTGGACGAAAATTGCTGGCTAACGAACTCGACCTGTATTTTGGTACCAAAAAAAAGTATACCAAAGTTGAAGTTGATACGACAATTTTTACTCAAGTTATCCGATTTCAAAATTTTGATACAGACAGACAGACAGACAGACAGACAGACAGACAGACAGACAGACAGACATCTTCGTAAAACCCATTTTTTTGGAATCAGGAGGTCTCAAAACGTCGAGAAATGTATGTTTTAGCAAAAGTTCAAAATCGCACAAATTGAAGACTTTCTCATTTAGGATGAGAATGTAAAAATGAATTTATTCAAAATTTCCAAAAATTTTTAGAAAAGTCAATATTTTTTGATGCAGTTTTATTAGTTGTGATCAATGGAAGTAAACAGGAAGAAAAAACCGGAAGTTTTTTCATTTTTTTTAAAAATAATAGAGTTTTTGTATAGGATTTATCCACTTTCAGTACCCCTTTTTGCACATGTAAACTTAAAAAATTCATAGCTTTGTGGGGTTGCATTATATCGGAAACTTTTATAAACAAAATTTGTTCGATTTTACTTGTAGTTTAAGAAAAAAATTAGAGAAAATTTTTTTTTGAAAATTTTTTTTTTTTTTGAATTTTGAAAATATTCTATTTTTGATAATTTTGGACGAAAATTGCTGGCTAACGAACTCGACCTGTATTTTGGTACCAAAAAAAAGTATACCAAAGTTGAAGTTGATACGACAATTTTTACTCAAGTTATCCGATTTCAAAATTTTGATACAGACAGACAGACAGACAGACAGACAGACAGACATCTTCGTAAAACCCATTTTTTTGGAATCAGGAGGTCTCAAAACGTCGAGAAATGTATGTTTTAGCAAAAGTTCAAAATCGCACAAATTGAAGACTTTCTCATTTAGGATGAGAATGTAAAAATGAATTTATTCAAAATTTCCAAAAATTTTTAGAAAAGTCAATATTTTTTGATGCAGTTTTATTAGTTGTGATCAATGGAAGTAAACAGGAAGAAAAAACCGGAAGTTTTTTCATTTTTTTAAAAAATAATAGAGTTTTTGTATAGGATTTATCCACTTTCAGTACCCCTTTTTGCACATGTAAACTTAAAAAATTCATAGCTTTGTGGGGTTGCATTATATCGGAAACTTTTATAAACAAAATTTGTTCGATTTTACTTGTAGTTTAAGAAAAAAATTAGAGAAAATTTTTTTTTGAAAATTTTTTTTTTTTTGAATTTTGAAAATATTCTATTTTTGATAATTTTGGACGAAAATTGCTGGCTAACGAACTCGACCTATATTTTGGTACCAAAAAAAAGTATACCAAAGTTGAAGTTGATACGACAATTTTTACTCAAGTTATCCGATTTCAAAATTTTGATACAGACAGACAGACAGACAGACAGACAGACAGACAGACAGACATCTTCGTAAAACCCATTTTTTTGGAATCAGGAGGTCTCAAAACGTCGAGAAATGTATGTTTTAGCAAAAGTTCAAAATCGCACAAATTGAAGACTTTCTCATTTAGGATGAGAATGTAAAAATGAATTTATTCAAAATTTCCAAAAATTTTTAGAAAAGTCAATATTTTTTGATGCAGTTTTATTAGTTGTGATCAATGGAAGTAAACAGGAAGAAAAAACCGGAATTTTTTTCATTTTTTTTAAAAATAATAGAGTTTTTGTATAGGATTTATCCACTTTCAGTACCACTTTTTGCACATGTAAACTTAAAAAATTCATAGCTTTGTGGGGTTGCATTATATCGGAAACTTTTATAAACAAAATTTGTTCGATTTCACTTGTAGTTTAAGAAAAAAATTAGAGAAAATTTTTTTTTGAAAATTTTTTTTTTTTTTGAATTTTGAAAATATTCTATTTTTGATAATTTTAGACGAAAATTGCTGGCTAACGAACTCGACCTGTATTTTGGTACCAAAAAAAAGTATACCAAAGTTGAAGTTGATACGACAATTTTTACTCAAGTTATCCGATTTCAAAATTTTGATACAGACAGACAGACAGACAGACAGACAGACAGACAGACAGACATCTTCGTAAAACCCATTTTTTTGGAATCAGGAGGTCTCAAAACGTCGAGAAATGTATGTTTTAGCAAAAGTTCAAAATCGCACAAATTGAAGACTTTCTCATTTAGGATGAGAATGTAAAAATGAATTTATTCAAAATTTCCAAAAATTTTTAGAAAAGTCAATATTTTTTGATGCAGTTTTATTAGTTGTGATCAATGGAAGTAAACAGGAAGAAAAAACCGGAAGTTTTTTCATTTTTTTTAAAAATAATAGAGTTTTTGTATAGGATTTATCCACTTTCAGTACCCCTTTTTGCACATGTAAATTTAAAAAATTCATAGCTTTGTGGGGTTGCATTATATCGGAAACTTTTATAAACAAAATTTGTTCGATTTTACTTGTAGTTTAAGAAAAAAATTAGAGAAAATTTTTTTTTGAAAATTTTTTTTTTTTTGAATTTTGAAAATATTCTATTTTTGATAATTTTGGACGAAAATTGCTGGCTAACGAACTCGACCTGTATTTTGGTACCAAAAAAAAGTATACCAAAGTTGAAGTTGATACGACAATTTTTACTCAAGTTATCCGATTTCAAAATTTTGATACAGACAGACAGACAGACAGACAGACAGACAGACAGACAGACATCTTCGTAAAACCCATTTTTTTTGGAATCAGGAGGTCTCAAAACGTCGAGAAATGTTTGTTTTAGCAAAAGTTCAAAATCGCACAAATTGAAGACTTTCTCATTTAGGATGAGAATGTAAAAATGAATTTATTCAAAATTTCCAAAAATTTTTAGAAAAGTCAATATTTTTTGATGCAGTTTTATTAGTTGTGATCAATGGGAGTAAACAGGAAGAAAAAACCGGAAGTTTTTTCATTTTTTTTAAAAATAATAGAGTTTTTGTATAGGATTTATCCACTTTCAGTACCCCTTTTTGCACATGTAAACTTAAAAAATTCATAGCTTTGTGGGGTTGCATTATATCGGAAACTTTTATAAACAAAATTTGTTCGATTTTACTTGTAGTTTAAGAAAAAAATTAGAGAAAATTTTTTTTTGAAAATTTTTTTTTTTTTGAATTTTGAAAATATTCTATTTTTGATAATTTTGGACGAAAATTGCTGGCTAACGAACTCGACCTGTATTTTGGTACCAAAAAAAAGTATACCAAAGTTGAAGTTGATACGACAATTTTTACTCAAGTTATCCGATTTCAAAATTTTGATACAGACAGACAGACAGACAGACAGACAGACATCTTCGTAAAACCCATTTTTTTGGAATCAGGAGGTCTCAAAACGTCGAGAAATGTATGTTTTAGCAAAAGTTCAAAATCGCACAAATTGAAGACTTTCTCATTTAGGATGAGAATGTAAAAATGAATTTATTCAAAATTTCCAAAAATTTTTAGAAAATCAATATTTTTTTATGCAGTTTTATTAGTTGTGATCAATGGAAGTAAACAGGAAGAAAAAACCGAAAGTTTTTTCATTTTTTTTAAAAATAATAGAGTTTTTGTATAGGATTTATCCACTTTCAGTACCCCTTTTTGCACATGTAAACTTAAAAAATTCATAGCTTTGTGGGGTTGCATTATATCGGAAACTTTTATAAACAAAATTTGTTCGATTTTACTTGTAGTTTAAGAAAAAAATTAGAGAAAATTTTTTTTT